>JAPSGF010000020.1:1802065-1888046 GCA_035772895.1 Perdix hodgsoniae | reverse complement strand
GCGGGGGCGGCTGTGCGCGGATGCGCGGGCGGGCGGGCGGCTGTGCGGCGCGGCTCCGAGTCGGGCCGCTCCGGGCACGGCCGCGGGGGTCGCGGTCTCCGGGCGGGTCCCCTTCGCCGGTCCCCGTGGGCTCCCAGACCGCCCCGAGCGGAGCCGCCCCTTCCCGGCCGCCCGTCGGGGACGCCGGAGGCCGCTGCGGCTGTGAGCGGGGGGCCGAGCGGCGCCGTGCGCCCGCAGCCCGATCCCAGCCCGCGCCTCTGCGCCGAGCGGTTATTTTTAGCAGCGCTCCGTCCGTGAGTCTGTGTGCGAAGAATTTGTTTTCATCATTATTTATTAAAACATCGCCGCTGCCTTAGGCAACGGGCCGCGGCCGCAGGCGGAGATCGCGGCTTCGGTTCGCTCGCGGTTGATCCGGAGGGAGAGATCCCGCTTTGCTTTTTTCCTTCTCGTTCGGATTCCGCCTCTCGTGTCAACCCGAGCGCAGCTGTGCCGGTCAGAAATCAGCGCCCCAAACCCCTCCCAGCTGCGGAGAGCTGCGGGCGCCGTTGGGGGCGGTTGGGCCCGGCGGGGCATCGCTGAGCTGCAGCCGGTGCCACCGCTCTGCTCGGGGCTCCGGACGGCGCCTCCGGTTGGTGTCCGTTGTGTGCAGCTACGGTGCCCTTAACGGACGCTGGTGTAGGGTAACGTGGTGAGGAATGGTCGTGTTTTGTATTGAAGCGTTGGTTGCTCCTGAAGAAGGGAAATGATGCTGCCAGTCTGCTCTTGGAAGGAGGGAGAAGTTGCTTTTCTAACGTTTTTTGGTTATTGAAACTGAAGTGGTGTTTTGGTGCCCCGTGTATTTCTTGCTCTTGGGCCTTTTTTGCTGCTTCTGCAGTTTCCCTCCTGCTGCACGTTGCACACCCAGCCCTGTCCCAGCCCCGTGCTGCGCAGCTGAGCCGCCCCACGGCCGTGCCCAGATGTGTGCCAGGGCTGGGGCATCCTTCAGCTGGAGAAAGGAAGTAAGGAATCTGATCGGAGCTGCCAAAGTCCTCCCGAATGTCATCAACCCCGCTGCCGGCTGAAACTGAGAGCAGCCTGAAAACAAGGGCGGGCATTAATAAGTTTAATGACATGTCCGTTGCGTTGCTCCCTAAAGGTGTTGCGTTCAGTGTGACGCAGTGAGCTGCCCTGGGAGCCCGAAGGCCGTAGCACCTCCTGCGCTCCACGGAAGATCAGTTTGGCCAAACACAGCAGTGCTGCCCTGGCAGGATGTGTGCAGAGTGCAGGCGGGGGACCTCAGCCCCGTTGCTCAGGAAAAAGCTGCGCTTGCTGCTCCTCTGGGAGCGTGTGAGTTCCGCTGTGCTGTCCTCTCAGTTCTTCCCATAGCATCGCTTCGATGTTTGTTTGTCCAATGGAAGCAATGCTCTCTGTGGGGTGAGGCACTGGGGAAGGAATGGCTGAGAACTGCGGCGGTGGCCGGGAGGTCAGTGGGAGGCAGCTGTGTGTCACGGCCGTCCCCAGGAGATGGGACGTGGCCCTGTGAGGGCAGTCAGCAGCACAGGGCCGTTCCTGCAGCAGAGCCCAGCGGGGACTGGGGCGGCCCTCGTCCTGCTGCTGCTCCCGCGGTGGGACGGAAGGAGGCTGAAGAAAAGCTCTTGGGTTTTTTTCCGCGTTTGGATTTTACGTTTTGGCTGCTTCCAGCCGACTTCTGTGCTCGGTTCCATCTTTCCAAACTATCGGGAACGTTTCCATCACAA
Source organism: Perdix hodgsoniae (assembly GCA_035772895.1). NCBI lineage: Eukaryota > Metazoa > Chordata > Aves > Galliformes > Phasianidae > Perdix > Perdix hodgsoniae. Next base: position 1,886,310 of record JAPSGF010000020.1, on the reverse strand, counting down.
ACCACAGAAGTCAGCAGCTGCGTGGTTTCAGGCAGGTGAGGTCCTGAAATGCAAACCGCCGGGGTTGCTCCTTTGGAGGGCTTGTCTTCACAAGAAAGCAATTCTGGAAGCAGGCTGTATAAGTTGAACACACAACTCCAGGGTAACCCGGTGTAGGCAGGCCCTAAATATTTCCTTCCCTGTGCCCTCAGCCACGTGTATCTGTCTGCTCCTGAGGGAACACAGAGTCCATTGCGGCCCAGAGCCCATCCTGTCCCACTGCCACTGCAGCAGTGCCACAGGGAGGGGAAGCCGCTGCTCCCAGCTGGTGTGAGTGCAGAGCTGGCTGGGGTTGGGCTGCTGGCAGCCCCACAACACCTGGCACCCCGCTTCTGGTGGCTCACGAGGGAAGCAGTGGGGTGGGAGCGCATCTCTTCGCTGGGTGATGTTTTATGGCTTTTATTATTTAGAACAGCAATCCTCTCTCATTGCTCTTAGGCAGTAAACCTCTCCCTTTAATAACCGGAGCCTGGCTGCTTCTGTGTAGGGCTCTCAGGTCAGTGCCAGTAGCAGTAATGTTATTTCTCTTTAGAACTAATGTGGTGCTTTATGAGATTTTTTTTTCCCCTCGTTCATTTTGACTGAGCTTTAGGTACATAGAAGGGGATTACAATAAGGCCCGTGGCAAAAGAACTGCATGTGCTGCTTGGAAGGAGGGATCCTGCTGTGAGTTGTCTCTGGGCAGCTGTCTGTTCCCACCGTATTAAAACAAAGGTGCAAGGACTGGATCTGATCAGCTGACATGAGCCCGGATGCTGTTTTATTATTATTTCTGCGCTTCTTGCTGCAGGAGGGGCTGGGCTGTAGTGGCTGCGGGTGCTGCTCTGCGACTGCAGGGAGCCACGTCCTGCCTGGCCCTGCGTGAAGCCGAGGGGTCCCAGGGTGGGCAGCGCATCTCCCTGAGCCAGGAGCAACCTGCAGCCTGCAGTGGGACGTGTGGGAGCTGGGACAGAGACAGCAAGCATCTTCCAGGAGGTGGCTCGTGCCGCAGATGTCCTGTTCCTCACTAACAGCCATGGGAAATGTTCTCTCCTCTGGGTCAGAGTGTGAAGATGTGAGGACTCGGTGTCCTTCCCTGCACTCGCTTCCTGCTGTGCTCCCCAGGGCCCAACCACTGCGGTGACACCACGGCACCAGGCGTGGGGTGCTGGCAGTGCTGGCGCTGGCCCTGGGAGCCTCTGGCAGAGAGACCTCAGTCTTCATCTGGAATCTGAAGCAAGAGCCTCTAATGGCTGGCACCTGCTAGTTTGAGGATACCCAGAGGCGTGTATGGAGGGGTAGAAATAAATGTTTGTTGAATGTGGTGAGAACATAATGCGTCCTGAGAAGCTCCTGCGTGGTGGTGCTTCTTTGTGCTGCACATCTGCACTCCCAACCGTGGCCTTGCAGCTGCAGTAATTTTGGATGAAAAACACCCTTGGTTTGTTTTAATCTCAACAAAAAAATCTGTGCCAGCATGAAGCAGTCGGGTTTGGTGCGTTACAGCATGCAGCTCCTCAGCTGTAGGCTGAGATTATCAATATTTCTATATGCCCAGACAAGAGTGCAGTCCCAGCTCAGTTGCTTAGCTCTTCTAATTTCATCTCTAAATTACAGAACGAAGCCTTCCTGTAGATGCCCAATGCTGAGCTTATTGGGGCTGAGCTGTCTGTTCTGGGGCTGCTAAGTGTTAGCATAGTGCTCAGAGCCCGGGGGGGGACCTGATCCATCTGCCCATCCTAGAACTCATCTGCAGTACCACTCAGAGGAAGCTGATATGGATTCTTTTCTGTGAAAATAGTGTAAAATTGCCACAAAGTACTGGGAAATGACTGTGCTCAGTTCTTAAAGATCAATTTATTCACAATAGAGATATGGGGTGAATGGGCCGCTTAGAGAATTGCTGATGGGGTGGAGAGGCTTTTGCTTCTGAGCCGCCGTTTGTGGTTCCGTATGGGTCTGTATTAACCTCGGGCTTTTAACATTCGAGGGCTGTTGGTTGTTCCCTGAGCAGAGATGCTGGTGTGGCCATGCGGGTCTCTGCAGACCCCTCAGCAGCTGCCACCACCATCAGCCCTGCAGGGTCTCCTCCATCCGTGCCGTCACGCAGCCTGGGCGGGATGACCCTGCTGCAGGCTGGTCCTTATCACCCCGGGTCTGACCGTGGCCTGAATCTTAATGCCAAATCTTCCAGTGCTGTTTATCTTAGACTTGGCTTTGGCTGTTGTTAAGATTGAGCTTGGCATGTGAGTCACTGGAAGCCATGAATTTTGCATGCGCTATTGACATTTCTGTGTTTTGGTCAGCTTTGTTCTGGAGACTGACAAAACTCAATGCACACAGGCAAAGCAATCTGATGGAGAATATTGGGAGCTCTGTGCTGAGAATATCTCAAATTGCCTTTATTTCTGTCCTTCCGTGCCTTTGAATAGAGCAGCATACTCTCTCTTTCTGGACAGACAGACCTACACGTGGTCTCTTTGGAAGACTCAGAGTACTTGCCAGAGGTTTGAAAGGTCAGAGTTTGCTGAGATCAGAGCTTTTGTGAGCTGCCATACATGGGAACATTTTATGTGGTGCAGACTACAGAGAAAGCAACTGTTCCCTCTGCTCTCTTTATTTTTTCCTTGCCACTTTGTGTCTGTCCTGTGTTTTCCCTGGGAGTATCTATCTATCTTTTTGTTTTTCCCCCCCCCCTTGAGCACTCTGATTTTGCTATAAGAGTTACAGCACCATTGATTGTATTGGCTGCCTCTGAAAATGGTGTGCTGCTTGCTGTCTGTGGGCTCCCTGCTGCTAAATGCTGCCAGTGGGACTCCGGAGCATTTAGATCAATCGATAGGGCTATCATGGCCTTATTTTCCACACTCTCCCATCCTGGGGTCGTGTGTGACAGTCGGATGGAGCACACAAGTCCTCAGATTGTTGGTTACAGAGTGAGAATCCGCACACTGCTGCATCTGTGGTACAGCTGTATGCGTGTCTGGAGGGGGGGAAGGGGGGAATAGCACGGAGGGATGCTATTCTGGGCCATCTCTTACCTCACAGCAAAAAATTCATAGGAATATTCTGCAGTTGTTGTTAACAGATAGGCTTCATCGTTTCTCTGGGCAGGAATGCATCCACTGATACGGTTGCATTTTTCCTCCAGATCCCATCTAATGCCGAGGCTGAAAGAATCGCGCTCCCACGAGTCTCTGCTCAGTCCCAGTAGTGCTGTTGAAGCTTTGGATCTCAGCATGGAGGAAGAAGTGGTCATCAAGCCGGTCCACAGCAGCATCCTGGGACAAGACTACTGCTTTGAGGTAAGGAGCACATCATCTCTATGCCCTGTAACAGAGCTGGCTGGGGAGCCAGGCATTGGGCCGTGCTTTTGCTGTTACAGAGCATTTCTGCTCTGAATCGTTACGCAGAGACCATTCCATGTGCAGAAAATTACTTCATCTTTCCAAGGAGGAACATATCCACAAATCAGAGCAGTGAGCTCTTTGCAGTGTAACCACTGTCACAGCAGGGCACGCTCATGACACAGGTCCTGGACTGCTTAGAATTCTGCATTAGAAGAGCATAAACGTGTAGTTTATGTTTGTGCAGATATCATGCAGATTTGTTTGTGTAAATAAAAAGTGTATTTTAGGGTTATTTTTTTACACGGCTTATGCATTTTGTTATGGCTCATGGCTAGATCTGCACTAGCAGGAGGCAGTGGAACACGTACAAACAAGCCTGTTGTTGGGTAACACAGGGCCATACCTTTTGGGAATGGTTTGTCATGCATCATGGGTGGAAAAGTATTATTGCTTATGGCAGTGCCTGAGTATAGAATTGGGAAATGGTTTTCTTGCAGTAATAAGATGGTCAGTACCCGTGTTGAAGAGAAGGTAGCCTGGTTGTACTTGAACACCAAGGGAGTAGATGGAACAGGGTGGTGTTGTGCTGGGGGGGTTGGTGGGGATGCAGACATCCCTAGAATGGGGAGAGATGCACAAAGACAGGCATGTCAGCGTCCAGGAGTCAGACAGGACAAGGGAAGATTTCTCTGGAACTAGCACAGTTTGCAATAAATGAATTCAAATATCATCTTAAAATTTAAGCAGGTAATGCTGAAACAGTCTTAAAAAATAAATTAAAAAATAGCCCCAAACACGAACTCTGAATTGAGGGAGTGGGTTGAGATATAAATTCTCCGGTGCTGTTCATTCTCTGTAGAATTGAGCAACTGTGGCAGGTCAGGAGAGAACAGTTTTGTAAATTATATGGCCTCCATTACATTCCACTCAAGAAAGATAAAATGAAGCTGGATGGAAAATAGATGTGACATCCATAATATAAGAGTTGTTTATCAATTCTGTTCAGCACACAAGAACAGAGGAAGGGATATGAACAGTACTTGAAGAAAGTTGACTGAGAGGGAAATGACACAAGACGTGCACTTGTAAGGAGGAAGAAAATTCCATTTTTAAGTGAGTTGGGTAAAAGAGAGTCATACAGAAAAGAGAACACGTTAATTGCTGTTCTGCAGATCCTACAGAGGGAGGGAAGAATGCTGGGAAAAGAAAAGGGACGTTGGTTTGTGACTGATGGTTACTCATCAGCAGGCTCCAGAGGGAAGGGCTTAGGTGAGAGCTGAATGGCACACTGTGTTTGTGCCTTGGTCTTGCATCTCCAGAGAGGCTCCTTCAAATGTTGCGCTAGGTCAGGTGTGAAATGAGTTTGCAGATCTTAGAGGATCCGCACTGGGTGGTGGGCAGGCACAGTGGTGTAGGGCCAAGCACTGTGTGCTGCATTATGTGGTTCTCTGGGCCAGGAGTGGTGGAACTGCATGAGTGTTTTCCCCTCCTCAGTGCCTGCAGTTTGCCTTGGGTTGTTTTGCCTTGGAGAAGGCTTTAAGGTCTGTGAAACTTGCTTTTTTACTGACTTGCTGAGTGCTTGGAAGTCAGTATTTTCTTGTTTTCCCCATTGACTGTTTTTTAAATTGATTCAACATCATCATCTTTCTCCTTATAAGACCTTCCAGTCAGCAAAACCATCCGGTGCCCCCGCAGAGGCTGCGCGTGCTAAATATACAGCGGGCAGCTCAGCCTGCTGAGGGACTCTGCAAGTCCAGTCTCCCAGAGCCTATTCCTGGCTCTGCTGTTTGTGGGATCCTGGTGACCTGGAGCAGGAGCGGCCGTCAGGACGGAAGGGTTCTGTTCCTGTGTTAACAAACCAGTCTTGTGTCTGTGGGGAGAAAGAAAAGACTGCTGCAGGACTGTAAAACCAAGCAACTTCATCCTGGCCTTTCCTTGAGCAGAGGGGATGTAGAGGAGAGGCTGCACTGCTGGGGAAGTGGTCTGCATTGCTCACGTGGCCCTCCAGCCCCTGCCTGGCCATGGTGGCTCTGCTGGCCTGGTGTGTCCTCCTGCAGGGGCTGTGCTGCCCACTGTCAGTGTGAGCCTTACCCTGGAAGGTCACCTGAACGTTTCAGGTGAAACAGCTGTTGTGTGAAATGGAACTTGGTTGTCACCCTCTGGTGCTGCACCACCAAGGCCCCTCGTGGTGCACTTTGAGTATCCTCAGAGCATGCGGTACTGGAGACACTTTAAAAATGGCAAGATTTTACCTGACTTGAGGGGTCACCCACTCATGAGGGCTTTTTTAACAGATTCTATCCTTGCCTTTGTAGTATGTGGCATATTCACAATCTTGTTGAGATGAGAATGCTCTCTATTAAGGTAATCAATATCTCATGAAGATCACTAATCCATGTGATGCTCAGGTCAGAGCACAGAACCAAAAATGGTTTTTCCCACGCTGGGGTCCAGAAGGTGCTATTCTGAAAACAAGGAATGGGTGATTGCTGTTGGGAGTTCTGGGTTGAGTCTGGACGAATGGCGAGTGGTTGCAGTTTGTCTTTAGTTCATTTAAGGATTTTCACTCTCTCAGTCGTGAAACGTGGTGGTTTAAAGCATCACATGCACAGGGCCCATTATCTCGTGTTTTCTGGTGTGGAAGAGGAGAAGTAATTGGAATTTGCTTCTGCGATTATTTCTGTGACATACAGAGTTGCCCTGTCTTTCTGCTGGCCTTAGGGGGCTGTTGTTTCATGCTTGGGTAAAGCTGTTTACTTAAAATTTAAAAATAAATAAATAAAAACAAATCCCTCTCACCTTTCCTAACTCCCCCTCTCTCCCAAATCACAGTCTGCAGTGTGCTGGTCAAGACATAATCCTGTTCCTTTTCCTGTAGGTGACGACTTCATCAGGAAGTAAGTGCTTCTCGTGTCGTTCTGCAGCAGAGCGAGATAAATGGATGGAAAACCTGCGGCGTGCCGTGCACCCAAATAAGGTAGTGGCTATGAGGAATTGCCTCTGTTATAGTTCAGTTCCTCGTTATTACATTTTATAGCCCAGTGCATAGTAGCAGCAGGGGACGTATTGTCATTTCAGTGAGTAAGTGTAATTGTGGGTCAGCCTTTTTCCGTATTGCTTTCTTCCACAATTATATATATGGGAAAGTGCCAATTATTTCTTCCTTCTTTTCTCAGCACGTGCAGCTTCAGCTTTTGCTGAGACGTGATCAGCTCTCAGGAATCTTCAGTCTTGCTCTGTTACTAATGGTGCTTGCCACTTCAGTAGGACTCCCCTCAGAGTGCTGGGACAGATGGCCAATAGCTGCCAGCAGAACCAGGGAATAGTGTGAAGAGTTCACATGTCACATTTTTTGACTCTGGCAATTCTTGCATTGTCAACTTCAGTGATGGAGGTATTCAGGTGGCACATCACAGTGAGCTCTTTGAGGCAGTAGTGGAACATAGCTTTCACTTTTACAGGCAGTTGTGTGTTTTTATGACCCACTAAGACTAAATATGTCCTAAAATAAATTCTACAGCTGCATCTCCCTCGCTCTGCACTGGAGTTAGCTAACAAAGATTGATCAAGGCTCATCAGCTGCAGGATTTCACAGCTGATGAGCTCCATCAACAAGTCATTTTCTGCTGATCAGAGAAGACACAAATGATGGGATCCTGTCAATTCGTTCCTTGCATCAGAGACTCATAACTGCATTACAGGTTAGCTCTGGGCCCGACGGGCTGCTAGCAGAGCCACAGCCCTCTGTGTCCGAGCTTATTGTTCCTCATTCAGCAAAAGAGATTTCCTTCATCAGAGCGGGAGCAGCAGAGGGAAAGGTGGGCTTCTGCCCCTCGCAGTGTGTCCTGCATGTGGAGTTCAGTGCTCCAGTGCCTTTCTGAGCACAGCGGCCTGGCAGTAATGGCCTGAAGGAGCTGTGAGGTTTGGAAGGTCACACTGTGAGAAAAGCCTGAGGAATGTGAGGGAGGGCAAGGCACTCAGTGTGTCTTTGAGATGCAGTGTTCAGTGGAAACGCATTTGGAAGGGTGCCCTCATCTTGAAACATGCCGTTAGCTGATGGCTAACTTTCCATCTTTGTTTGAGTTTGTAGACAATAAACTCTCAGTGTCAGAGTTAATATTTCTGTCAGGAATCCAGTGCTTTTGTATAGTTCCTGTGTACTTCCTGAACCTACAGTACAGTACAGTACCCCATTGAGGGCTCCCATTAGAGATGTTCCTGCCCAGACTGCAAATCCAAGCAGAGTAAACCTTGGTTGCAATTACATGAGCGGCTTCCAAACCAGGTTACTGCAGGGCCCATAAGTCAGTGCTGCAAATGCCCCTGCAAATGTTCTTCCAGCATGAGGTCAGCATTGCCAAGAGCTGTGTAAGATCTACAGTGTCCTTTGTTGCGTGCTATCTAAATGATTCCAGGCCACATCTCTATTTCTGAGCTGTAATGATTCTGCTGTGTGACTCACCCTGTCCCGTAATTCCTCTCCATCTCTTAGCTGAACGCTCTGGATTTCTGCCCTGCAACATTGAGGTTTCGTAAATGCTTCTTCCATGTCAGAGGTAGCTGTGTTCCAGCCATGGGTGGGACGATCCCTAGGTGTGCGCTGGGGTCCCTTTGTTGTTGCTCTGTTACACTCAAAAAAAAAAAAAAAAGTAAACAAAAATGTGTTGCAGTGCTGCTGCAAAGTGGTTGCACAGATCAGGAAGGTAATAGTGTGATACCTGTGACGTAGGAGTTGCTTTGCAAAGGCCATTAGCCATTGGTTGGGTTCGTTCAGGTTGCTTTAGAGGTCCTTATTGGCAGTGAATTGGATTTGGGCCGTTTGTGATGCGGAGGGGTTTTATCTTCCTTGTTGCTTATATTAATTGGCACCGGCAGATGTGGAGAGCACGGTGATATTTGGAAAATTAACATAAGTAGCATTATTATGCAAATTCCTGAGAGCCAGTATTTCCTTAAAATAAAATGTAATTAAGCCTCTGCTCATTTAGCACATCTGAAATAATTAACACCTATCTCCAGTTTTGTTGTGCATGGCTTTGTTTTTCTTCTTGACCTTTTTTCATTGCATCTTTTTTTCCAGGACAACAGCAGAAGGGTAGAGAATATGTTAAAGTTATGGATTATCGAAGCCAAGGACCTGCCAGCTAAGAAAAAGTACTTGTGTGAATTATGCCTGGATGACGTTCTTTATGCACGAACTACCTGTAAATTGAAAACTGATAATGTCTTCTGGGGGGAGCACTTCGAATTTAATAACCTCCCATCGCTCAAAAACATCACGGTGCACTTATACAAAGAGACTGACAAGAAGAAAAAGAAGGACAAGACCAATTTCATTGGACAAGTGAACATCCCTGTCAGCTCTGTCACGGGGCGGCAGTTTGTGGAGAAGTGGTACCCTGTGGTCAGCCCCAACCCTGGGAAGGGCAAATCCCCGGGGCCCATGATCCGCATTAAGTCACGCTACCAGAGCATGAGCATTCTTCCCATGGAGATGTACAAAGAGTTCGCCGAGTACATCACTAACAACTACATGGTGCTGTGCTCGGTGCTGGAGCCCTCACTGAGTGTGAAGAACAAGGAGGAGATGGCATCTGCGCTGGTGCACATCCTGCAGAGCACAGGCAAGGCCAAGGTAAGAGCCTTTGGCACCTGTTGGCTGCCAGGGGTGGGGACAGGAGCAGCCCCTTGGGTTGGGTTGTTGGAAGTCACCGCTTCAGTTGGTCTCAGCCATCACTAATACAGTGTAGTTCTGCTTTTTCTTGCAAGCAAGTTGGTAGCATGTACATTGCTAATTGCTTAATTAGAAAGGAGATCAGTATGACCCAAGATACCAACCTAAGTCATTTTTCTCTGCTTCTGGAGGCTTAGGGACCAGGCTGTTATTCTATGAATAGGCACAAAAGTAACAGAAAGGAAGAAGGCACTTCTCAGGGATAAAGTGTGAGCAGTGTTGGCTTAAGCTACGCTGCCGGCATGGGCTGGGTGTTCCTGTGGGATCCCAGAAGATTTCCCTGCTGTGTGGCACTGCAGCACCAAATGTGAGAGCGTATGAGGGGGTGCCATGAGAATCTCAAAGCACGGTGCGCCTCCAGGCACTCACATCTCTCAAGTCCTTGGGATCTGTCCTGTTGCTTTCAGAAGAGATGTGATGAGGCAGCAGTGCGGGAGGGCCTGGGTGATCTGGGACACTCCTGGGGCAGGATTCACTGGGGAATTGATGCTGGCCAGCTTGTGAGTGGTTGAAATGCAGTGTGTGACCGTCCTTCGTGGTTGGGAATCGTGGGTCTGGGGAAGAAGCAAGTCAGGAAGAAGAGGGAGCAGGATTTGCTGCTAGTGGTGGTCCTGGGAGCGAAGGCGGAGGAGCAGAGCTGGAAACCCCCTTAGTGGAGAGCACTGCTGAGCCTTGAGTTCCACAGGACATGGAGTTGCTGTGGAGTGTCCTTGCTGCGTGTCCACGAGCCAGCACAGCCAAGTCAGAGCATCAGCAGTTTTCTTTGTTAGCATCTCCCTGAGCTCTGCAGCAGGTCTACAGGAAGAGCAAGATTTCCAGAGCTTTAGCAGAGCAGAGGAAATGCAAGCTGCTCACCTGAGGGGAACTGTGAGGCTCAGTCTTCCTCTGCAGCCGCTGCTGTTGCCTGGGATCATGGCAGGGTTCATGGATTAGATTTAATTACCATCTGTTGTACAGAGAAGTGGCTTGGCCTCCTGGATAAGTTTAAGGCAGGAGAAGCTCTCTGAGAGGATTGTGAGGTCCTGCTGCTGAAGAGGGAATGAAAATAGCAGCCCTAAGCCTCCCTGACCCTGGGATGGGGTTGCAGGGCACACAGAGAGGGGTGCAGCCCCACTCCATGGGGACAGGAGCAGCTCGGGCCATGTGTGATCCTGTTCTTGTAATGCCAGGAGAGCACCCCAGGCGTCCCCTCCCTTGCTCCTTTGGCAGGGCTTTGCTATGCTCTGTGGGCCTGGCCCTGCCTTCTGCTGGCACTGCTTGCCAGGCTGCCCTTCACTGCAGCTCTGGTGGCACTGATGCCATAGCTCTGGCTGAGATAAAATCACCAGGAAGGACTCTGAGCGTGGCTGGCACAATTCTGGTGCAAAAGGCATCAAGTGTCACCCCGATCTCGGGCACTGTGAGCTGTGTGCATGCGTATCTGAGAGCTGTTGTCACTGCTGCTGCTTTTTCCTCCTCTCTCCTGTGCTGGGGAGGCTCAGGAGAGAGCAGGGATGTTTCAGGCTCGTGTCTGTGCCAGTGCTCAAGATCCCAGAGGCTCTGCACGGGGGACGCAGCAAACAGTAAACAGATGTGATGTATTGCCCCCCAAAATGGAGCTGCTGCTTTCTCTGCCTGTCATCTGCCATCAGCATTAGCGCAGGGTTGAGAGAGCTGTCAGAGCAACAGGAGTTACTGGAGCATGGGAACCGGGTGATGCCTCCTTCGTGGAGGAGTTGGACAAGCAGAGAAAAGGAAAAGCTGGCAACAAGGGGTGGGGGGGGGGGGAGTGGAAAGAGATGAATGGGAGAGGAGAGCACCCACCGAGCCTGTCTGTGTGACACAGCCACGTGCCCAGCATGGAGCCCCATTCAGAGCAGGTGGGCTGTGCTCCTGTCTCTGAGCAGCCTTCAGCCCTGCCTGGCTTTGTGCTGTGCCTGTGTTGGGCTCTGCGGGGCCACGGGGAAGTGACCTCTCTGAGCTGAAGAGCACAGATGTGGTGATGGGCAGTTGCTAATTTATTTCACTGATAAAGGGCTTTCTGTGGTTCTTGGCTGCTGTAGGTGACACTAAAGCAGCAATTACAGCTGGAGTGAGAAAGAAGAAAGCAGGTTATCTATGGAGATGTGTTAGTCGCTGGTTGCTGTTGCAGTGTTTGGGAGCTGTTTTTCCTGTAGCTGTTCACTGTGGGTGCAGTGCAGCCCCTTGCAGAGGCACAGTGGTCCCCCGGGGCTGGCAGAGCAGCCGTGCATGGCTTTGCCTGCTGCCCCAGAGCCCTGCAGACTGAGCAGCCCTGCACAGCTCCTGTCAGTGCCTGCTGTGTGCAGCCAGGAGCCTTTACTGGGGCTGGTCAGAGCTGTAGGCAGGCACGGTGTGGGCAGCAGGGGGGCAAGGGCTGCAACTGCATCTTCTCCCTTAAACAACTGCATCAGCCTGAGCTTCCTTTTTTTTATCACAGTAGATTAAAAGATGGGAAATGAAAGCGGAGAGTCCTCCCCGGAGTCAGAGGCCGTGCTTCCTTTGATCTCTGCTTGGGAAAGGGAAAAACTTCACCCCCACAGAGCTGTGTGAGGGCTTGGAGTGCATCAGGGTACAGCTGGAAAGCTCGGGGCAGCTGCCAAGGTGGGGAGAAGGGAAGAGCGTTGTGATACAGGTGGCAGTGCAGGCAGGCTGGCTGAGGGCTGCCCGGCCCAGGGAGGGCACTGCCCTGCATCCTCCGTGTCTTGGGCGCTGCCATCTTCCCATCAGCACAGGCACCAGTGTTACCTTTAAGGGTGTGGCGAGATGCCTGACTATTTTGATGTGTTTTTCAACCCACAGACAAAACACACAAAGTGGTAATTAAAAACGCTGGGTGTGCTGAGCCCTGCCATTAGCCCGGGCTGATGTGGGCTGTGTGATGTGGTTACATGGAGGCAGGCTGCATCCTTCCCAGAGGGAGAAGGGCTGGGGCTCTCAGCACCTGCACAATGCTTCCCTCACTTAGGTCTGTTTCAGGGCTCTCTCTCAGCTTTTGCAGCTCAGTTAATAATCATAAATATATTAAAAAACTCCCTTGTTCAAATGGTCGGTAGATGAAATCCAGCATCAGACAAAGCTCTAACTAACCAGCTGCTCACTTGAAATAAATATTTATTATGGTGTGAATGGAGTGAAGAATAAACATGTGTCCCTATTTGTTTATGCCGCAAGGATTTGCTTCCCATAAGCAGATGCATTCACTCCCCCACATGAGGCTGCTGCAGTCTCCCTCCTGCCCAGCCTGCGTGTGGGGCTGCCTGGTGGGGAGCAGTGCTTGTGTGTCCTGCCTGGGGAGCCGGGCTGCTGCACGCCTGCAGCCATAGGTGACAGTGGCATCATCCCCTTGCAAGGAGTTTCCCCCATAATGCTTCAGACAGCAGCCATGGTCAAGCTAATAAAGCCTTTATTCAGTGTTACGCTCACCCCCGCCCCCCCTTTGCCCCCCAGGCACGGCAGGCAGGTCAGGAGGCTGGAAGGGGAGTGCAGTGTGGGAGCAGGAGGTGCTGTGCAGCAGGGCTGTGCTGCTGCCAGGGCCGGGAGGTGGTGCTTGCTCTGCTCTGCACGCTGATGGGCTGATGGCTGTCCTGCAGTTGGGTTTCCTTATTGCTGTGAGAACGTCATGGCCGTAGCTGTTAACCCTTGTGGTGCTGCTTCCCCTCCCTTTCCCAAGGAAAATGAGTAACAGCTGAAGTGCTGGAGCATGGGCTCCTGTGCTGAGCAGAAGGAGCACCACTGGTGTTCTCCACAGTGGACCCTTGCAGACCACGTGTTGGCAAAGGGTCGAGGCCAGGCTGTGGTGTGCAGCTCCAAGCCTCCTGCCCCACCTCCTCTCAGGGCTTCCTTCTTCACAGCTGCATAAAAGCCCTGCTGGACTCTGAGCTGCTTTCTGAAATGAGCACTAATCTCATTACCTTTATCAATTCAATCTTCTTAAGGTGAAGGCAATCCTATTAACGTGCCTTGCAATGTGGAGAACCCCCAGACCTCACGACCAAATCCACCCATTGGGCGCTGAACAGCAGAGCAGCTCCCCCAGCACTGACAGCCCCTTTCTGCTCTCCCATGTCTGTCCTTGCAGGACCGGTGCTGCAGGACCTTTCCTGGCACCCCAAGCCCCTCTGCAGGGCTCCTGATGCTGCCCTTCAGGTGCTGTTGGACCCGGGCAGGTGTGGGGTTGCAGGCAGAGCCTGGACTGGGTGGTGACAGAGCTGGCTGCCTTCTGCAGCTCTGTCTTGTGAAGGAGCTGCTTCTCTGTTTTTTTGTGTGCTTGAGTGATGCAATTAGCCCAATTGCTTGGCCCTATTGGCACCACAGTGTAGGATTGTTTTCTGGAGCAGGTGTCAATTTCACACTCAGTGGATTTCGCTTTGCAAGGAACCTTTCTACTTCAAGGCCCCCTCCGGAGCAGCCCCTGTTTCCATGCGCTGCTTTCCTGCCCCAGGCTCACCTTCAGCTGTGTCTGGGCAGCGCGGGGCTGCTGGGGCCGTGCAGGAGCAGCCTTGCAGCAGCTTATGCTGCAGTAGCTCCTACTTGGAGGAGTGCTGGAAACCAGAGCTGTCTTGCTGTCATGCTCTGAATTTGTTTATTTATGAGTTGTTCCTCCTTATCAGCATATATGTGGTGACTGAGGTTGCACAGGTTCAGCAATGTCCAGTCTGGGACAAATATCCTCATAATAATTGCAGGAGTGAGCCTGAAGAGCACTGCCACAGCCCTTAATTTTTACTGTAGGCCTTTCCCTTCCCCTCTCGACTCTGATGTAATGAAATAAAGCATCTTATTTTCTTCCATTGCTAGGGGCCCTGACTATAAAAACAACCCCCCACCAATCTCTGCTGCTCACAAACAGGGAGTTTTATTGGCTTTAGTTATTGCATTTTATTTGGAGCCTTGTATGTGGGTGAACGAAGCCCCCAGAGGGATCCAGCAAGTATTTGCATTCCGTTTGTGTCATCCGTGTGTTGGCTGCTGGCGTTCTTGAGGCAGAGACGGCAGATGTGTGATTTGGAGCTGATGTGGCACCTTGGTGCGGAGGGCTGAGCCACAAGTGGTGCTCCTTCCTGTAGTGCCTGGCGCTGCAGCGTGGCTCAGGGCTGGCTGGCTTGGCTCCGTGTCACCAGGGACCTGCCGGGCTGCTGAGAAGCCCTGCCTTGTGGCACGGCCTGTCTGCTGATGGTGGCTGGGCTGTCCTGGCACACCGTGCTCCAGCCGTGGCTGCTGTGCTGTAGCGGAGCTCCTTGGGCTGCCGGCAGCTCTCCCGGCTGCTCCCAGGGCAGCAGGGCTGTTCTCTCACCTGCTGAGCTGCTGGTGGTGCTCCGTATGGGACGGTGACTGCCACAGACCTTTTGAAGGGATCTTTCCTGGCTTTGTGTTGAGTCACGTATGACTCATTTTTAATTCTAGTGAATTCTGCCTATTAGCTGAAATCATCAAAATTCACATATTGCTGGCGAGAACCTGCTGCCCGGGTCTCTGCAGCTCAGCAGCCCTGGCAGGCAGCTGGGTTCTGTGTGGGAGCTGGCACTGCATCCCCACGTCCTGCCACAGCTCTGCAGCCCTGCACTTTGGGGGGGGGGCAGCACGGGTCCGCAGCTGACTGGAGGAGGAGCAGTAAAACTCAGTGTTCCTGAGATAATTAGTATGTTGGGAAAGTGACAGGAAAGAGAATCAACCAAAGCCAAGGTCAGTGGCTGCTAATTAAGAATCAGCACCTTGTGTCAGCTGGAGCTGCGGCTCGGAATTGAAACGCATCCTGGGAGAGAACCAGGGAGATAAAGGTGATGGAGGAACCCAGATAGCGGCTAGAGGGATTTGAGCAGGAGTTTAAAGTTTCGTTCGGACTTGGCTGATAGAAGGGGCAAAATGACAGAAAATTGTGGAGGGATTCGTGCCTCTGCCTGCAGCCTGGGTTTGGCTTCACCTGGGGCAGCAGCGCAGTAATGAAGGGCTGTGTAGGTGCTGTGGTTTGGCCTTGCAATGGGCCAGCAGTGCGTCCCAGCGTGAGCCTGAGGATTCCAGCTCACACCTGGGGCTCAGCAGAGGTTGGAAGGTGAGCAGAACATGTCGCCATGTGTTGGGGTGAAGCTGTTTTCTGAACCTGGTTAGACTTGCAGCGTGCGGGACCTGCAGCTCCGCACAGCACCTCCAGGAGTGCCTGCTGCCCGGGCCCAGAAATGGGCTGTGTGCATCCCGTGTGCTCCTGCTGCGTGAAGGAGAACTTCTCATTGAAAGGTTATACCTGAGCAAGTTGTTTTGTGTTAGAGGAACGTGGTTTGGAAGAGGTGCTCTTGGCTACAGAAGTGAAGTTGTAGGTCAGCATTCCTGCCTCCTGCACAGGGAGTTGGTTTCCATGCGGGATGAGGGGTGCTGACAGCCCGGCGCGCTGTGCCATCCGGGTGAGCGGCATCGGTGGGAGGATTTTCCCATGAGCAGTGTAGAGAATGGGAGCTGAATGTGTGTTAGCATTAAAACCTGCATGGCATTTCTCCTGCGTTAATGCTAGCTGCAGCACGCTAAACTTTACACCACATAATGGATTTTCAAGAGAATGCACTGGGAGTTACGTGACTCTCTGATCACTAATGCTGTTGCTGAGGGAGACGTAGAGCTCGGTCTCAGATGCTGGCTTTCTATTGGTGTTGGCCCAGCTCTGAGCTCCTGACCTGCACAGGGCAGCTGTCAGTGTGCACACTGCTCTGCTCACCCCTTCCATCGCTGTGCAGCACAGAGGATTATGAAATTGTGTGGTATTTGGTTCTGTGCAAATCAGCCCAGCAAAGCACCTGCAATGCGTGCTGTAACAGTGCTGTTTATTTTCATGGGTACTGGGAAATAGGACGTTGGGTAACCCTGGTGCATGTTGCAGGCCTGATTCTTGGCCATTAACTGTGAGGCACAGCTCACAACACTCAGGTTATGCCCCCAGTTTGCAGCCGCTGCAGTTTGGTACAAATACAGCTGTGTTGAACAGTGGGGAAAAATACTTCATCCACAAAACATGAGGCCAAGATGGGACCCATCAGAAAGCTGAGGCTGATGGATAAATGGGTCAATGTGGTGCAGGCCTGAAATGGATCACTTTGGGGGTGCAGATGCTGTCACTGTGCAGAGACTGATGTCTGCTCTTGTCTCTGTGAGGAGCAGGGGCAGCACTGTGTGCATGGGGACACTGCGGCGCTCCGCTCCCTTTGTGCTGGGAGAGCTGCACGGGGTGTGTTGGTACCTGGTGACCCACCGTGGGCTTTGCTTTCCAGGATTTCTTGACTGACCTGATGATGTCTGAAGTTGATCGCTGTGGTGAGAATGAGCATCTCATTTTCAGGGAGAACACACTGGCCACCAAAGCAATCGAGGAATACCTGAAGCTGGTGGGACAGAAATACTTGCAAGATGCCTTAGGTACGTACCGAGGGTCAGCTGCTCTGCACAATGCTGAGTGCAGGCCGAGCCCTGACAGCCCTCCGAGGCGGTGGTGTTCCCCCAGCAGGTGCCCTCCAGCAGGTCTGGAGAAGCCTGAAGGCCCGAGGTGCAGCCCACAGCAGGGCAGCACAGCCCCAGGTGAAGGTGAGCGCTCAGCCGCTGCTTCATCTGCTTCCGCAGGAGACAGCAAAATGGTATTTGCAGGCACGGCCTGCCAAGCCTTCTGTGTCAGCAGTGGCAGTGTCACAGAGGCTGACTGAATCCTTCCCTGATTGCACACCCCCGGCCGGAGATGCTCCCCCCGGTTACTCGCAGCGCTTGTGAGTCAGATGAAATCTCCCGAATTACAGTGATGAGAGCTGCCTCCCTCAGCACCGGGAACCCTCCTGGTGGTTTTTGAAAGGGCTGGCTATGCTAGTGGCTCCGAAAATATTACTCCGGATGCAAATGAAAATAATTAGAGGTTCCGCTGTTGGGCAGGTCAGGAAGGAAGAGCAGCGCTGCTGCGTGCAGGCGGCACAGCGTGGGCTGGGGGCTGCCGTGCTGTGAGCGAAGGCAGTGGGTTTGGGGCACATCCTTGCAGAGGGGCGAGCAGCATTTCTGCAGAGCTGAGTTTTTCAGTATGTAGCTTCCTGCCAGTGGATTTGTGTAATTCTAGCGAGGACCACAAAAGCGTAAATACTTCATTAAGATAATAATAATACTGATGAAGTTGAGGAAGGGGAGCAAATGCAGTCAGACCAGCAGGTAGCCCACCAGAAGAGAAGGAATGTTGGTTATTCCTGTCTTGTAATGCCTTCTCGTTGAAGCCTGTAAGTAGTTTACCTCAAAAAATTTTTTAAAAGCCAGGTGATTAATCAAGGCAGCAAATTTTGTAATGGTCCCCTGTCAGGACTGATGCTGCTGCCTGGTGCAGGAGCAGCCTGCAGTTTCTGCATGGTGCTTGGGCATGGGTTCTGCACAGACCTTTTATCAGGGGAGTGATTAATCTGTATGTCAGAGGGAGCTCAGTGCAGTGTGGTGCTTTCCTTCAAACCACGAGGCACAAGCCGGTAATAGGGCCAGATCATAGCAGCAGGCATTGCTGGCAGGCGGGCGGAGAGGCTCTGCAGCTCCCAGCAGAGCTGAAAATACACCACAGGGGCCCTCTGGTATGTAATTAATATCTGTTTGGGCAGAGGAAAGGGAAGAGTGCAAATGAGAGGGAACAGAAAGCACGAAGGTGGGAAAATCCCAGACAGGTCAGGAATTGGGAGATGACCAACAGGAGTGAGGGGGGAACCAAAGCACCGAGCACAGCCAGTCCTGTAGTGCCATGTGAAGCCCAGGATCCCCTGGCTGCAGGGGCTGGCACTGCCTCTGGGTCCTGCTGCAGCCCCACTGTGCCACCCCCTGCCACGGGGCCAGGGACACGCAGGTGGACCTGCAGCACCTGGAGTGCACACAGCCTGGTTTGAGCCTGGGGCTCCTCTGGTGAGGAGCGGGCAGGCAGGAATGCAAGGAAGCTCACAGAAATGCTGTAATTCGATTTGGTGTGATGTTCAGCTCAAAACAAACCAAGTAAATTGTTTCTTTCCTTTAATTATCCATTTCTTCTGTGAATCACACTGGCTTGTCAGCGCCAGGGGACTGTAGCAGGCGCAGCCCACGGCAGCAGGACATCATACAGATGATGACAGAACCTGCCACATGCTTCCTGGAGATAGCCCTGGGGAGCGTGGCTGCAATGGGGCAGCTGGGGGTTCGGGGGCAGGCAGGGGAAAGAGATCTTCCAGCAGAGCAGCTCCAGGGCAGCAACCTGGAGTAAGCAGGGCAGCACTGCCAGCTGGGGGCAGGGAATGGCCCTGCTCTCCAGGGTCCAGCCTGCGTGACAGCACTGGGGCTTGCTTGAAGGCTGCATCTCCAAAACCCATCACTGTCTGTTTTACAGGGGAATTTATCAAGGCTCTCTATGAATCAGATGAAAACTGTGAGGTGGATCCCAGTAAGTGTTCATCCTCAGACCTCCCTGAACATCAGAGCAACCTGAAGATGTGCTGTGAGCTGGCCTTCTGCAAAATCATCAACTCCTACTGGTCAGTACCCTGCGGGCATCACTCCCCTCCACAAACTGCCATAGAGGAGGAGCATGGTGTCAGGCTCAGGCCGTGTCTGTGTGGCACAGCCTTGCCAACCCAGAGAGTATCCAGGGGGCTTCTGTGTGAGGTAACCCAGGGGGATTGGGCTGAGCAGGGATGGCACAGGCGGTGGCAGGTGCACCTGCAAAGATGTGCAGTGCCTTGTGGAGCTCCTGTGTGCCTGGCATGGGAATGGGAGGGCTGCTGTGCACAGAAGAACACACTTTCAAGGACAGATTTTCTGCTGAGCTGGTTTAGTTTGGGGATGCAGTTCCACACCGCCTTCAGGGCTGAGTGCCCATCGCATTTCAGCGGGTGGTGAAGGGTCACTGCAGCACAGACACACAGACACAGGACAGGGCAGTAGAGCCAAGGAGTAACAACTGCCTTTGCCAGTGTGACCAGTTCAGAGAGGGACTTGATACCAACCGTGTATGAAAGCCTGGAATAAATAGCAGAAATGCATGTCCTGAGTCTCCCACCCATGTCACAAACCTGTATGTGCCAGGTGGGTCAGTATGGACTGCCTGATTCCCCAGAGCAGCCACTGAAGTTCTGAACCCTCCTGCAGCAGGCAGGGTCTGTGGCACTCCTGGTGCAGCAGGGAAGCTTCAGCAGCATGGAGAGCTTTTGTGGAGGCAGACATTCTCCTGTTGCAGAGTGCTGGAGCAAGGACACTGCTGTTAGTGCTCTGTTGCTGTTTGGCTTAGCATCCTGCATTCCTCAGGGTTAACCCTTCCATCTCCTGGCCCTCGGGACAGCTGGCCTGAATATGCAAACTTGACTGAAGTGAGGCAGTGGTGTCTGATGGTGCTGGTTTGTGTCCCTCGGCGCTGGAGGCTGTGGGGGCCAGCAGCCCATGAATCTGCTGCAGATGGTGTCTGGCAGGGGGAGAAATGTGCTGGTGACCCTCTCTACTTAGAGGAACAAAAATAGTTTCTTTGCATGTCTTGTTAGCCAGAGGTTTTTGTCCTGGCTGAATAGAACAAACATTTTTATCCTACTGCAGTGTTTGCAGTCTTCCTGGTTAAAAATCTGGGATTAGTTGTTATTGATGTATTTTGTAGCAATGCTGTTGTTGCCAGACATCAACCAAGGATTGTCTTGGAGGAAGGAAGTCTTTGGTAGTCAGAACTCCTCATTTTCTTCCTTATCCCACCTGTTGTGTTAAGGTCTGAAAACTCACTGTACATAATCCCCCTGGATAACAGAGTGTGCTGTCTTCAAGCCCAGAAGGAAGGGAATTGCTTTTCCTGATGTTGCTCAGGGAGAAAACGAGCAGCAAGAGGCTTGTTCACACTTCCTGCATCCACCACAAATAGGCAGAAGGGCACAGTTCTGTGCAGGTAGTCCATACCTTAACTGAGCCAGTTAATGACTGACTCACGAATTGTGCTTACCTGCTCTCCCAAGAGGAGTTCACTGCTTTTAGTCACCGGCGGATAATAATTGTTCAAATTAATGCCTTCCTAAAAATACCCAAAGCAGCACTAAAAGGTTGGCCTAAAAATAGGTCTGAAAAGTGATGTAGGGAAAGCCAGGAATGTGTGGAAGGTTGGTTCCTCCAGTCCCACTGCTCTGAGGAGGGCTGGAGCAGCTGAGCTGCAGCTCAGGGCGATCCCCTCCTGCTCCTGTGTGCTCAGCAGTTCTTAGGGATTAATTGGGCTGATATCGAGAATTCAGAATTGGCCAAGGGATCTTGACAGCTAACGGTCTTGCTTTAAATAGTGTGCCAGGAGTATGTGTGCTCATCTGCCAGAGAGTCAGAGAGAGAGAAGAGGTTTACAATAACCGAAAATTGTTATAATTATGACATAATTTGGACATCTGGAAAGTTTCGGCGTAAGCAGAATTTCAGCATGTGGAAGCTCGTTACTGGAAACTTGGGTAATGAATTACGGGCCCGTTTGTCACATAAAGCCAGCTAACTGAATTCCATACGCCATTACACAATTAAACTTTTATGATCTCGCAGCCCGTGACAGTGAGCAGTACTTAGGGCTGCATGCTGCCGGTGCATGCGATTCCAAGGGCTTACTTTCCAGTAACTGTACAACCTGTCCTGATCACTCAAGCCTTAAATTGCTTAAAGGATTCTCCTATTTCTGGGCAAATACCATGAAGTAAAAGGGCTTTGTCCAATTGTGCGAATCAAGCCAGGGAGAGAACTTTTTCAGCCAAAGACGTTGGCTAGTGTTACTTATAAAGCACAGGGCAAAAGCTCATGAGGGAGAAAGCATGAATCCAGTATGGAGCAGAAGCCAAACGCAATGGCAGGCGTTTGCTGAGCATTGTGCTCATGTCAGGATGGAGAAAACTTCAAGCATGAAGATGTGCACCCTATGTGCACAGCAAGTATGGCTGGGCAGGATTCTGCACCAGGGGAGCAGGACAGCATCTCTGGCAGCACGGCACACGTGGCTTTCTCTTTCCAACAAATGTGGGGGTCAGTAGCAGGGCAGCCAGTCCCAGAGTGGGGCACGTGGCTGCTGGGAGCCAGCTCAGATTGCTTCGCTCATCCCACGTAGTCCCTGCAGCAGAACTGGGAAAACATCCTCTGAAATGGCTGTTTGTTAAGAAAATGCGTGACCTAAAATGGAGTCTGACCTCCTTCGGTCCGCTTTTATGCCATCCAGCTCTGTAGGTGAATCGCTCTGGGTTTCAAACAAAGACGGTGGTTGTGGCCAGGGCAGGCACTGGGGCCAGGGAAAGGGTTGATACGGGGGTCCTGGGGGCCGCTGGGGACCCATTGTCAGCCTGCTCCTGCGTGGGAGTATCCAGCTGCATAAACAGCCTGTGCTGGGAACAGGATAAGGTGGGAGCAGGGAGCTGGGAGGAGAGTGGGCAGGCGGCTCCTTATCGCGGCGGTAAGGGCTGCTGGCCTGGGGGAGGTCTGGTGTCTTGGGAAGCCTGGCTGAGGCCGATGCAGTTGCAAGGCTGGACTAACTCCAGTGTGGCCCTGCTTTGCCCTTGTCTCCATGGGATCTGCTCCAAGAGCTTAAAACAGGAGCAGTGCAATCTGCACAGCCCTTCCTCCAAGCTCCAAGCACCAGCCGCACCGGTGACCTTGGCACGCTCCCAGTGTCCCACAGCTCAGAGACAGTGCCCCATCTCTCCAGGGTGGTACACACTATGTAACTTGTGATGATGAGCTGCTTGATTTCCCATTTTCCATGTTGGAGGTTTTGGCTTGGCTTTTTCCTGTGTGGTTCGAATATCCTAATGGATGCTCTGGGCAGAAAAAAAAAGTGAGGGAAAAAAGAAAATACAGAAGCCTGTGACGGGTGTAGGTAGAGGTGCTGCTGTGGGTCAGCAGGGTATCAGGGTCTGGCTTTCATACCCAATGGCTGGTGCACAGCATGTTTATTTATTACTGTGCAGCAGTTCAAACAACCTAGCCTTGAACTTATCATCCCTGTGTGTTCTCCTGTCATTGCAGTGTCTTCCCAAGGGAGCTCAAAGAAGTTTTTGCCTCGTGGAGACAGGAGTGCAGCAACCGTGGCCGCCCAGACATCAGCGAGCGACTGATCAGTGCCTCCCTGTTCCTCCGCTTCCTCTGCCCAGCCATCATGTCCCCTTCCCTCTTCAGTCTCCTGCAGGAATACCCGGACGACCGCACCGCACGCACTTTGACCCTCATTGCCAAGGTCACCCAGAATTTGGCCAACTTCGCCAAGTAAGCAGGAGTTCTGAGGAGGAGGAGGAAGCCCCAGGCTGCAAGCAGAGCTTCTGCAGCAGGCATCCCACACTGGTCGCTCCTTTCTTAGATGCAAAGGGCCTGTTTGGTTTCTGTTGTTTTTTTCCTCCCTGTCTCTCTGGGACTCTCACTTTTATGTCAGGGAGATCATTCAAGTTTCCAAAACAGCCAAGTGTTTTATGAGTAGGAAAGCAGATTACTCTGACCACAGAGCAGAACACCCAGGCCCAGCCAGGAAATCTGTCCCACGATGGCTGTGTTGGGGGAAGCTGATGGCATCTGCTTTGCCTCCCACCACAGGCACCAGCAGGACCAGCACCCAGTGTGTGTAGCTCAGTCCCTCCAAGGAGCTCTTACAGTGCGATTGTTTGAACTGGGATGGCAAGAGAAGCTAATGGGGACACTACCAGTTTCTAAATAAGCCCATAGGTTTGATGGAAACAAAGCAAGAGATTTCTGAACATCTTTCCTCTGGCTGCAGCCCTGAGCTACTTATCCTGAGCTCTGATAACGAAATGATGAGCTTTCTGAAACATGAATGGACAGTCGCTGTCTAAAGCTTCTTAGATTTAGAAGCTAGCTTAGCATACACACTCACAGCCAGGAATGCACATGCGTGCACACACAGGAGGAAGACATCCGAGTGTGTTACACTAGATGACAGAAATACTCCATTCCTGACCAATCCCTAACATGGTTTTCAGATTTTCAGCATTTTGCAGGAAAGACTCTTTCAGTAAGCTGACATTAATCAAACCAAAGTGATCAGGCAGTCTTGCAGACTGGATGTGACCAAGCCTCTCCTTGCAGAATTGCCAGGGGAGAGTATGGGTCTCCTGCAGCCATCATTCACTGCACTCCAGTCAGTTGATTGGGCTTGGTGTTACAATTTCTTCTTGTTTCTTTGGCTTTCACCTTCATTTCTGCTGCTGAGATCCTGCACTGATGAGGGGTTAGCTTGGTTAGGCTGGAATTAATTTGGGTTCTTGCGTGGTACCAGCTGCTTGTTAGCAGCCTGGTAATCCCAAAGGCTTTGCAAGCATTCAGATGCCAGAGGAAGACACTGGTCTTCTTACCCACACATATACCTGCTCATTCTGCTCACTGCACCTCTGTTTATGGGATTTAGCTGAGACTTGTGTTGCTGTCTTGACAGGTTTGGCAGCAAAGAGGAATATATGTCTTTTATGAATCAGTTTCTGGAACATGAGTGGACCAACATGCAGAGATTCCTACTGGAGATTTCCAATCCAGAAACCATCTCAAACACAGCTGGCTTTGAAGGCTACATTGACCTGGGCCGGGAACTGTCCACTTTGCACTCACTGCTCTGGGAAGTCATTTCTCAGCTGGAGCAGGTAGGGGGGCTGCAGGGACAGACTTTGGCCAGTGCTGGGCACACGGGCTGCTCTGCAGCACACACCTCCCCTTTGTCCAGCCAGTACCAACCCATTAGGGTGTGGGAGCACAGCACAGCTCCTACTGGCTCTTGCTCTTGTTCCACCTTTGCATGTGCTGCTGAAGGAGATCATCCTTTGTGGCTTTCTTTGGGGCTGGCAAGTACTGCCTTCTGCCTTTGCTTTTCAACACTGAGGAGTGAGAATGGCGAGATGTGAAGGCAGAGCTGCTGAACACCAGGCTGCCTTGTTTGTCCCTGCAGATTCCTTTTAAATTAAAAGGATTTCTGTCCAGTGACCTGAACTAGGCTTGGAATGAACCATGTGAAGTGTGCTAACTTCCTTCTGCCCCACAGCTGCAAATGACTTCTGAAGCTGTGTGTTCTGGGCTAGGCTGTAGCCTTGGCACTGGGGTTAAATGTTGGAGAAAATGAATGTTGCTAACATCGTTCACTGAAAGAGACCTCCCAGCAATTGGCAGAACCCAAAGTTTTCTTGCAAAACCCATGATGTTGGTAGTAACTCTGCTCTTTTCTCTCCAGAGCACTGCAACAAAACTTGGCCCTCTGCCGCGGATCCTGAGGGACGTCAACTCGGCGCTCAGTAACCCAGCCTGCGTGCAGGTCTCAGTCACAGCTGATCACACTGCATCCACTCCCAGTGCTGGGAACAGCATCTCTGCAGGGCTGCAGAAAATGGTGATAGAGAATGACTTATCTGGGTAAGAGCAAAAGAGGTGGCCTGGCCACAGACCGGGGCAATACTGAATGTTCACCTGTTAGCAGAAGTGCTTGTGGGGTCAGGCAGGATAAGGTGTAGTGTGGATTTTCCTGATTCATTGCCAAAGCTTTCCAATTGCAAAACTGATAGTGGGTGTAGTTCAGCTCTGAATCTAGACGTAGCAGTGGGCAATAGTGCAAGTCAGCAGGTCCATCCTAGGTCCATCCTGAGCCAGAACTGAGGATGTGGTGTAGGAAATCAAACACTTGCTTCAGGGCTCCGCTCTTGACACTCAGCTGCAGAAGCAGCACGTCCATTCTTTGAGGGCATTGAGGCTACTAACCTCAAAACAGTGAGTTTTACCATTGCGTTCATAAGGTGTCTGCATATGCAGGATTTATTGGTTTTATCCATCTTTGTGAGACACAGGATATGTGCTGAATTCAGTGTGGTCCACATCTGGGCATTCCACTACCAGTGGGCAAGCTGTAGAGGCCTAACAATCGGTTCCAGTCTGCTCCATCCTGCTTGTATAATAAATGGGTGTTTTTAACGAGCAGTGATTCACAGACACAGTCACCAAACACACTTTTAGGCCTAATTATGTAAGAAAAATCATTCATGGGAAAGATGACTGTGTTGCAGACTAAAAATGTTTCTGTTTGTGGAAAATGAAATAGAGCCCACATAAATTGAAAGACACTGCTAATAAAGTAGTTTGTAAGTGGAACCTGCATAACTCTTAACAGTTTAATTAGGAATGAAAGGCAGCAATGGAGCTGGACTTGCTGTAATCAGAGCTTTCATCTCTGATGCTTCTCAGCTTGAGGTACAATTATTTAATGCTATGGAGGATCTCTGCTAGTATGCCATCACCCAAATACTTGCTTACAGTGCATCACCTTTGATCAGTGCTATATTCACATTGAGCTACTGCAAAGCTCTTTCTTCCTGTCTGCAAGAAATCAATATTGCCTGAATTTATCTGCTACAGCAGGAGCAAGGGGTGGATAACTTTCAGTTGCTAGGATTTAGCTCTGCAGTTACAGCCCTGTGTCTGACCCTCGGATGCGCAGTGTGGGTCTGGCCTGCGGGGTGCTGTGCCAACATGAGGCAGCTTAATGCCCGGGCACAGGGCAGCTGGAAGCTGGTGCGCTGTCAGCACACTGAGCAGAGCGCGGATGGTGAAGAAGAGGCTGTGAGCAGCGTGCTGTGAGCCTGCAGACACCTGTGTGCACAGAGCTCCGTGCCCAGGGCCCCTCTGCTGCCCGCATCCCCGCTCCTGCTGCACTGTCCCTGCAGGGCGGGCTGCGCCTGCTTCCCGCGCAGCTGTGCCACACCAATTGCTTCTGAGTGATAATGTCTTCCTGCTCCTGTGTGGCATTCACAACTCTTCTTTTGTTTTGTTTTGTTTTCCTCTCCTCTTCCTTGCGCACTGCCTTCCCTGCAGTCTGATAGATTTCACACGGTTACCATCTCCAACCCCCGAAAACAAGGACTTGTTTTTTGTCACAAGGTCTGCTGGGGCCCAGCCCTCGCCTGCCCGAAGCTCCAGTTACTCAGAGGCCAATGAGCCCGACGTGCAGATGTCAAATGGCAGCAAGAGTTTGTCCATGGTGGATTTGCAGGACAATCGGCTCTTGGACAGCGGGGCCAACGCGCCCGGTGCTGCCGACTCCCTCAATGACAGTCAGTCGTCCCTCGGGCAGTTGCAGGGTGTGTGGAGCACTCGGACTCAGCAGAGCAGCATGACGGGTATGGCCACGGTGCGCCGCGTGGGCCAGACGCCCACCACGCCGAGTGGGGAGAGCGCGCCCGGCCGGCCCCAGCTGCTGGCGCCGCTCTCCTTCCAGAACCCCGTGTACCAGATGGCCGCCGGGCTGCCGCTCTCGCCCCGCGGCCTGGGCGACTCCGGCTCCGAGTGCCACAGCTCGCTCAGCTCCCACAGCAACAGCGAGGAGCTGACGGCCAACAAACACGGCTTCGCCGGCCCCGCCGCCAGCGAGGACTTCACCCGCCGGACGGGGGAACTGGCCCGGCGGCAGCTCTCGCTTTCAGAGAAGGGCGGGCAGCCCACCATGCCAAGGCAGAACAGCGCGGGGCCGCAGCGGCGGATAGACCAACCACCCCCGCCGCCGCCGCCGCCCGTCACCCGGGGCAGGACGCCGCCCTCGCTGCTGAACACGGTGCAGTACCAGCGGCCTTCCAGCGGCAGCATGATGTCCTCCTCGCCCGACTGGCCCGGCAGCGGCGCCCGTCTCCGGCAGCAGTCCTCCTCCTCCAAGGGCGACAGCCCCGAGATGAAGCAGCGCACCATGCACAAACAGGTGAGCGGGGGGCTGAAGCGGCTGGGGGGTGGGAGGGGGCCGGGCCACGGGCTTGGAGGAGAAATCGGGCAGGGGGGATTGGTGCAGTGGGAGCGGGCTTTGTGGCAGCGTGCTGATAGTAGCACGGTTCCTGCGCCCAGCCTGGCCTGAGCCAGAGGCCCTCTGAGGATTGGGGCGCAGACGAATGCTCACCCTCCGTTCCTTTGTCGTGTGGCACCTGGAGCGTGCTGGGTGCAGGGCGGTAGGTGGCAGAGCCACGAGGGCAGTGGCAGCCCTGCCTCTGTCCTGCACTGCCGCCTTGTCACTGCTTTGCCTCTCCATGCGCAGGCTCTCATCCCATGCCATAGCCAACCCAGCACCATCTCACAGACTCGGACCAGGCCTTCATCTCTTCTTGTATCTACAAAGCTCTGTACTGCTGCTCCTGTTCCCCCAGAGCCATGGGTCATGGACATTCCAGTTTGCTCCATTAGACCCTCCTGTGAGTGCACATGGGGAGGCGAGGGCAGGAAGGAGGAGGTGTTTTCCCATCAAGAGCAAAGTCTCTTCTGTGCAGAGCCTGGCAGCACTCAGGTCCTGGAGCACATCTGCTGTGCAAGGTGCTAAGATTGAAGCAGTGGGTCGCGACCCAGGGCCTTCTGGCTTTCCTGGCATGGTTAAATTGCTTTTCATTTTAAATTTCAGATATAACCCTGTTAGAAAAATTAACACAGGAGGGCCTCTCAGTGCCTAAAGGGAGAGTTGTAACAGTAATACAAGCCCAAAGAAAGTGAACAGTTGGCCAGAGCTGCCTGCTCCTCAGCACAGGTTCCGTTTCAGCAGCAGAGCTGGAGGCTGTTGGCAGTGCTGCGCGTTGCAGGTGGTTTCAGCCCGATCCAGAGCTGTTCTGTGCACACTGTATTGATTCATAAGCACTGACATTAGCAGGCGTGCCATGTAGCAGCATTTGTGTAATGTGGATCGATACTTGCTAGGTGCAGAGGGCACAGCTCTACCACAGCCGCCTGCTGGGGCAGTTCCTCCCAGAAGAGTGCTGGGGACACCGGGTGACCTTGGCAGCTGGTTGGTGTTTCAGTTTTCCTCCGCCCTCACTGCCCTCTCAAGAGCTGAAGTCCCTAAAATGCCCCTCCCAGCCTTAATTGCATTGTTCAGCTGTTGGCTGTGAATCATAAAACTGCTGCCCAAGAACAGAGAGCTCCCACACGGTCGCCACTTGAGGAGGATTGCCTTCAGAAGAGCTCCTCACACCTGCCCTGCAGCAGTACCTCCTCCACCTCCTGAGTTCACCTGGGCTGCCATCAAACCCATGCCGGACAGGAGCTGGCTGTACTTCCCCACATCTTCAGAGAAAGGAGGAGGAGGCAGAAGGGCTGATGGGCGGTGGCTCTGTTAGTGGAAAGCATTGGACCCAGGGCCTTCACATCACTGAGGTGGGCAGCTCTCCTCTGATCAGCCTTCAGTGCTCCATGAGCAGTGCCTGAGCTTCTGATCGAAAATTGTGGAAATGAAGACAAAGCTGAAGGATGGCACAGGAAAGCTTCCAGCACCGGTGCTTTGAATGGAGGAAAAAATTCCCAATCTCTTTGCCTTGTTAACTTGAACAGGTCATCCAGATCCCTTGTGTTCATCCAAGAGGATAATTACTGCTGTTTGTAATGAGCCAGGATGGAGGGGAAATAGCTGCAGCTTCACTTCCTCGAGTTGGTGATGCAGCTGGAAGGTGCTGAGCTCGCAGTCCTGCCTTCAGCCCCAGTGCCTGCCAAAGCAGTGCTACATCCTGGGCCCACCGACCCTGTGAGCTCCAGGGAGAGCTTGGGAAGTTGGACCTCATGGGTACAGAGCCTCACCCAAGAAGAAACTTACTTTTCAAGAAGGCATATTTTTGAAGATGTGGTTTTATCTGTGCAAAGGCTCCGTGGCAAGCAAGAACACAGCGCAGTGAAGCACAGACTGAAGAGCTGAGTGAAATCTCTGCTTGCAGAAGTGACAGCTGCTGCAGTAACCTGGGCCTGTTCACTCCAGCAGGGTTCCACTGCCACGCACCTTTGTTTCCCTGTTCCATAGGGATGGCAGAGGGAAGAATTCAGCCTGTCAAAGGCTGTCAAATGTTTCTGATGCAAAATAATGGGAGGTGCACACCAGGAGGTATTCCTGCCCCTCTGGTAGCTCAAATCTGTTCTCTGCTGTTGGAGCAGCGTGGGAGAGGGCTTGGAAGGAACTGCTCTCTCTGGCTTCATGACCTTTCTGTTACAGGTTTTTCTTTTGTTATGGTTGTATGTTTCATTGTAGGCCCCTTCTCCTGTGAACCCCAATGCCCTGGACCGCACTGCTGCTTGGCTTTTGAATATGAACATGCAGTTTTTAGAAGATGAAAGCATTGACCCAGATTCCAAGCACAGGGATAAGCTCAGGAATAAGGACGAGCTCAGCCAAGCAGAAAAGGTAAAACCTGATTGGATTGAATCAAGTTTCTAAATAGAGAAAGGATTTCCTTGAATGTGGTTGAGCTGCAGCCGGGGGCAGGCCGGCCCCGCGCTGCCCCACAGAGGCTGTCGGGCTGTTCAGCCCTGCTGCTCACAGGGCTGCTGGGGATTGCCTGGGAGGGCTTCACACACTGACTGGAATTGCCCTGATGGAAGCAAGTGAGAAAAGTGGGAGCCAGGAGTCAGGGCTGCTCTGCAGCATCACCTGGAGCCAGCCGGTGTCCGTTGCTTCCCCCTGGCTGCAGGGGAAGAAGGGCTTAGAAAATAAACTAATTGTATCCAGAGACCAGAAGTAGGATACTGGCACCCTCCTGCCTAATCGCAGGGATGTGTAGCAAGGAGCAGCTCCTGTGGTAAGAGACTGTAAGGAGACCTAAAAATTAAGTCCAGATTCTGGTCTTGGATGCTGGGGCCTGGTGTGACCTCGCTGATACAGTGACTGCTCCAGGCTGTGTGGGTCTGCCAGCGAGTCAGAGCCAGAGGGTTCAGCTGGAGCCCCCAGTGCCGGAGGGGCCCTGAGCTGCTGCAGAATTGGCACTTCTCAGCAGCCTGGCACTGTGGGGTGTCTGCACTTGGGCATTGGGGATGTTTCCTAAATGTGCTTTGCTGCATCCCAGCGACCAAGTGCTTCCAGCAGGTCTCGCAGGCTGCAGGATTCTCCCTCCCTGAACTGTTTCCTGTTCTGCAGCACAGACATTTCTGGTTTTGTAGCCTTCCCCTGCTCAGTCATATCATTCTGGGCTCCTCACCTTTAAGAGGCAGAGCAGGGAGTGGGAGGTGCCCCCCCCCCCCCCCCCCCAGTAGTGTGGCAGATGGGAGAGCTTAACCTGTTTTTTCATGGGTTCTTTCCTCCTTGGGTATTCCCACAGGCACAGACATGCACTGATCAGACACTCAGCTCTGTGGTTAGCTGACATTATTTGCACATGTACAGAAATTGTGAATGTGACCTAAGCAGAGACATCAGTAGGCAGCAATTGAAAGCAGTACTTCCAGATCTGTGCACTGTGCACTGTCTTATTGCTGCATTCTGGTACTGAAGGGCTTCAGAGGGGTTTGGTGCTCCTGCAGCTCTGCAGCGAGGTGGGTGTCCCTCAGCCCAGCCTGGCTGCCTTCTGGCCCTGTCTGGGCTCCCATGGGCAGCAGAGCTCACCAGCACGTGCTTCAGGGAGCTGAGGTCAGGGTTAGGAACTCATTTCGGCAGCAAACCGGTCCCTGTCCTAAGGCCACAGGTGTCCCCCCTGCCCCGGTATCTCACTGCCATGCAGCATCTTTTGTTACTTTGCTGTAAAGTCACTGACATCGAAGATCATCATTAGCATAATCTCTCTTCCCATTACTGTAAGACTTGAATGGTAACCAAGAGTGAGACAAGTGTTGTAGAGACAGGAGCAACTCCTTCGGGCTCTGAGACCTCTCCTGCTATCACTTACACTCATGCTGCTTCTATTTTAAGTCTAGGGTAGGTATTTAATCTTTCCTGTGTGAGCATCTCCCTTCTGTCTGACTTCAGTGCTTCCGTGCATCTGTATGGGCATCTTTGTTTCCCATCACTCCAAACTGTGTCCTTTCAGTGCCTCAGTAAAACTTTGCTAAAGGAAAAAAACAGCAATCTGTTGTGGCCATCTGTGCCAGGTGGGAGGAGCTTACAGCCCCTTCCCACTCAGCCTTTAGCCATCAGGTGGCCCCTCGGCATCACACATCTTCAGCCTGGAGGAGGTGAGCTCCTTCTGCGGTTGTCAGTTGGGAAGAGGAGAGGTTTTCTTTAGAGCAGTGCTTATGTGAGCTGGGGCACAGGGCACAGTGGCTGTGCTTCCTCTCCAAAGGAGCTGATCTGGCAGGGAAGCTCCCCAGCAGGACTCACAGCATCAGGATACAATGACATTTGTAACTGAATGCTTCACATGGCTGGAGATGGCCGAAGGGCAGGGCTCTGTTTTAAGCTACAGTCAGTTCAGGATTCAGCATGTTCTACTTTGCACTTATGCAACACCTGTGGCCTTGTAACTCCTCTCATGGCCCAGGTGATTTTTTTTCCAGTCTGACTCACAGCTCCTCACAGCATCAGGTGTGTGCTGATGGTTCTAAGGTCATCGCAGTTAAGATTTTTTAACAGACGATTTTCAAAGATAACTTTGAAATTGAAGTCTTAGACAGATTTGCACTGAATTTTCCTTTAGCAAAGTAAGTTGTGCTGAATGCTCTCAAACAGCTGAACCCAGCTTTGCTGAGTCAGAAAGCTGTTTTCATAATTGCTTTATGTGATTCTTCTGTTGCTGCTGTTTAGCTTCAGCTGTGTGATCGGCACAGCCTGTGGGGTCTTGGCTTCATGCAGCAGTTCTTCTGGGACTGAGCCCTGGCTTGCCATCTGCTTGCAGGGTTTGATGTGGGGCTGCAGCACTGCCCCTGCCTGGCTCAGCCCTGAGCTGCCCCATCCAGGAGGCAGCTGCACCCGCTCCAACTGGGGCTGCTGTATTTGTGCTTTCAGCATCTCCAGAGCACTCCTGTTTATTGATACAGGCTGAAGAGCTCGCGCATTAACCCAACATCCCACCAGTTCAGCTTTCCCTGCCTGTGTTTAGCCCCGCGCGCAGTGTGAGGAAGGTGCATTTGCCATTCAGTCACTCTAACCTGCTTTCCCCATGTGAACTGCTGAACTCTGCTAACAGCCCATTCTCTGAACGTGCCAGCGCCGTGCCAGCCCTGCAGGACGCAGCGCCGCTCCCAGCACAACATGGAGAAGACCGAAGAGGAGGTGTCGGCAAGCAGGGTTATCTGATATGGGTTTGCAGCTAGGAGAGGGGCAGTCGGGTTGTGGGGAAACCCTGGCAAGGGCAGAGCCATGCGTGATGACATGCTTCAAGTGTTTTCTCCTCCTGTCTGTCCCCGCGTGCTGTAGTACCAGCAGGACCTGGTGGTGCTGCAGGACAAGTTGCGCATCTCCAACAAGAAGCTGGAGGAGTACGAGACACGCTTCAAATGCCAGGAGGAGACAACGCAGAAACTGATGCTGGAGTACCAGGCCAGGCTGGAGGAGAGTGAGGAGCGGCTGCGGAGACAGCAGGAGGATAAGGAGATCCAGATGAAGGGCATCATCAGCAGGTACAGGGCAGCTGGGGGAGGCAGCAGGGCTGGCATTAGCGCTGACCACACTGTTTGGTCCCACTCGTTTCACCTTACCTGAGCTGAGCCACATCTCTGCTTTTAATCAGCACTCACAAAGGAGTCTTCCTTCCCTGGCCTTAATCACTTAAGCTCTTGTGCAATGTGGTTGTCTAGACAAAATTAATAGCCAGAAAAATGATGCACTGAACCACTGGTTTGTGCGTAACAGCAGGTGGTGGCAATACCCTTGTCCTTGTGTTTGAACACACAGCTGCTTGTGGGAGCATCTCAGTGTGCCTCAGTGTTGTGTTCTCAGCTGAGCACCCAGACCTCGTCTGGATGCTGGGGGCTGCAGGCCAGGGTCTCTACCTTTTCACACCTCCTCCCACATGTTGCAGAGGTGCTTATCAGCCTTTGCTTCCTCAGTGTTGAGGAAGCATCCAACTAAAGCTGTCCCTGCCCTTTCACTCAGGACCTTTAGGATACTTTTTGTTCTTCCTATAAAGTGTACTTTTCACAAGGCCAACCCGTACCACAGGGAGACAGGAGCTGCAGGCCTGCAAGGTCCCATTTCCTCCAGCTGCTCCCAGCTCTCAGATCGCTTCCCTAAGCAGTACAAAAGATGATGCACTCTGCATCCTGAAAACGTGTTTTTATTTTCTTGTCTCTCTGGCTATCAGGCTGATGTCAGTTGAGGAGGAGCTGAAGAAAGACCATGCAGAAATGCAGGCTGCTGTGGACTCTAAGCAGAAGATCATTGATGCACAGGTGAGTCCCTGACACTGAAGGCTGCACTCTGGGGTGACCTGTCAATGTGCAGCCCCCTTGCTGTGCAGCAGCACTAGATCAGGTGCGGTCAGACCACGTGCATGGGGTGCATCAGCACAAAACTGCAGTCAGTGACAGGGTGGGTCAGCCCTCAGCAGGACACTGTTCTCTTGACAGAGCATTTGCATTCTGCAGCTTTTTCCAGCCTTGGTGTTTGGCAGGTAATGTGGGGATGTGGGGATGACAGCAGGCCGAGCAGCAAGGAGGTGGTTGGAGCAAAGTCTTGAGAAGGGCATAGCCAACAGAAGGGCAGGGGAATGATAGACAAGAGGAGAGCAAATGCACAGAGCAGGAAAGGAAAGCGTGTCTGTAAGGCAGAGGGAGCAGAGGGGAGGAGGCAGGGCCTGTAGCTTGGAGGAGCATGAAATGGCAGTGCCGGGGGACTGACCTTGTGCAAATGGTCAGCACATGGGAATCAGCATCCTGCTCCCTGCAGGGATCCCAGGGCCACGGTCAGTCTGTGCAGGACTGCACCAGGGCTGAGGGAAGCACAGTTAGTGGTACAGATTAGAATGGCAGAGGGGCATCAGATGATGGTGGAAAATACTGTGCTTGGAACAAAGGATCTGAAAATACAGCCCATCATCTTTTCATTTGTTTAGGCAGCTTCAGGTTATGGCTAGGTGCTAGTGAATTGTAGGCTTTCTCTTAATGACCATATTAATCTCTTGTGAGTCACCACTCATGACTAATTTACTGTATAACTAATTAAAAAGGAGATGAGATGGTGGTAACTTTGCGAAAAGAATCACTGTTTTCCTGTACAGTAATTTGTTCCAAGCCAGTAAATCAGCACACGTTCCCTGCTGCGTTAGGGCAAAGCCTGGCAGGTAAGGGGGAGTGTGGGGCACACAGCTGGGGGCTGCAGCCAGCAGCACCTCCTCCAGGCCCTGCAGTGTTACTTATGGGGCTCTCACCCAAGCCTGTGTGGTACACAGTTTTCTGCTTCTCGTCATCTCGCACTGTGCGATCCTCGGAGTTACACAGACAAAATGCTGTGCTCCTCTGTGTTATTTTCATTCTGCCTGCTCACAGCAGACAGCAGGAATGTGCAGGCATGGCAGGATCAGGCTGCAGCACGGCAGCTCTTGCTCTTGTCCCCATGATACTGCACTGGACCCCTCAGTGTAATCAGTGAGGATAAGCTATGCCATCATAGCCATCCTGGGAGGCCACAAGTCATTTAAGGCATTTATTTACACTAACAAAATCAATTAAACACTGACAGGAATAACCACCTTGGGAGAGAACTATGCTTTAGAACAGGAATCTTATCTTTATAACAGCTGCAGTTAGAGCAAACAACACAATTTCTGTATCATTGAAAAATTAGAAAAAGTACTTTATCTCCTTTTTGTTCATGGCCAATTAGAACATAGTATGATAGAATTAATTCAGCACAGATTCTGCTTGTTTAAAAGCCTGATGCGCCAAAGCCTCCATGAGGCTGGGAGCAGGACAGAAGCTCTAACAGGGATCTCTTGTAGCCAGAGCTGCTCTCAGAATGGGGTCAGAGCTGCAGAACTGCTGCTCAGAGTCCCTGCAGCCATGAAGAATTCTGGTGATCCCCTGCAGATGCTTCTGGAGCTACCTGCAGAGAGGATATTTATTCCTTATAGAAATAATCCTCAAATTATGTCCTAACCCAGAATTTCAGAGGCTTTCACTCGAACTTCCCTGAAGGAAACACAGGCTTTGCGCAAACCTGGCACAGCACAGTTCTAATCCAGGCTACAGCCACAGCCATGCAGTCTGACATGGAGCTGCTGTCTGACATGGAGCTGCTGGAGGTTGCAGAGCACCGTGCCCCAGCATCAACCCAGTCTGGCGCACAGAGGCTTCTGGCTGGGATGTGGCTGCAACCAGGCCAGCCTGGAGCACACAGCTTGCAGAGATGTCTGCTCACCTGGCAGCAGCAGGGGAAAACACAGGCAAAGCCATTTGTAGACCTGCTATCAGCAGTGGGCTGCTGGGGGGCACTGGTCCCAAAGGCCCATGGGTTGCCAGCTCACAACAACCCGTGGTATGGCAGAGACAGTTCTCCGTGTGCTTCCAGTGACGGTTCCCTCTGTCTGCTTCTTTGCAGGAGAAACGCATTGCTTCATTGGATGCTGCCAACGCACGGTTAATGAGTGCCCTTACTCAGCTGAAAGAGAGGTACAGCATGCAGACACGTAATGGGATCTCCCCCACAAACCCAACTAAATTGCAGATTACAGAGAATGGAGAATTCAGAAACAGCAGTAATTGTTAACCCGCGGAGGGCGCTGCCGCAGGAGGAGGCCTGGCCAGAGAGACCGTGCAGCAGCAGGTGTGAGCCGCGGCTTCAGAGAACGGCTGCTCTCTCCCCAGAGAACCCAGCTCCTTACTGCGGACGGCGCGCTTGACTGAGCCTTTGTGGGAGATGCTAATGCCAGCACATTGAGGGGACGGAAAGATCAAGTGTGAGATGAGTGGCATAAGGAAATAAGATATATTTGAGAATTGCTGTCACTGTTGGATTTAAATCAGTGTTTAATGTTTAAACAGAAGTAACCTTTTCCTTCCAAGCTGCCCAGAGGATACGCCTCCCCCCTCCCAACAAGGCGTTATGTGCTTGCCACTGCAGTAGGCAGAATGCAGGGAGCTGGGCAGAGCCTGCAGTGGGCAGCACCCTCAGTACAGGCAGCACATGCTGGACGAGGGCTGGCAGGAGCCTGGCCTGCTCCTCCTGTGACTCCCCCTGGAGCACAGCCCCATCCCCAGAGCAATCCCTGAGCCTTTGGCCTTCATTATGTAGCTTTTGTGCTGCCACTGACTTTTGCAGTGGGTAGCTGTCCAGAGGGCATTTGCATAGCAAATTAAGAGTTTAATTAACTCTGCCCATACAGGGGCAGAGCCTGGCAGGATGGTTAGGGCTCATTCAGTGCAATGCGGGGCCCTGGGCAGCCCCTATGAGCAGGATAGGCCTCAGGCTCCTGTGTCAGTGGAGGGAGGATCTGGGCCCTGCAGAAGGATTTCTTGGTTCCACTCCCAGCTTCTGCTCTCACAAACACTGGGGACGAGTCTTTGTAAAGCAATAGTTCCAGGGCACTGCGTTCCCTACCACGCACATAACCACAGAACAAATTAAAGGCTACCTGAGCTTGGTGTCCCCGAGCTGTGAGTGAGGTGCAGGGTTTGGATTTGCTGCTGGTGCCCACTGTGGAGAGGGGGAGCGCCAGGCTGCAACGTGGCCAGCTTCATGCTTGACAAAGAGTTCATTATGGGGATGTCATGCTCTGTGCAGAGATTTTTACTGTTTCTGGGGAGGAAAAAAAGGCAAAGAAACAAGAACAGCCATGAAGAACCATGAAGATCGGTAATTGTATTTCTTTTCTTTCACAGTATGCATTAGAAAAAAAAAGAGCCCATTTTCTGGAATACTGTCCTCTTTAAATTGGGAATGAGCACTGCATGGAAATTAACCGGCTTGAAGAATGTAAAACATGGTCATAAGGGAGTAACCAACAGGAACAGCAGCCACCACCGAGAGCCCCCTTGTCAGGAGCACTGTGCAGGCATAAGCCAGGATTAGACTTTCCTAACTGCCGAGACGCAGCCCCGGCACACACAGACACGTTGCTCAGCGGAGGGGTCACCTCCTTAACGGGGGATTGTGCCGCTGACCTGCCGCCACGGTGTTTGTTGGTTTGTGGTTGTTCAGTTAGTCCTTCACGACTCCCAGTCTCAGAGCAGGTCACTCGGACCAAGAGCCAGAGAGATTTCTCTGAGACACGGATGACAGTGTACAGTGTACAGGACATCTGCCTATTCCTCCCACTAAAGTTTAACACACTGCTGACCGCCTGTCCTAGCTCCTCCTGCCACGTGTAAATGTACAGTCAAAGGTCCTAGGACGTTCCCTGAGCTCTGCACAGCTTAGGTACCACCTGCAGCCTCGCCGGGCTGCCTGAGCAGGACGCGATGTGCCATAAGCTCTGCACTGCCGTGCTGCCCCGCAGCTGTAAGGCTCACTAACAGCATCTTTCCTCATGCAATTGCTTTCAAAATTTAAGATGATTTTATTTTTTTTTAATTTTTGTAAATGTTTTTTTGTTGCCTGGAAGCCCTGGGCCGAGCCTGGCGTGGCTGCAGCTGCTGCAGCTCCGGTCCTTGGAGGAGCGAACCATTGCTCTGCACTGAGGTCTCCGCACCCCACCAACGCCTGCAGAATGGTGCAAGTACACAGAGACCCCAAAAGGAGCTCCTCAGAGAAAAGTAATCACTAAGTGTTTATGCCAAGTACAGCATGTGGAGAATAGCACAGATGTCTTTGAAGAACCTGACACAGCTGACAAGGTTACAACTGGAGAAAGACCCAGACAGGTTAGGAATACACAGGGTTATCTGGTTCATACACGTAACTTCTGCTGTTGTCTTTATATACATGATAAAAACCCTGCTAAAAAAGACTTTTAAACTCTTGCCCTGAGATGTATTTTTAGAGCCGATTGTTTCTGAGCTCCAAATTATTGGTGTTGGGAGAGATGGAAGTTGTTCGACATAAAGGAATGGAAGCACTACCAGGGCACAGGGCAGATGCCCCACAGGCAGTGCTTCCATTTGTACGTGGACAAAATATGGGGGTGCAGTCAGTGCCCTCAAAGAGCTGGAAGAAAGATCCACCCACACCACAGCTGGTTAGTGCTGAAGCAAAGTGCAGTAAATCTGCTTGCCCCCCCCAGCCAAGGCACTGCTTTTATACCACCATTCCCCTTTTGGCTTTTTTTTTCCCCCAAGATCAGAAAATCCTGGGTCTCCTCAAACGTGCACATGGCTGAGCACACGGTCCTGCTGCAACAGCAGCTGCCCAGGTCCTTCCGCAGTGAGTTACTAAAAAATACAGCCTTCCAAGTTCCAGTGCCAATACCTTCTGGAGCTGCTGAGTTTCCTAAGCCAGTATGAAACAGAATTCCAATCAGAACGCTCTCTTTACAGCGGAGCTTTCCCAGCCCCTTGTTTCTGTGTCTCCTTACGCTGCAGATATTAACAACTGGACCTAAGTACGACCTTCCCACGTCAAGGTTTGGGGAATAGATTTTAAGATCCAGGCTCAGCTCAGTTCTGTTACTTCTGTTTGTGTTTCTGTTATTTATAAACTGTACATTTATATGTGTGTGTGTGTGAGAGTGGCAGTGCCAGGTACCAGCTGCAGCCCCAGCCCTGGTGCCTGGCGTAGCAATAGCAGAGGCCATTAATTACAGGAGGTGCTCCCAGCACCGCGGTAAAGCAACCACTATGCGTAATGTTCTGTGATCTGCTCCATTTTCTTTTTCATTCTTGCGCTTTCTAAAATAAGAGGCTGTTCTAGTGCAAACTTGTCCAAGTGTAAACAAGACTAAAACACTCAGATTTTTATCTTAATACAAGTCTTAATATTTTTTGTAAATGTTTTCAGTGTTTACTGTAACGTATCTATCTCACTAACGGTTGTATATAGTAATTTACTTCTGGTGCTGCTTATTTGGTCAAGATTTGGCTGTATCTCACTGCTGTTCAGCAGAGGTGGACTCCACCTGGCAAATCTGGATCCAGCCCCAGGTTATGATTTCAGCCTCCTCCCCATGGGGTACCTGAGGGAAGGGGGAGCAGCCAGGGATCCAGGTTTGAGGTTGGCCCACCTCAAGGATTCTGTTTTAAGAGTTATGATTTGGGGTTTTGTTAATCTGTAGCAAACAATTCTGGAAAAAAAAAGAAAAAGAAAAAATGAGGAAAATTTTGTGTAAAGGGGGATGAGATGGGCTGAACGATGCTCTGCAGACTCTGAGTACCATCCTCTTGGACAAGGATTATGGCTAAGTGCAGTGCCAACTAACCAGAGGGACTCAGGTCCTTCCCCATGCCAGTTAATACTGCAGCACAGTCACCAGCCCCTTTTGCACCAGATTAAGCAAATCCTGCTGCCATCCAAAGAGTCCCGTGTCACTCCGCATTGTCATTTGAGTCTGGTTGGTTTTGTTTTCTGCTTGTAAAGCACTGATTGCACTGTGAGAACATGCTGAGTGCGCCGGCCTGGCAGCCAGCCCAGCCCGCAGGGCGCAGGACATGGGTTCTGCTGTCAATATTCCTGAAGGGAGAAGGGACACGAGTGGACCTGAGTGAGACATCACAGTCTCTGCTGAGAGAGCAGCCCCCAAATTGCGTCCAACGCTGAGAATGCTCATGGGCTTCTCCTGTCACTTAAATCCATGCCAGCGTGCAGCACAAGACACACTAAGGTCTGATCCACGACTCGCAGCACCCTGCCCAGCATAGAGAGTGTGGGCTCGTAGCCACCACCATTCCCCAGCCCGAGGACACAACGCTCACCTGTGTGGCCTTGTGCTGCTCAGAACCAGCGGAGCCGTGGGCCAGCCCTGCAGGGGTAACTGGCACCTTTTCCCTCGAGGAATATCAGAGGGAGGGGATGGAGGAGTGGGAGATGACAGAAGCATGGGCTTTCCAAACCAAACCCAGTCCTGAGAGCATTATACAACATTCAGAAACAATCATGCTTTGAAAAAGGGTGTCGCGTCCAAGCGCTGACTTCACAGGTTACCTGAGCTGTGACATTGCTGTAAATTCCACGTGGTTCTGCATCAGCTGCCAGCACCCCGAAGTGCAGTCTCCATGTTCACATATTCCTTTATCATACATCACTGTGTCTTAAGATATACCTCTCTCTGTATATCTGCTTAAGCTGATACTTGTTCCTGATAAGCAGTCGCTATGTTTTATATCCTCTTATAAAGAAAAAAAATCTTTTTGTAAGTATGTTTAAAAACAAAAACAAAAAAAATGCAAAGTGGAAGTGTTTGCTGAATCTCCTTCAGCTCCTTTTAAACTATGTAATAATGTACAGAGAAAGTTGTTGGTGTTCAAAGAAATGATGTGGCTGTGCAATTTATGTACATTTGCAATTAGAAATATTAAAGATTTATTTAGATATTTTATATAAGTGCTCCAGCACCTCTGCTTGATCCTTTCCAGGCTACAGTGCCCTTGCCAATGCCGTGCAGCCACGTCCCACCCACATCCTCTGCTCACAGCACATCCCAGCCCTCCGGGGTGGGCACAAACCCCACGGGCTGTGCAGAGCTGCTGATGGCAGTGTCAGTGCTCAGACACCAGAACAGCCCTGCAATCCCCAGAAAACCTCACTCCAGCCCCTGACAGCCCTCCTGCCCAGCACAGTCACTGTGCCCCTGGGCGCATCCCTGCTTGTACAGCCGCCCTGAGTGCGCGGTGCGGGGCTGCTGGTGGTGTTCCTGCAGCAACCACCATGACCTGACCCAAAAGCACTGGCACGCTTCCCCTGTGCAGTAATGGCAGGGCTGGGGCTGCCTCACGACCCACTGCTGTGCTCCCAGCACCACACACCTCGACTCAAAGGCCCTTCCCTGGTTTTCTCATAAAAATAGCAGAAAATGTAGAGAAGTCATTAAAACCCCAGGTAGCATCAGCACCTCTGCATCATTAACATCACCATAATTAGCTCCTCCAAGAGAGAGGAAAAGACAGGCTGGTGGCATCAAAATGAGTAGAAACACAGAGTACCTGTGGCTCTTCCCATGCGCAGCACCTCCGACCCATCTGGGTACTGGCTATGGGCTCCCAGTGGCACTGCCTGCCTCTGCCCTGCTCCACCAACGCCAGCAAAACCACAGGGCTGAAATCCTCCCTGTGAGCTCATCTTCCCCTCAGCTCCATCCTGACCCCATGGCAGCATTTGCTGCCATCACTTGCGCTTAACCACAGCTGCCCTGGGGACGAGCCCCGCAGCCAGCCCCTGTGCCGGCCTCAGGCTGCACAGAAGGGAGCACTGCCACTGCAAGGACTTGGAACAAAGCAAGTCCTGTCCTCCCTGCGCAGCACAAACTTCGTGCTGCCATCCCAACACAAACTGCAGGAGCTCCCAGGCATTCCACAACGTACCTGACACCTCTGCACCCAAGCAGTAACACCTGGGCGCAGGAATTGCGGTCTGGGGGAGGTTTGAGCCTTTTACACATGGAGTTTAACCTTGTTAGCTTTGAAGGTCACGAAAGGAAAAAGAAAATCTCTCAGAAAGAAAAAGCAGCCCAGGAAACCCAAGGCATCAGAGTGCTTCAAGGAGGGATTAGTCAGTAACACCTTGATTTGAATAAAACCTCTTCAGCATTCTGTTACGGCTTCATCAGAGCAGAGCTCAATTCTCAGCTGAAAATACCCAGAACAGCTCCATTGGCTGACAGCTTTCAGCATTGGAGCCTCCCAGCATCTGGCTGCAACCACTCCCGGCAGGTCTGAGCGCAGCACCGCTTGTCAGAAGGGCAAGGCTGGGAGAAGCGAGGCTCAGAATTGCAAATCAGCAGCCAGAACAAGGGGCTGGGAGGCTGGGGATTGCCAGCGTGTCTGCTTGAGCTTTTTAATCTGGAGAGTCATTTTAGCCCAAGACTCATCAACATTAATAATGTTCCTGTAATTGCACCCTTGCACATCCGTACCAAGTTCCGTTATATCAGGATCAATAGGCTGCAGTCTGCTCGTGGTGCCACAGTACCTCCAGCTCAGTGCAGGAGCAGCACAGCCTCAGCTCTAAGCAGCCTTGCCCCGCTCCACCACCCTGGCAAAGCTGCCCTCCTCCCCAGCGCTGTGCACCCAGCAGCTCAGTGGCCAAAGAACAGTAAAACTCCATGGAAGTTACACATGGACGCTGCTGGCCTTGTTCTCATGAGGGATGTGCAGCTGGAGCACAATTTCCCCGTGGCCTCGAGCAAAAGAAGCCAAGCAACACATCTGCCTCTCCCC
This sequence comes from Perdix hodgsoniae, assembly GCA_035772895.1. Lineage (NCBI taxonomy): Eukaryota > Metazoa > Chordata > Aves > Galliformes > Phasianidae > Perdix > Perdix hodgsoniae. The sequence continues at coordinate 1,844,325 of JAPSGF010000020.1, read as the reverse complement.
TCTTCTGCAAGCAGCCATCCCACAGATGTGAGACCAAGCCCCAGAGCAAACGCTCTTTGGAGATGCAATTTGGAGCAGCCAACACACAAATCTCCAAAGCCTCAGCCCTAGAGATAGGGAGCAGAGCTGCTCCCTGACAGAGAAGTCAATAAAAACAGGCGAGCAGAAAGGAAAGGGCTGGAAGAACAGGAGTCATTAGTGGAAGCTTGTTTGTGCTAATTAGATCATTATCTGGAAACTATCGATGCTGCTATTTCAGCTCCCCTTGCTGTTTACAACTTTATTTTATCCATGTCTACCAGGGAAGCACTTCCTGCTGCCAACCCTCCCTCCCTCAGAGCCCTCCAGCATCTCCCCAGCTCCACGGCAGGACGGGAAAGAGCACAAAGGCTCCCAAATGGAAGCCAGCTCCAGCGCCCCAACACCACCCTGAAACACCAATTAAAAACAACGTGAGCAGAGAAGGGGATCAAAGCCGCTGAGCTAGCAGTGTGGGTGCAGCAGGAGGTCAGGAGAGCAGGCTGCACACTGCTGTCATTTAACGTACCGTGTCACCTCTGCCTGGCTCCATTAGCAGCAGAGCTGCTCACAGCCTCAGGTTTGACTCACGCTGCCTTCACTCAGAGGAAAATGTTTTCCAGTTTGTCATTACGTGCCCTGCACTATTATTGATCTTAGAGATGCTGTACGAGGTTATTCGGTTATTAAAAAAGAGGTGAGAGGAAAAGAGAGAGAGATTTGGACACCTGTAGGACCTCTGCAGTTTCCTACCCAGCAGCAAGCACGGCGCCACGTCACATAAATATTATTGATGTAGGGCCTTAATATTATCAGATTTTCCCATTGCTGGTGTGAGCTGTAACTGAGTAACCCTGACCATTTGATTTTTCACATCTTTGAGGAGTAAAACCTGAACAACAGAGATCCCAAGCTGATTGCTTTTGATTTATTACAGTCAATTTTTTTCTCCCTGGAACCCATACTCCTCCCTCATCTCTCTGAGCTAAGGGAGAACAGTGAGACTTGGACTGAAGAGGACAAACACGAGGCCAGAAACTCAACCTACAAAGCATAAACTGGGGAGTTGGGCTTTGAATACGTGAAGGACATTCCTGCTTTCACCTGCATTGGTGGCTGCAAGCAAGACTACAGCTCGGGTCTGCACCACTACAACTGGCTTTTGATTTTGTCTTTCACAGCATTTTTGTGCCAGTTCTGCACTACACTTTTAGGAAAAGAAAGAAGAAAAAAAAAAAAGAAATTAGCACTCAGGTAAATTTCTTTCTGTCATGGACTGCAAAAATACACCTCCCAAAGAGCCCCTTCAGGCACAGGTGATGCATTGCCTCAATGGGGGGGGACAGCCATGGCACTTCAGTTCCCTTCGCACAGAATCCCTGGAGATGTGGGGAACCACGTGGCCCCATCCTCCCAGGATCACCCTGCTCCCTCCCGTGAGCATGCAGTGCACCACTCACTCACTCAGAGCCCTCAGATGTGCAGCCACGTGAAGCTGCTCCCATGATCAGTGCTTGCTTCCCTGAGGCTGGTGGCTGTGCAATAATTGCTGTAGGTGCCTTGGAAATTATGGTATAGCATAATTCACTGCAAATTAGGGTACAACGCTGTTCACAGAAGCACAAGATCAGAGTGTATCTGGAATGCCAATAAAAGGCACGGAGGGCAGAGGCCTGGTTCTGTGATCCACATCAGATCTCTGGGCAAGCTGAGGTGTCAGCAACAAAAGAACCTGATGGACTGATTCTAAGGAGGGTATCAGGATGGGAATATGGAGACACTGAGCTGAATGTTTGCTACCCTGAGCCAAGACTTTTTTTTGACCAAATGCTGTCCTTTGGGTGAACGTTGCTCATCATGCACTCACTGTAACACCCAAACACAACTCCATCCAAAAAAACTACCAGCCTCCACAGTGCGACCACTGCTCACTGAGCGACTCCTTAAAAACAAGGTGAAAGAATCTTACATCAATCAGAATAAAGGTATGTACGATAGGGTCCCTCAAGCTCCCCCTGTATGGTCAGAAATAATATAAAAATAGCTTAAGAGAGGGAGTGCCAGGGAAGATCCCACCACACACAAGTCAGACACAGACCATCTCTGACTTCTGGGACCAGCCAATGGTTATTGGTGAGACTGGTTAATCTCACATACTTGGTAGAGAGTGCATTTATACCCATCAGTCCAAAAGAACCTGTAATCTGTTGCTTTAATAAACTGCACTGTTTGCTAATCTAGCCATAAGAGCTCTCTGTCCGAGCGTGGTTCAAATTCTGCTAACAAAGAGAGGCTGTGTGAACCCACCAGGATGTCACCAGACAAATCGGGCAGTGATGCTGAATGCCACCAGACTGACTGTGCAGCACTGTGAATCTAAGCTCACCCACTAACTCCTCTGACAGCTGAGGACAAGATGGAATGCACACAAGGCGTTATTTGCTGCCAAGTCACGTTGCCCTTTAACACACCCGTACATCAGGAATGCACAAAAAGCTCAGTGTGGCTCTGCTGCACCCCTGAGGTGTGAAGCAAACCCGTACTCAGCTCCTCCTGGCCTTTCCTGCACAGCTCACCTGCATCCCTGGGCTGAGCTCTGGTTAAAACACCAATGCACAGCCACTGCTGCACTATTAAACAGAAGCGTACTCAAACAAATCACCTCAAACTTAGAAGATGCCATCAGCTATTAACAAACACTCCAGGCCTATAGGTGAAGGTAATTCAACATGATGTGCTTGAGCATGCAAGGTAATAGGTTTCAGCTGAATACCATGTGATGCCATCTCTTCAAGAGGAGGTTAAATGAGGCTGAGACAGGGACCAGATGGATTTATTTGGGTAGCAGGTTGGTTTTTTTCTGTTTGTTTTTGTGTGTGTTTGTCTCTGTGCTTAAGGTGAAGAGAAAGCAAGGAAAGCAGCAGTAAAAGCATGAGCTCTGCTACACACCATCGGGCAGGGCTAGCACAGGGCTCAGGTCTTCACCCTGCTGAAACAAATCAGGCAAGCAGGGCTATCCTGCCTTTCTGCACTCTCATGATCTCCTACTGCTGGAAGCCTCTGCTGTTCAGTGAGCAGATTCAGAAGAGAACCACGATTTCTCCTCCCAGAACTATGCATTAAAAAAAAAAAAAAAAAAAGGAATAAGCACCTCTCCCACACACAAAGAAAGTTGAAAGCAGTAACTAGCAGCAGTTAGACACAGAGAGAGGCAGCAGTGATCTCACTCACATTTTTAGGACAGGTTTCTCATTACTGAACACACCTGAGCGCCTGCAACAGAACCCGGGGCGCTTGCAGGCAGAGGCATTAGCAGCCACACCAGCTGGCACCTCTGCAAGCAGGCATCAGCTACAGAACCAGCCATTACCTGAGAGCAGCGAGCACTCAGCTGGGCTGTGCTCTGAGAGGTCTGCACTTGCTCAAATGTGCAGCAAGAAGCATAGCGGCTCAGCAAGAGCAGCAGCCTCAGGAACTGGCCCTGATGGAGCTGCTGCAGCTTAGCCTACCAGAGCCACTTCTGTCAGCCACTGTGCAGAACGCTACTGAGGATTTTACAGTAGTTAAGTCAGGAAGTGAGTAACCCACATAACTAGACAGCAAAGCACCACAAGGCATCGGGCTGAGCAGCTCGGGCCAGCGCTAGTCAATGCCTCAACACTTTCATTAGGAATGGGTGCAAATCATCCCCTGGAGCACTTCACAGCCAGCAATCCCAGGCAACATGAAGGAAAGCCCCAGACCCCCAGGCCCAAGGCAGGACCACCAGTACAACCAGAGGATAAAGCTGACAGCCAGCAGCAGGGCTGCAAGAACAGAGCATCTCTGGCCTGGCCTTACCCAAGGCAGCTGACCCACCTGGCACGAGCTGCAGGGCAGTATGAGAGGGATGGGCACAAGGCTTCCTTCTGGCAGCAGCTGGCAAGAGAGGCCTCAAGGAGCCCAGTGCAGGGACGGCAGGCTGCAAACGTGCACGGCTTCAATCAGAGACAGCAGTTATTCCCAAATCCATTTTTAAATAGAAACTACTCAATAAAAATCATAGCTTTAATTGCTGACTGTGCCACCAATAAATTTTTACAGCCATCTTGTAAGCAAGGATATCACAGGCTAAGGCAACCAGGCACAAACCTGTTTGTCACAGAAACTGGAAGTCACAAAAACTGTCTGGACAGCAGCAGGTGCCTGGCAGACTCAGCCACACATCAGAAAGGCTGCAGCTAAGGGCAGGGCAGCTGGCCTCCAGCACTGCTCTCCTGCTACACATAGGATGCCTATTACACAGCCTGCCCCAAAGGGCAGCTGGAACAAAGCTCTGCCCGAGGACACAGGAGGAGCTCAGCAGTCCCACGTCTCTCCTTGCCAGTGCCGGCAGGAGAAGCTCAGAGCTCTTCAGTGAGCCCTCACACAGCTCCCCAGAACTACTAAGGTCAGGGAGAACCACAGAGTCCAACAGCCTAACTTCTGGGTAACACCAAAAATAAGCACGACAGGAAGACAGAAGGTGAGAGTTTGGTTCTCCCCTCCTTGGTAATGGCAGTAATGAAGAAGCAGGAAGACAAAAGGCAAAAGCAAAGGGAAAAAGCCTTGAAGTTAAAAGCTGTGACAAAAGAGCTTCAAGAAAAACAAAGTGAACTACTTTGATTAAAACAGAGGGCAATGGGTGAGCAGAGGGCAGGGAAAAAAAATGAATTACGTTTCTAAAGTTCTGTTTATGTTGCACTAAAGATCACTCACCCTTCCAATGAGCAGCAATCCTGGGTGCCCCCGCCTCCTCCTGCACTCACTGCTGCGGGCTGAAAATGAAACCAGATTCTTCCCCTTTTATCTGCACGGATTCCCTCAGCCCAGGACCTGTTAGCAGAGCATTTCCTAACAGCACTTACACATCGCTTCTGAATTCGGACCCGTTTAGCAGTAACCCGAGCAATATTACTGAGCCAGGTGCCAGCACCGCCTGGCTTTCGGGCAATCCTCGGTGCCACCAGGCCAACCCCGCAGCTCGGCCTCGCAGCAGCGATGCAGTAAAAAGGCACCGCCGCGCTTCGCGAAGCTCCCATCGCCTCTGCACGTGGCGGAGCTCAGCGCCCCGCAGACGCGCCGCGGGCTGCGCGCCCCCCGCTGCTGTTAAGCGGCAACACGTAGCCACAGAACCTCCGTTCAGGGGCAGCCCGCCGGCAAACGCTGCTCCCGCAGCTCTCCAGCACGCCACAGTCACGTTATTTAGCGCTGTACGTGTTCTGTTCAGCAGCCGCGATCCCGGTTTGCTCCCGGAGGCACAGCTGCCCCAGCCCCCCTCCGCCCGCAGAAGCGATGCTCGCATCCCGCCGCACGGAGCCCCCCGCGTTTCTGCCCCGCTCTCACCTCAGGCTGTCCGGGCTGCTCTGCGGCTCTCCGAGCTGCGGGTACCGGAGCCCCGCGCCGGTTGGGCCGCGTCCCGCCCGTCCCGGCGCCCCCGAGGGAGCAGCCGTGCGCTCACAGCCGCTCCCTGCTACAACTTCGGCCGGGATGAGCGCCCAGCCCGGGCTGCTGAGCTGAGCGGCTCGGCCCGCCCCGCACCGCCGTGCGGGGGAGCGCAGGAGGGAGGGTGCGGCCATGGCGCCGGGCGGCCCGGCAGGCCTCGTTTGTCGTATTTCGTGCCGCGCTTTTAAACGACCGAGAGAAGCAAGAGACGGCAGAGCAGAGCGGCGGGCCCGGAACGGCGCCGAGCCTCACCCGGGCGGGAGCGGAGCCGCAGCCAACGCCGCTCCGTGCCGGACACCTCCGCACGCACCGCCCCGCACCGCCCCAGGGCTGCGAGCGGCGCTGTGCGGGGAGGCGCGGGAGGCGCGCGGCCCCCCAGCAGCTGGGGCCGCCCGGAGATCCTTTGTGCAGTCCGTACCAGGAGCAGAAGTTACCGCAGCCCGTCCTGCAGTCAGCCCAGAGAAGGGCTGCTGGCGCAGAGCGCGTAGCTGGGGACAAAGCAGAGCACAGGGTGTTGAGCTTTACCACCCTCTGCATCTCTTCGCGTTATCACAAAATCAGGGCTGTGGGGCAGCCCCCTGTCAGGGTGCCACAACTTTAAGAGTTCCATTTGTTGAACATTTATCACCTATAGAACTCAAAGAAACGAAGCCCACGCTCTGGGAAGCGCCGTTCCCCGGACAGGCGGAAGCCAGAGGCCGGGCACCGACCTCATAAAGCTGCAGAGATCAATGCCATCCAGCAGACGGAAAGGCTCCGAGCGGCGCACGGCAATGCGCCGAAGAGATGAAGCAGGGGAGATTCACCTGCAGCACGAAGACACCTGTCTTCCAGAAAACGGTGTGGAGCAACACAGGAAGATAAACTAATAGAATCAGGCAAATAAACCCATCGCTTTATTAGGCAAGCTGAAAAGCAAAACCGCGGCATTAGGAAGAAACTCAGTAAACCATGATGGAAAAGAAAACAAATTAGAGGGAACTAGGTAATAGTGAGGAGCAGATTGTCAGTGTCCATCAGGCAGAAATCAGAGTAAGGTCGGACAGGGCTGGCAGGAACAACGAGCTGTCACCATGACTGATTGCAGTGCAGGTGGTGAGGCTCCTGTTTCATACGTGCACAAAAAAGCTGGCAGGGAATGAGAAGTCACTCGGTTGGCAACACTGAGCAGGAGATGTCGTAAAGCTCCTTCCCTCTTCAAAGCTTAAGGGCTGTGAGCACAAGCAGGCACGGAGCTGGTCAAGGCACAGCTCCACATTGCTATGGAAGACGTGTTGCAAGAAAACTAGAGCTCCTGTCATGGCAGGCTGGAGCAGCAGCCCAGATCCAAATCAGGCAGGGCCCAGCCAGCAGCTGCTCCTCTGGCAGCTTCAGCATCACACAGCTCACACAGCTGGGAGCGATCTCCTTGCCACACCATACCATCTGCAGAGGCCCCAGCCCCTTCCAGCTTGAGCATGAGAGCGTGCACCTACCCTGCTTCCAATGAACTAGGCAAAGCTCCGAGCAGAGGAGGATGAGATCCCTCCTCATCACAAAGGTTTCCATGCTGCATCTCTTGGAACAGGGCTCTGATCACCTGATGGTGGCCTTAACACAAAAATAATGCATGGGGAGAGCACCTGCAGAGCAGGGGGAGGAGAGCTGCAGCTGAGAAGACAAACTCTGAAGCAGGTGGACTGGGGTCTCGCACCTGAGCAAGCATTAAGCGTCTAATTAGCTCAATACCTCCATTTCAAAACCGGTTTTAAAAGAAAGTTGCTAGGAGTGCATGGCAAGTACATCAGTCTGGGCAGAGAGGGCAGTTCAGTTTCAAGTGTCAAGTCAAGTTAGAGGCAGAAGACAAGTTTCAGCCAACTCAGAGGACAAGAGCTCTATGCAGAATAACAACTAGCATAACTTGAAGTCAAACAAGGAGTCGCCCAACAAATGTAGGCACATTCAGGCTAGAGACAAGCCTGCAGGGAGGGGAGATGACCAGACTGAAGTTCTGTACACATTTTCCTCAGATCTGCTTTAGATGTTCAGGTGTTTTACTTGGATTTATGCCCAGTGAGGAATACCAGACCCAATGTGTCTGATAACAAGAAAGATTTCACTGGTATGTGATGTTCATATATGTTCACAAATGGAATACTGAATGCTATGTTATTCTCTGAAAAGATTATATTAAAAATACTATTAAAAAAAGCTTGCCTACCTTTTGTATATTGTTTATCTGCTAGAAAGCTATCTCAGGATTAACAGATTAACAATGCATTAGCATTCTTATTCCAAATTCAGTATCTCTGGTCACCTTCTTGTGTTTGCACAGACCACTAACTTAAGGGCAATGTGAAATTGCTTTGGATGCTACATAATATTGCAAGGAAATTGCATTAGATGGGAGGGAAGAGAAATGTGACTTTGTTGTGATGTCTCTGAAGTACACTCCTGTTGACTGCACTTTCCACCCTCCCCCTAGGAATAATATGGCATTCAGTTTTCCAATTAGATAAATATATGAACACTGAGTTACTGGAGGCAGATAATTAAATATTTTACCTACCCCACAAGTGGCCCTTCATATTTAAAATAGGAAATAGAGTACACTGCATCAGCCTGTGTATGCACAGGTTATGAAAATCTGTATGAGATCCAGAGAATATAAAGATCTCCAGTGCTCTTAAAATACAACAGCTAATTTAATCCACTGATATCAGGGTAACTTCTGTAGTAGCCAAAAAGAGTATTTTAGGGCATAGACTGTACTCCTTGAAAGCTCCAAAGAAAAGTATTCACATCTGCACTATTTCAAATCCTAGTCTTCTATAACTCTGTCTTTACAGGACATCAATCACAAGATGAGGGAAACTGTAAGCTATTTTCTAGTAACACACTGCCAATCGCAAGACAAATGTCAGATGTCACAAAATGAGAAGTAACCATTTTTCAACCTGGGAATGTCTTCAAATATATTACAATGAGACTGTGAAAAAAATGACCCTTTCAGCTTTGTTTGTTCTGACAGCTGCCAGACCTCAGAGTTTGGCATTTTATCTTCATACTGCAATAATCCTTATGAAACTTAAACAAGGCAGAGGGCAGTGGCGTTATGTACAAAAAATTACAAACACTGAACAAAACCAAGTGTCTACTCCTGCTCTTACTTGTGTTGCAGAAAAAGAAGGAAAAGAGAAGCAGCTACTCCCATATTTGTTATTATAATACATGCTAGGTATTAGATTCCTGCAAGCCAAGCTTGACTTCTGCAGTGCATTGCCATGCTCCTGATTGCCACTTGGGAAAACAGCATGCTGTTTAAAACAAACAAAAAAATCAGAAAAGTAAATCCTAAACATTTCCCAGAGTAAAAAGTCACTCAGTATTGTGTGTGCATTTAGTCCTTGACATTAAGTGTGAGGACTTTCTCCACAATGACAACACAATTCCTGCATGGCAGACAACAATTCTTGTACGTCAGCCACTGGAAGATTCAGACATCAAGATCAAACCAAACCTAACTGCCCAAACATTGTGCCTTCTTGATACTTTGTCATTTTTGACAGTATGACAAACACTAGAACATGAGTAGATTATTAACATTAAATAATAAAACAAAGGAGGAAAATCAAATTATACATTATCATAATAAAATATGGGACCAGAAAAGAACTGACTGAACAGCACCGGTGTACCAAGTTATCTGTGTCCTTTTCAGCCAGTCTGTCTCTGCTTAGCCCCCTCCCCAAGAGTGTGATTATGCAACTCACAGTTCACTGCTTGAAAAATAAGATTACTCTGCAGAACTCCTCCAAAAGAGCTCCAGAGGAGTCCAAAATTCTTGTCAAAATATCCTGTTGAATAATATAGATCTAAGTTGTAGAGAGTTGTAGATAGAAGAATGAAGATTATGTGCAAAGTTCAAAAAAATCTGCTCTAGATGTTACCTAGGTCCAAATAAGATAACAAACACCAAAGTAGTATGAAAATAAGCAAACCTAGAATACAGTTAAGTTTAGCCTGAAGTCTAAAGACTGGCCTTCTGGACGACTTCTGGACCTGGATGACTTCTTACGCCTTCATGCAGTAAGGCTCTTTGCAGCACTGGTGCTTACTACTCGAAGAAAAAACAACACTTAAGTCAACAAACATTACTTAATGAAGCTTGGTTGTTGCTTTTCTTCCCTGTGAATCACTGTGACCTTATTGTTTCTGCAGAAGCAAAAAGGATCAACATCTCTCATTTTTCTTTAAAAAGTTAACAGTACTTCTTATGGCAAGGACACGTACAAAGAAGTAGAAGTGGAAATATGATTTCAGTGGTTTAAGATCAACTTATAAAGGTAAGTGCACAGCTATAGGCAACGAGCAAATCTGTACCAATACTAACAAGCACAGTCCAAGCAACTGAAATAATAGGGTCAAAGCCTGAAGTCTGACCAAAAATATAATCCCAGGTTTTTGTTTTCAAAAACACACAACTGGAATTTGCAACTGCAGCTCCTTATTGGTATCCATGATACATTTAGTGCATTCAAGGCATGTAATTTCTTCAACATGAGTGTGCCTCTCAGGCAGTGCACCCAATTCCCATGACGTTGGTTATCTTCCCACTACGTTTTTGTTCCTTGTCTTCACATTCAAAATAAAAGCATTTTGTCATGTGAGATGCACTGCAGGCTCAGTGGAGAGGTTAAAAAAAATAGTAGCCATTGTGAGGAAGGATCAGTATTTGAGAATGGGACCTTGCAGCTGACTTTTTGAAGAGCATAAGTAGAAAAAAAAGGAATTCAAGAGTCTTGTCCGCATCCTGCAGCTTATACATACCTGAGATTAATTCTCAGTTCTCTCAGTCTCTCCCTGCTCCTGGTGAAACAGCACCAGGATAGCGATGACTTCTACAATCTGCAAATTTACCAGCTGCGGCCGCGCGGTTAAGGAGGGGCGCATGCAGAGCTGGGGTAACCTCAAGTCCATCTGCCGGACAGGTAACCGCTGCACCTCGGCGCTCCACCACCCCTCGGCCACAAAGAAGGCGCTTCTCATCCAGGGCAGCCAGGTGATACTCACAGAAGTCAATCAGTGATGCCACCTGCTCATGAAGAGGGAGTGACTTGTATTTTTTCTGAGCCAAACAGAAGAAAGCTTCAACAAAGGCTTGCAAACACATTCCTGCAAGGAAAGTGACTTTAAAGGAGATTCATCGCACATAAACATAAAAATATCTCATTTCTGTGCTACCAGCACCAAATGTATGGGCCAGGTATGAATATAAAGTTGTGCTAGTTAACATATTAAAAACAGCAGCCATATACAGCGTGGAAAAAACATAGGGAAAAAAACAAGAATGAAAGACCAAACCACAAGGCTCTGTCTGCATGTAAGACACCTGAGCCCATTCAGTGTCTCAGCACAGCATATGCCCAGGCAGTGTTTCAGACATAGCTATTGTTATTGCATTGTATTGCAGACAGCTATTTCACTGAGGCTATTTCTGTTTTTTTACAAACAGCACCCTGGCAGCCTGAGCCAAACTGGTACTGCAAAGACTGCTTTCAAGATGCTGCACAATTCAACTGATGTACAACCAACTGTGGTTTCTGTTGCCTCAAATATTAAGTTGAAGGCAAATCAGACACACACTAACATACTGAGATTCAAGGAAAACATTTTGTTGGTCTCCTTGTTCTCTGTATATCTCGGCTCATGTCAATCAGGACTCAAGCATTCTACAATACAAGTTTTATTTCAACTGAGTGAAAAACAAACAGCTGAATCATAAGAAGGGAAAGTGGTGCAGTGCCAGAAAATTCTGCTGCTCTAATAAACTCTCTGCCCCTTCACAAACACAAATATCCTACAGAAGCCATACACTGCAGTACAAAACTCTTCATGTGTTCTTTGATCGCATCAACTTAATAACAAATTACCACAGCCAATGGAAAGAAGGGTTGCTTATTAACTCTAATTATTATATTTAAAACCTTAAAATAATGCCTAATTTAATTTTTCATTTGTAGAACTGTTATAGCTGCCCTGTGTTTTAATTGGCTCTCCCAGCCTGAGCATACACTTCAAGAAGTTTAGGATGAGGTTTGGTTTTTTTGCATGTATTTTTTTCTAACAACATTGGTTTGTCAGTGCTGCAGGAAGAACACCTTTTCTAAATATTACAATTACATTCTGAAGTATAATTTCTCTCAACTAAGAGTGCAGCTGGGGTCACTTACGATCTTGGCTGTAAAACAGCTTCCAAGAGAACTGCTGGGTTATCGGAAAGCAGCAGCTGCCAGCTCAGTAAATTATTTTATCAGTCACGGTGAGCTGCAGGCAGAGAAAGCACCTTTAGCAACATCCACACTGCCTGCTCCCTAAGTGACACTCATGTGAAGCACGGAATGAACAAAGTTGGAAGCTGCCGTGTTACAGCAACAGTTCTCTATGGGCTACAGCTGGAAGCAGGCCAAATGCAAAGACAACAGAAGAGAGTGGGGGCTGCTAAGGAAATGATACCAGCTAACCACATAAACCACACTGAAATCCCAAATGCAAATACTCAATTTCCCATAGGTGCCATATCTGTAGAAAAAACTGACTAGACACCACTGACACCCCTGGAAACTTCTCCACATCTGTGAAACTGAGAGATTATTGATGTTTCAGCAGAAGAGACCTACAGATCTATTATCTGCAAGGGATACCTGAAGTCAGCCTCAACTGGGAGAGTTGTTTTTTTTATTAAAATGTCAAAATAGCAGAAAAGTGATGTTTTGTAACCACCTATTCTCTTGAGCAAATAATTTGCTTTAGTAACCTCAGGTAAACATGCAATGCAATTTTGATTTGAGCAACAGAAAATGGGGCATCCTGGTATTATGTCCAGCATCCAGTACTTTAAAGTCCTCTAATGCTGCATTAATAGTGTGCTGCCACTTAGGACATTATATATTCAAACATTTACAAAAATTAGGTTTGAAGAGGTTTTCATGGCAAGAAATCCTTTCCAAACTTCAGTGGAGGAAATACATCAGAAAGTATCTCCCTGATCTGCACACAGTCAGCTCTGGGCCCAAGGGCTGGCAGTGTGGATCCAGCACTATTATAACCACTTCTCACTATGGGGAAACGAATTACATCTAAGAATGCCTGTCCTTTAGTGTGAGCAGCAGATAGGAGCCAAACTCACAAAAGAAATCACTGACATTTCAATTAATTTGTTTTCCTTTGTAAGGAATTTATGAGAAATCTGTCTTACAAGCCCCAGGAGGGAATGTAGATGAATTCTCCTCTGGATACAGGTAACAGGAGTTTGTAACTTCAGAACTATACAGAGATGGATGGTCTGAGAGGTCTGGGCTTTTGTTTTTGTTTTTTTTTTTTGAGGTGAAACCAACCTTCATATCTATGTATAAAGATAAAAATAATAATTAATGTAACCATATTTTTAAAAGGAAACCAAAAAGATCGATGGGATGTTCTCTCCAGGATGCTTATTAAATAGTGAGATATTTTCTGTAATAAGCGAATATTTTAAGTGTAACTATCTAACAGGAAGGTTTTTATATTCATTTTCCCAACCACTCAGCTGTACAACCAAGAAGATACATGATGGTAACAGAGGAAATCACCAGGGGAGCTGGGAATAAGATCAGAGGTTAATAAACGTTTTCCTTTTGGCTTAAGAATTCTAAAGAATTCTTACTGCTGTTCACCAAACACCTTCCCATTGCTGCTTTTCTTGTCTAACATTTTCAAGAAATGTATATATCAATGCATTTTCCTAATAGAGAGGTAAATATTCAAATAGTGATGTATCACATTTCCCCCAGAGGTTGCTCACTGGAAGGGGCACACTGAGTGTGGGCCTGGCACCTCCTGCACAAGGAACTCTGAGCAGCTGAAAGGCAGTCCCAGGAAAGGAGAATCCCTGGTGGAGATTCATTTCTTATCGAAGCCTTTTAGCCATACTGAGTATATTCTTACACTGAACATTACAGCCCACACTGGATGTAAACAAGTTTAAAAGCAATTGAAGTGACTAATGCTCTTACTTGGACAAACAGAAGCATCATTTGCCACTAGGGGTGCTTGTAGGGAACAGCACTGCTAATCATCCTTAATAAGAGCCAATTTAATAGTGAGCACCGTGTGAGTTTGTATAGAAATCAATTGTCCTTCCCTCAGCCAGCACAAAGTCAATGAAAATGGAAAAAAAAAATGAGTATATAGTTGGGCAACTGGGAACTCTCTGGAAAGTAATACGGGTAGTTTTCTGTGTCCCCAGAGTAACCTGTTTGGATGACAGAATTAAATCAAAATGAAGTTAATCATATTTATTTCTAGCTCTGCCATAGGTTTTTGTTTAATTTTTTCCTAGACCATGTAAGCTACTCCAGTAAGGACATATCTTCTTACATTGTAATTAAGTAGGAAGTTCCACTGGGAATGCTTTTAAGTGCTCTCCTGCAACAAGAGTTATGAATGCTAAATTACAAGTGTAAAAGGGGCTTATGGAAGATTTATGCCATTAAATAACTGAAAACTAAGAGTGATCTACTCCACAGATACAGGCAAACTGCCATGGAAGAAGATAGGAGTTGCTGTACATGCCCCAGATACGTGTGCCTTGCTCCCATCGTTTTTACTGAAAGCTTCAGGGGTGCTTAAGCTATCAAAACTACAAAAAAAAAAAAAAAAAAAAACACCAATGTTCATGGTCTTCAAATACAAAATAGCATTACCTGATTCTTTGTGATCAATTCCCATGCTGTTCCACCTTCGTGTGATATCAATGTATAAGATATCTACAGAAGCCATTGAAAAATTGCTGTTACTGAGCTTGCAGTTTCTGTTAAAAATAAACAATAAAAAAGCAAAACATCTGATTACTTCCAAACTTCCAAGCCATACAAACCTATGCAAGAGCAACACAGAGAACAATGGGGAAAATTCTCCCTGTATCCTAAGTACACTCACAGATGTATCTTATGTGTTACTGAACACTGCATGAAAAACAGCAGCATCTCTGGATGGATCTTCGGCATTTGGTGATAAGCAAATGTGGGAAATCTGACACTTGTGTGGTCTGAGCCCGCAGGATAGTGCTGATCAGTAGATGAGAATGAGCCATCTGCCCTGGATTGCAGATGCCTGGCAGCACGGCTGGAACTAATGCATGTGCCAAAGCATTGGCCAAAAGCAACAGCCAGGAAAAAAAAAATCTGTGACCATTGCTTATTTTTCTAAGTTATTGTTTAGAATGAAGAAATTATTGAAGGGGAACAAAAATTTGGGCAGACAGTCTTTGAAACCACCTGCCCACACACATCTGCAGGCAAATCACAGTTGTGTACCATTTCACTCTTGAAAAAATGAGGGGGAATATATCACACAATCTGAAAAGAGCAGTAAAGACAGCATTTCAGAAAAAGGCTCTGCAGTTGGTGTGGATCGTCTGGTGAAAAGTAAAGAAAACATTCGCCAACATTAAAAAGTTTAATTTAACATGCGTGAGGAAACTGCAAAGTCTATTTCATTGAGATATGACAATTTAGTTCAGTATTATTAAAAGAAAATGTTGGCGTTTGTACTGCGTTCCTCTGACGAGTGCCAAATTAAGGCCTGACTAAACAACAGAGAATACAGAACTAGAAAACATCCTGCACCGATCTGCAGACAGAGCAGATGCCTTCAGTATTTATATATCTGTTATTTGTATAAATTATATATATAAATATATAAATCACATTGTTTATATTCATTCCTGAATGCTAAGTGCATCTGCATAGAAACAGAATTTGTATTTTAAGAGTACATCTGCAGCTGCTGCTGATTTCTTTTGTCATTGTCAATGAAAGACAGAAAATGAGATTTTTGCACCACGACTTGAACAGATACATCCATAAAAAACAGAATGAAAAAAATCCAGCAAAAATAAAGCATGTGAAAAAAAACAATACTAAATTGAGTTCCTTGCCACTGTAAGTTGCAATTTCATGATGTAAATCCTTAGTGTGCAATGCATCAGTGACTGGCATTTGAAATCCTCTGCTTTGGCCAGGGGCCAATGGCTATGCCCCACAGCTAGCAATCAGATCTCTAGTGACCCAGTTTCAATTGTCATGTTTCTAGTAAATCTCAGGAATACAGCTGTTAGAATGTGACATGTAGGACTGCAAATAGTATCTCCTGAAGTACCAGTGATCTGCTGTAGGACAAAGACCCACATTCCTACTAGACATGGTTTCTTAGGTCAGGCATCATTGCATTTTTTTTTTAAATGTGCAGTGGTTCAATGAACTTCGGGGGAAAAGTTCCTTTAGAGGGCATCACTGAACCTACCAGCTCAAAGCGTGCCACTGTTAGGGCCTGCTCTTATCCAACAAGAGCTCAGTGACAGGAGTACTACCCAGCATGACCTTGAGTTTCTAGCTGTTCTATTACACCTCACACCATTCCTAAATAAAGCATGTTACTAACCTTATAAATGTCCGGAAACCTGTTGGCCCCAATTTTGTTGTCCCTTTGACACCAAGAAATCGGATGAACAATGCAGCCACTCTGTCCACAAGGCGCAGATAATTGAACTGCTTAGCATACTTTGGAAACACCTGCTTGAGACAAAGGGAGGGTAGGCCAGCCTCTGTGCTTTTGCTGGTCTCGTATTCCGGTCCATCTGCTGGTCCTGCATCCAGTAGATCCTCTCTTGTTTCTGACGTATGCTCTGAAGTCTGAGATCTGTAGCATGTAAAATAACCATATCCTACCTTAACCTTATTCATGCAATATTCAACATGTTCTTTCTGCTTTTTTTTTTAATTACAAAACATTATTTTATGAGATTTTTCACAATAATTTATAATCTTACGTAAATACCCAAGTTCTCTAAAGCAGAAATCATGCTATAGAAATAACTAAAGAATAATGAGCAGAACGTTCGACCTTTCAGAAGGTAGCAGACTAACGTGTCCCACATAGACAGGGAACCACCAGAAATACCAGTGTGCAGTTACAGGCTGCAAGTTTAGATTAAAAACTGAGTCTTTCATGGAAAGCATTTCATGGGAAATGCTCAGAGATTATTATAACCTGGGGGTATTTAAACTTGTTTTCCAGTAACGATTAGAAGCTTCTACGTTTCCAGATAAGCGAGGAACAAAAAGCACATTAAGATACATTTGCAAAGAAGAAATTCTAACAGCGCATTGCGAAGCGATG
Source organism: Perdix hodgsoniae (assembly GCA_035772895.1). NCBI lineage: Eukaryota > Metazoa > Chordata > Aves > Galliformes > Phasianidae > Perdix > Perdix hodgsoniae. Next base: position 1,827,645 of record JAPSGF010000020.1, on the reverse strand, counting down.
CGGTTCCCATCAGCGCACACTGGCACTTCTCAGAAGACGATGGCTGGCAATCCCACTATTTTTCATCCAAATCCTTTGTGAGTACTGTCAAAATACGTTATTTCATCTTCACCGTTGTTGCCAAATTCCCTAAATAAAGCTGATCGAGATAACAGTGCCCTGAAATTAACGTTACGTGTTTGTTCAGCATGACGTGCTGTTGCATTTCTTCTGCTTCTGACACACCCAGGTGAAATTAAAGATTGCTGCTGCTGTACGTCCCCAAAGTCGGACAGCTGGTGGTTGTTACTTGGCACCCGCTAAGCATACACACATTTTCATTTTCTTCCCCATCGTTTTTCTAAGTACATATCATCAGGAGTAAGTATAATTCACACTGGGCACTAAAAAAACAGTGCTTTTACTACACTGATCTTTTGTGTTCCTGAACAGATTTAGTGTCCTTCATAAAGTTCTTTTGGAGCAGGGAGTAACAAACAACAGAGTTATTATCCAACCACAACACTGTAAAAATTATCGAGCCAAAGCTATAGTAAAGCTGTACTTTGCACTTTGATACTTGGAGGCAAACCTCCTCAGCCCAGTTACACCCATCCTGGGGTCAGGACACCCATCCACTGACACACCACGTCTTCTTCCAGTCCAGGATACTTGAAAGTAAAGACCACTTACAGGAAAAACTAATGAGTAACTGCAAATAAATGTTTGAATTCAATTGTGAGATCTAATTTCTAAAAGCCACTTTTGGAGTCTAGTTTTGGACCCTCTTATAATCCAGGTTTTGAACTTACGCATTCCCACTACAGACGAGAGCAGCTCACCAATGTCCGACCCCAGGTGTGCTCAGTATGGGGAACCTCTCACTGGATGGCATCGCTGAGTACCTGTAATTGTGACCATTTTTTGGCAAGACGAGAAATTCTGAGTCTTTAAAAAATAAACAGTTCAGGTAAGGTAGATGGTTCTTCAGTAACACTCCTCTGCTGCAAATAGCAGCAAATAGCAAAGTAGAAAGGTAATGTTGCATTGACATTTGCTTAACTAAGGACAAAAATTACACATTCTTAGTTTCATTCCTTCTCATGTGTGACTGGATGGCAATTTCACTGCCACTGAGTGCCTTCTGGAGGCCAGGAGTGTGACCGTGTGTTCAGCCAAGAGAACAAGTGTGCTGCCACTATTTTTAATGCTAGGTCTGCTGATGAATTTTAATTCACATTTTCAGCCAGTTGAACCAGGCCATGAGCACATGGGAAACCGTGTAGTCGGTAAGAGAGAAGGTTATGCCTGTAACATAACTCTCATTTAATTAAGCCTCCGTGGAATTGTCATCATGCGCTGCTGTTCAGAGAAATCCTGAAAGCTTCCTAATTGTAAATTCAGGAGTATTTTGGATTGTACATTATTCATTAATCGGTGACTTTAGTTAAAAATATAAAACTTTCCTTTAAAAGATACTGGCAGAGCGGATGAGATTTTGTTTTTCCCTAAGCAGCAAATACTGAAGGACGGCATCATGGAAGTCCTTCCCATCCCTCGGCAGAGGCTGCAGGGGCTCCAGCAGCACAGTTCCAGCTCAGGCCTCACCTGCACGTCTGGAATTCCTTCACATGCACCTCAGTTTGGGCCCTCAAATAATTCATTGAAACTTCTGACTGGGAGATCGAAGATGCACCTGAAAATTCATTGGCAGAGCATGATTTAGAGCTGATGTCAGTTGACATTTTGGCACGAAATAAGCTACAGTAGTGAATGGCTACATAGGTGAGGTCAGCCTCAGATTCCTGCTGCAACAACAGTCCCTGTAGCACCTGAGGAAATACAGTGGTCTGTAAAGTCTGCTTTTCCATCCCATCTCCAAAAGAAGAGTTCAGTAGTAATAAATGAAGGTAACCAACATTCCAGACATGCTGCTCCTGGGAAATGAGGAGCCTCACAGGAAACCCACCCACTTTCCAAAATAACGTTTGTGAAATTCACCTCCCTCACATTCCCAGAGCAGCTCTGGAAATAGACACAGCTCATTATATATGAAAGGTGGGATGGGACACCTGTGTAAGATTTTTAAATGCATTGTCTCCACCAAATCACAAATGTTAACTTAGCAGCTTATTATGATCTCGGGAAACATTCTGTTCTAGCACAGAGGTGGAACAACAGCTTTTGGCTGGGAAATTTAAACTGGCATTGTTATCTTCTGCCCTGCGTTGACTGAAAGCATCCTGTAGGCACGTGACCCCTGGACATTTAGGGTAGAGAAAAGCACATGCAGAAACAGAATTAGACATGTAATGAGTTTCTAAGCCAATACCAAAGGGTATTTTTTAGATCAGAAAATCTCTGCAATCTACTACTGACTTTTCATTGGTATGTTGGTTTTTTTTTCCTCCATTACAACGGGGGGGGTCAATCAAATCATATTCCTGTGTGGATAACCCACATTTCTTATCTTGTGTTTCTTCTCTCCCATTTCTGTCCCTGCCAAAAGCACTGGGCAGACATCCTGTTTGCTATCTGATCCAAGTACTCACACTCCTCTGCAAGTGATCAAAGCTCCTCATCAACACGATATGAGTATGTTGAATGTCAAAGGCAGCCACAGCAATCCACGTGAATTTGGAGGAAACGCTTTGAACCCATATGGGTGTCAGGAAAGCAGACAATGAAAAGCATGGAGAGGCTATTTCAGTGCTGGAAAGCATGGGATCACTTTTCAGGAGTGTTTTTAATAAAACTGAGACCTTCAGAATCACGCCTGCATCAGATGCTGTCCCTGTCAATGACACTGAATTGATACACAGACTTTCCTGTCCATACTTACCTTAACTGCAGGCATTTACACAGCCCATATCCAGAGTGCAGTCCTCCACTGCTTCCAACAGACAGTACTTCAATAAAAGTTTATTTTCTGCATGTCAAGTCAACTTAACTGCATGCACCCAATCTCTGTGTGGTCTCAACTAATTAAGCAAAACTGCCAAGCTAGGTATATTATAGCCGGACTCAGTATCTACAGGAACAGAATTTTACTGTAATCTGCACATTTTTGCAAGGAAACAGTGCACAATGTTGGTTTTTTTTGTTTGTTTGTTTTGCACCTTAGTGATAATTTACATGTGCTTGCAATGCACATTACATTTTCTTCTGCATCTCAGCTGCCATCTACACACCTTAGGTGCTACTGGATGACATAACTGCCCAAGGGTCAGCCAGCCAAAGATGGGCATAAGCACTGTCAGTACAGCTACAGAGAGCAAAAATACTGTTCAAAGTATTACAGCAGCAAATATTTAACAGGAGTTTTCAAGTCCATTTCTATCATTAATTCATCAGTCAAATGGAAAAAGGCAGAATTACTCTTTTTATAACATTCATAGAACTTAACGTCACTACAAAACCTCTGCATAATAATTCCCACCCAGTTCTTTCATACTCCAGAACACGATCTCCAAGTGGCATCTTAGACTGTTTCATTCAGGATTCCATCTGGAGCCCCTGCACAGCACACAGGGTTCACATGCTTTGCCTGTTCCTCTGCAAACCCTGCACAATGCCTGTGCACAAGGTGCTGCAGTGGGGCTGTGGGGAAGGGATCAGAAACTCCAAAATTTAGAACAAGTCTCTAGAAAGAGAAACCTGCAGAGACTTCCTCTATTGGCTCCTTCCTCCTGGGCTCTCCAGCAGGCAAGGGGAGGAGAAGAAAGCTGAGACCTGCAATTTAAAGCTGCTCTTCAGAATTCATTGTTCTGACTGACACAGCTGAGTCAGGCTGAATGAATGAAAGGTCAAATATAAGGTAATGCTTCTGGTGCCATACGGAATAATAGCAAGGCTTAATTTCCATACTCACGTCTGACCTCAATACATTAATTTCTCTAATTCTGCAGCTCACAACAGATCTTTCTTTAGAAATTATCAACAGTGGAGAAAATATTAACTGCAACTTTAAAAAAAGAACTGCAATTTTAAGAAAGGTTATGAAAACAACATCCAAGACTACTTATCTTTTATGCATGAGTACTAACTTATTAATGTTTTCTCCATCTATGTCATATCCCTTTCATTTTGACTGGCCTTAATCTTTATGCAAATACAAGTTGCTAAGGGACAAACAAATTTGCAACCACTAATTAAAGGCTGCAGCATTCACAACATTTTGTATGCTTGCACAGAAAATTTGGCTGTCCAGAACAAAATCGGGCAAGAATTGGAACAGCAGAGTTCTAAGAACGCTTGCTTGATACATTTAACGTTTATAGCACTGTTAGAAGTGAAAACTAAGCAATTTTTTTTTTTAATCAACCTAATAGAGTAAAATACCATGCTTTGGATTCTGAGGCCATAATTAATTCCCTCTGCTGAGCCTCTACTCTCAAAGCAAGGACTACATCAGCAAAGTTATAAGCACAGAAGATTTCCATGACAAATCTGTCTATCCACCCACTTATCAGCACTGTATGCAGATCTCCCCCAAGAAACTGATAGGTATCACTGGAGGCTACAGGTGTGAAGGTGTTCCTGTGTGTGCATTCACACCATTCAGTCATTTAGCACACAGTCAACAAGAGAACAATGCCTTTGTGGTATCAGCCATTCCTGAATTGACTTTTATGAACTAATCCGATTACTTTTATCAACAGAGAGACTACCAGCACTCACAGGATGTGACAGCAAGAAGTTTCAGTCCGACTGACTGCAGGTTGTGAGAGAAATCAGCATCTTTTGTTTAGAGCCACCCCCTGCTAACTTCCTTTGAAGGAAGGGTTTCGTTTTCATTACTCCTGATAGATTTCTTTCATTTCGCTATTTGCTTTTAAGGCACTTCTATGCCGGGTATTGAAAGCAGCATTAAATTGGACCACCAAGGGTCTTAACTGCAGAAGAGGCAAAATAAATAAATAAACGTTTCAACAGAAAACCAGACGCCCCAGGGGATTTCTTCCCATAGGAAAACTGTTCTTAGAAAGCAGCCACAATTATGCTAAGGTAGCAGAGGAGCTTTACCCTGCCATCCAACGGCGCAGAGAGCAGCCGCACAACTGCATTTTATCAGCGGTAATCCTGCTATTAAAGCAGGTGAATTCTACACACACAGAATAACACTGCTGATGATTACGCTGCTGTTCAGTCATGTGGCTTTGCTTTCATTCTGTGGCAAATGGGTGCCAGGCAGTTTTATTGCTTTCTTATTTTTTCAGAGTAGAGACCAATTATTATTTAAAAATAAGCCAATCATCCCTCTTTTCAAAAGGCGACGAGCAGCAGAAGTTAAATTATAGAGAACATCACTGCCCCCAATACATTAATTTCTGTCACTCTGTCACTGTAAAAATTTACAGCAGATATAATCTCTTTGAAGGGGGATCAAGTCATAGAAAATACAAGCCTAGTTTTAAATAGAATTTTAATTTAAATGAAAGCTTCAGGGAATGATGTTTATGCTGCTTATCTTTCATACCTGGTGATTAAGTTAATTTATACTTAATGGAAGAGGATATTTCTAATCCCCAGACAGGCTCAACATCTGTCTGTGACTATGTTTTTGGAAGCCTTAAGCTGCTCGTGATTGATGTAATAAAACCAGGATCCTGCAGAACCGACACCTGAAGGATATCTGTAAGAGGGAAAATGTTATTTTTCCCACTCAATGCCTGAGCCAAAATCCCAAGCACTTCATTTTGCCATCCCTTATAGACCTGCTTCATACTCCCACATCGTTATTATCTGAGTGTAAACTGGGGAATAGGGGACCGGTTCTCAGATATGGTTTATGATCTAATATTCATACTCACTTTGTGCACTATCTGAGAACAAGCAACTTTCTGATGGCCTGAAGCTGATGACAATAATAAAGCTCCTGCACCAATCGGAGAAATTATCTCCATTTTTCCTTCATCTCTCATTCCACATCTATTTAAGAATGAATGCTAGCTAACTAAACGTGTGCATTTACTTCATAGTTACAACAGAAAAAGATCTTGAAAAGAAAATATTTTGCCAGGAAAATACATAATTTTCACCTTTCTGTCCCAACAATCACAGTTTCCCACTCGGAAGGAAATACAGGCACTCCGTTCTGAAAGCCAATGCATTTCCTGATGGCTGTTCCCTGAGGTGCTTGAAATGTAACTGCTAACCTGTGCTACGTATGGAAAACTGGCTGCCAGATAAGCTCTGCTTCAGCACAAAAGCACTAGCCCCTTTCAGGTGGGGAGATGTCCACCTTGGAAGCTACAGTGTGTGGCAGAAATAACATCTGGGAACATAAGAGACCTCTCTATTATTTTCACAAGCCAGTTCACCTCTGAGATGAAAGGAAAAGGTGAACAGCACAAACGTTTACAGTAATTTCTCTTTCTCACTCAGAAACAGGAGAACTAACCCTGCAAAGCACTTCCATATGCACTTAAATATTAGATAACATCAAAATTACTATTTGTTTTATATCCTATCCAGCATAACCTGAGCAAACTTCAGGCCGTTCTTACTATCAGTTCCCCCTGTTCAGCTGAAGGTTGGCAACAGGAATTCAACAAAGCTCCCAGGAAGGCTTTGAAGCATTGAAGTGTTTATGTTGACGTTTTTGACTTTTTGTTTACTTCTTTGCTATTTGGGGGGGGGGGGGGGAAGACAAAAGAAGCTTATTTCCTTTGAATTCAGTCAAAGCAGGAGCACAGACCATAGGCACTCTAACATCACTGCTGTCAGGTACCCAACCAGGCTCCAGCAGCCACCAAGCTCCTAACCCTGCTGCCAGGCTTCTTATTACCTCAGTGAAGCCAACACAGTACTCTTGCAGCAGTCATTGTTGCTGGCTTTGAGATGCAAAACATAGCATGCCTTAAGCCTGATTTTGATACCTTTCAGATTTATCACGTGTAATCAAATAACTGAATTCAAAGATCTATTTGGGCTCACTGCCTCCATGTTCACTTTTATGCCATGTGAAAGGATGCTAAACAGCCACCCTGCTTTATGCCTGACCTCCCTTCTTCTTGGACAAACCTTGAAGATGACAGCAACTTTTGTGGCCACACTACAAAGACCAGAGGAAAGCAACATGTTCTTGTAGAGCCTGCTTTGTCTGTGTATTTTGTCAGTATTTTATACTCTTTCCATTTGAGAATTATACTGAGAGGAAACAAAAAGACTTCTTAATAATCAACTTAAAGTGCAGCAGTGTGTGAATATGTAAGATGTAATTGCCACAGCATATTTTGATATATGAGAATGCTTGGAAAGTTCCAGTGTTTATGAAAACACTCCTGGCAGGTCACATTGCTTAGTTCCTTTTCAAACCTCCTTTATTTCCATGCTAGAATATTTAGAGAGAGGAAAAAAAAGAACACATGTCAATAACAAAGCAATTAGATAAGCTATACCTCAAAACATTACCATTCAAGTCTAATTGGACACAATGGTCTCCATTTGCAGTTTGATAACATAAAAACAGAGTGAGGTTCACATCAGTGCTAAAGGCACTGCAGCGTGCCAATTACTGCAAAAGCATACTGCATTTTTGGACCAATTAATTCCACAGTGTTGGAAACAAACCCTCTTACAACTCTGCAATTCATAACAATTCTCACCCATTGCATTTTTTTAAATGATCAGGACCTGTCATCAGCTTGCTTGTTTAGGGTTTTCTAAGCCAACCCTTCTGTCCCTCCACATGGGGTCATTTCAAGGGATTCAACATAAGACTGAATGCACTCTTCATGTGGAAGTTAAAACACAACCTTTACGTTTGAGATATGTTTAAATGCAGTACATGAGCAGATGAACACAGGTTCTCACAACGCTGTACTACTGAAAATGGCTCTTTATTTTGTTGCAGTGCTGAAGGTTGAAAGAAGATAATCATAAATTACCCCTTCATCAAACATGGGGTTATTCTGTACTGCTTGTGAGAATGCCAGTAATTTTCCACAAATCTTTTATTTTATTAGCAAAGGATTGTAAAAGGAGAGATGAAAATAACACCAAAAAACAGCATTGAGAAAAACCTTTTAAAATCAATTCTAACATTCCAAATGTTCAAAACAGCAAGTTACGAATCAAGCTATGATACTGCACAGAAAATGCAGCAGCTCTAAGCTTTCAGTAAGGGAGAAAGTAAACGATAAAAGGATCACTAATGTCAGTCAGATTGGCAATAAGTAAAGAATTCTTTGCCAACCTCAGTAACCACAAGGGATATTTACTGAAGATTGTAGAATCAAGCCTGAAGTCTTTCAAAGACAAAAACTGAAGATCTTCTGCTCTACTTCTATATGACAATAATACACGGACCGACTGGATGTACTACCAAACCCAACTTTGCCTGCAGTGGTTTGATAAAGAAAACCATTTAAGAGAATCATTGATTTCTTTCTGTATCTATGCTACAGGTAGCTATTTTTGAAGATAAATTAATATGCCCATTTGTATATAAGCCATGCATTTTTAGCCAATTAAAACCTTTCAGATTCTATAGGAAATACAGGCACTTACAAACTTAAAGATTTTTAAGTTCTAGAAGAAGATTTTTCAAAAGAAAATTGATAGGAGCACTTCTACAAAACATTCACATTATTTACCACTGCTCTGGACTCAATACTACACTTTCTGTTGCTCTCATAGCAATTTGTGGAGCTTTCCTTTAAGTGGCTCTTCAAACCAACATAAAATTTTCAGTGAGTCAAGCACTGCCAGATCCTTCGCTTTGTTTCATGGAGGGACATTTCATATTTCAGCGTTTGGAGTTTCCAAGAGGGCCTGTCTTAATCAATGGGAAAAAGGTTAAGAGCTCTTAACAACGAAGTAGATAAATACCTAGATTGCAAGAAGAGAGAGCAAAGATCAAGGCACCTATAGCATTTGCTTCACAAAACCAAACAGGGTAGCTGAGGCTAGTTTTTCCTGAGCAGGATGGGAAATAGCAGCAGAAATAACAACTACCCAATTGACAGAAAAACAAAGTTAACGTTCCACTAATCTGAACTGAAGTAACACTGGCAAACATCACATTGAGAAGTCATCCCCACATGTCTAACTCCTCAAAAGCTACACAGCCTAACGTAATGGACAAGAATTGATAGTGAAGTTGGCAGATTGCCTGATGAAGGAATAAAACAAAAAACCCTCTAGGAAAGAGAAAGGGTTTAATTCAATGTATTTCCAAAGGGCTTTGGGAGAATGATGCTGAATATGAATGCTCGGTCATTTTGACTGATGGAGAAAAGAATTGTGTCAGCCTCTAAAATGAGCCAGAGTAGAAAGATCAATCTGAAAAAAAGCCATTCATATGAGCTTATAGACTCTCGGGCAGGAATAAGGCTTGAAATGAAGAGGTGGTGCTTGAGAAGCATTTGAATGGCTGAAAACCTGACCAGACTTCCAAGTGATAACAAAAGAACACAGGAATCAACTGCAGGAGTCAGCTAAAAAAGTCAATCAGCAAATGGAAACCAAAATATTGGTATTAACATAGCTAAGTTTATTACGTGCTTAATTTTATAAATACTAAACTCATCCCAGAGGCACTGACAACCCCACGTAATGAATCACTGCAGAACGTGAAGCACTGGCTCACAGAAGCACACTAAGGCACTTCAGAGCAAAGCTGAAGAACAGTCGTTCTTTGCTGATCAGCAAAGCTGCCACACCACCATCACCACGCTCAGCCTCTCCTTGCTTATGCCCTGAGTTTCAGCCTTAATCCACCCCATCATATATCCATAACCTCAGAATATGCACAGAGATAAACACAGTAATCAATGGAAGAATGACACTCGTCGTCAAATCTGGGATAATCATACTCAAGCTATGTGAAAATATGCTTTGCAAAGATAATGTGTGCACCAGGAGAGGTTATGAAACCGAGCAGGGAAGTATCTGAGAAATAAAAGAAATACAGACATCCAGGTGACTTCCTATCTTTTTCCCCCTCCCCTTCTTTACAGATTCCATATTCTCCAGCTTTTCCCAATGTCAGAGAAATAAACTGTTTAAAGTGAGAAAGATGTGTCATTTATACAGTAGAAAAAATAAATCATCTTTTTTTCATTTGTGTGCGCGAGAATAAAACAACATATATTAAGCTCTACCAAATCTCGATGAGAATTGCTTCCTAAATACATCATGCTTAGAGGGGGGAAAAAAAGTCAAGCTGACACACATTCATATCCCCAGGGTACGCCCTGAACAGAGTGACATTAGCTGGTGTCTGCATGCTGAGCCTGCAAAAACATTTGAGAGAGCCCACACTGGGGCTCTTAGTGCTCAGAAAATCAGTTAATCGCATTTGACATTTGCTGGAGCCTTGGAATCCAGAAGAGAATCACACCCAACATACTGCAAAAAGAAAAAAACAATGTGATCACAAATAAGTTTCAAGGCTGAGTGCAAATTAAAAAAAAATAATAACAGTATGTATAGAGAAGAAGCACTCAAGAAAAGATAAACTACTGATGAAACAGTACAGTAAGCTATAAAGCAAAAACTCTTCTTGTGGACACAACAAATTGATTATTTTTTATAACCACCATATGTTAAATCACATTTTGTTTCCAAAGTACTTCAATTCTTTATTCTGTCAACAGCAATTCCACTGCTGAATGAAAGTCCCTGTATTACTCAGGGGGCTGCACCTCCTTTGTCTCAAACACGTAAACAAAGCAGATTTTATTTCATGAGCAACTTGTATCTCATGATGATAAACACGGTGTAATACCGTGGCTTCCTTGTCAAAGGAGTAAACTGCTTGTTTTCTGCCTTCAGATATATAAAAAAATTCTTTTACTACTATACAAATTCAAACAGGCAAAGAAAAGTTTGCAACGTGTTTTAAAATAGATTTTCTGTTGGAGGCACAATATGAACAGCGATTTGCATCGGCGATCATCTTAATTAAATGGCTGTTTACATAAAGTAACATTGATTTACTTCAAATGCTGCTTGGTGTCAGCAGACATTCATTTATCTGTGGAAGTTTCCTTCAGGCTCAAGTCACTTCTCCCACCTTGAGCAGGCTGCACACAGCTCCTCCACTGCAGACAGCCTGCAGCAAATTCAGTACTGCTATGCTTTATAGAAGTTGCTGGGGAGTTTTTTTTGCAGAAACGTTTTGGAGCACAGTGCAGCCTCCTACACTACATCTCTGTGTGACAACGTGAGTGCAGCCAGCCCTTCTGAGCACACTGGCTGCTGGAGATTGGATAAAAGCACGTGCTGGGATCACTTCCCAGGCACTGTGAAGGGACACATGCCACCCTGCTCTACAGGACACACACCCCACTACATCCTGCTCCTTCCCTTCCTCTTGGGCTTTGATTTGCTCCCTTCTGATGATACGATTACCAGCTGGCACCAAAGCCCTCCCCTGAATCATAAACTCAAGGGAAAAGAGCTAACATTGCTGACAATGCCTAAGCTGTAAAAAACACCACTACAAGTGGGGACAGATGTCCAAACCAGAAATCAACAGTTCTGACCATCACCAGCCTCTATTTATTTACTTTAATACATGAATAGGACAAATTTCACTTTCCCTGCTGCCAACCACAATAAGACTAGAAGTACTACAGTGACACACAAAGTACTATCCAGCTTTCTACATCCAGTCAATCATCTCTGCCTGGAAAACCTACACGGATGGCATTTCTCTGTAGCTACTTGTAGAAACATTTGGAGAAAGAATGGAGGAGCACTAACTGAACTAGCTGAAAGGCACTGAAAAGAGTGAAAGAAAGATAAAAAGCAAAAGCACTGCAAAACCCTCACTGGTGAAGACAAGGCAAAAGCAAGTTGGGCTCAGTCCCCATCTCAAATGCTTTTACTTGGGTGTAAATCTTCACAGGCAGCCAGAACGAGGTCATCCTTTACTTGATCTTATAGTAAAGATCATGCCTTTCTTAAGAGGTTCCACGAGCCAGCAGGAAGGAAGCAGCAGGGGTAAATCTCAGCTGAACATGTATGGAGCTGTCACACATGTCCTATGTACCCATACAAGAAGTTACAGGAATACCACCACCCCATGCTCTAACAAACAAGGCTGCCTTAAGATGCAGGTATGCAGATACTCACCAACAGATTATCCTGAAAAAAGCAGCATCACTGATGAATCCTTGCTGGGAAGAGCCCATGGTTTGTCTCATGGCTGACTAATCCTGTTCTAAATTATTTAGCAGTCAAAACATATCAGAGAAGAATTCTCAGTTGAATAAGCTTCCCAGACACATGCCAGCATTCTCCAGCAATTCCTTTTTGTAATCATTGCTTGCCTTTTTTCCCCATATCTAATGTGTAATTAAATGAATGCCCAACATTACATCAGTGTAAAAGAAAACAAAACAACCAGTTGCATAATTACAGGCTAAAAAAAGAGATCTTCCTTGAGTTCCACACACTGAAGTAACCTTAAGAGTGAAGGTTCAGCACAGATTAGGCAGACTCCTGCACCAGACATCCTATATGCCAAACCCACAACCTCTGTGCAGCACTGCCTTTGGAAGCAGCTTCATCTTTTAGCAGTATTACTACAGTACAGAACTCGTAAATACTGTCATGTCTTATTCAGGGGACTATTTGGCACAGATTAGAGAGACATTCCTATACAATTATTTTGATTATTTCTTCCCACAAGAGGACAACAAACGTGCCCTTGAAATCACAGAACATGAATCACATCTTTAAGCTTGGCGCTAAATGACACAAAAACACTTACTGAATATCTTTTCTCTTTTTTTTCTGGGGGTCCACTAGACGAAGAGTATCTCTGATAACAGCTACTTTCACTTCTTCATCAACAGGACTTGGGACATTTTCAAACACCCCAGGAGAGAGCTGTAATTCAGAAAGGAATGGAATTATTCAGTGTAGAACTGAGGATTATTGACTCTACATCTTCTCAACTCCATGTGTATCGCATATGTTTTAAATACACAATGATAGATTAGAAAATACTTCTTAAAGAATAAGCAATATCTTAGTATTTTCAGTATGATGTTACAACAATTTCAGGAAATTTCTCTAGTAACCCGAAATTTAAAGGAGAGAGATTGTTGCCAATATTACCATTTATATTATACATACAAACGTGAAAAAAAATCAGCAATCCTCTAAACACAGTTAAGAAAACTGCAGGGGATGATGAATAAATGTATTTATGACAAAGACGATGGAGAGCTTTCACAATTCCAATAAGTCATATTTCAAGGGTATAAGATTAGTAATGATTTCAAAGCAGAAAATTACAGAGCGCCTCAGAGTTTTCATATTAGCAGACAGCCTTCATATCTCAAACAAGGAAAAAGACCAAAAAACCAATCCTAGACAATTTCATTCCCATATCACTGTCATGTTGAGAGGTCTTACCTCTTGCTCGTGCTCTATTCTCATGCTGGGGTTTGCATTTACTTCCAGCAACATGGGCTTCAAGTTTTTCATCAGGAGAATGTCAAACCCTAAAATCTGTGCATAACAAACAGCATGTTACTTTCCTTCTATTTAAGGTGTTCTTCTAGAAAACACAGTGGACATTCAAAGGTCAGCATTCAGGTAGAAGAAACATTGGAGGGACAGAAAAGAAAGAACTGAGAAACAAAAAATATTGCCAAATAATTACTGCAGCCATTTGACTTTGATCCTAATATCTACTTTCATGCTACACCCAGCCCTAAATAGTGCATCCACCAGCATAGAACTTCAGCATTTATCACAAGTAGGTCTCATTAGGCAACTGCAAAGCTTCATGGCTGCATCATCCAGAAGCTAGGAACTGGAAAAAATATTGCTGCTAATGACTGATATCCTACACAGTAACATAGGTCAGCTGATATTTCTGAGGCAAAACTTGGGTAAGAACTTAAGCTGTGAACTTAAAACCACGCACTGTTCAGACTGCATCTGCCATTCCTCCTTCCACCACATCTAACAGGTGACAAGCAACACAACAAAGGGCACATCCAGAAAGTGAATCCGCGCATAGAAATAACTGCATTCTTGACAGAAATTCCTACCTACCTGGAAGCAAGTTGGCCCAGGCTTTCCTGCTGGGATGTCAGACTGATAGTAAACTTTCAGTTCTGGTGTCAGTGCAATGATTGTTTTAATCACCAGTGAAATTATATCTGACCAAACCTTTTTGACATCAGCTCCTCTGGAAGACAGTCTGCACAGAATGCTTGAGAAAGTCCTCTTGCTGCCAGTGTTTACGTTGTCAGAATGGATGAAATTCCCACTATGGATATTTAGTGAGTAGTTAGTTAAGTGCATAAAAACCTGGTGCAAATTTTTTAGAGTGGGTTCTTGATAGGGCTCTGTACAAAATCTAGAAAGTCCATCTTTGGCTATATAAATCTCTAAAGGTTCTAAGGATTTCAGTAGGACGTAAAGACGAATATCAAATTTCAGCTTGTCAACAAGCAGTGGTTTGCAGATGTACTCCTGGACCACTGCCGGGCGGCTCTGCACGCTCCCAGCCAGCCTGACGTCGTTGGGGTCTTTAATGAGGTAGATTCCATCCCCCTGGCACCCACCATCAGGTTTGACAATAAAAGTGGGCTTCCAGGATGGATCGCTCTCTTTCATCATACGAACCTAGAAGGAAAATAATTCGACTGAAGGATGCTAATTAGGGGAGAAAAGGAGCTGGTGCTAGGAAAGACAGAAAATGACATACATCAACAAAAAATAAAGTAGCACAATCTCATCACAATAGTAGTAAACACCATATAAAAAATAGAGAAGATAAACAGTAGTGACAAGCACAAAACTAAATAAAACAGACGTGAGTAGAAAGTTACTAGTGCAGATACGAGGGCATTTTCTTGAATAAGCCATTGTATAAACAATTCCAGGAACAACTTCTCAATGTTATGCACAAATTTACAGAATGAAATGCCACATAACTCACCAGGTCCATCTGATTAAGCTATTCATGTGTATGAATCTGGAACGTTAAAATCCTGTGCTGCATTTTGAAATTATGGACAGAGGGAAGCACCTTGCTTATTGAGCTATACATGCAGACAAACAGTGCAGGGAGGAAAAAAAGGAAGCAGGAATTTCACACAGGTAATGCCTTTTTCTACCACTGAATATTTTTCCACAGTCAGATACCCAATGTGAGTAAATCTGGAGCATATTGAGCCACACACAGACATTAAGCAGATACCATGAATTTACTAAATAAAACACACACCTTACACCTCAGTTGCTACCCACCCTTCACTCTCCAAAATAAAGATTTTTCTAAATTGCAGCAGAATCCCCACTGACATGCAACTGTTAGCCTGCCTTCAATGGAAGAGAAAGAAAATGTTGTAACAATCTCAACAACTCTTACCAGTGGCTTTGATTTGTATTAGGAAAATCTGTTCTTAAATCATAACCATGCAGATGCTTCCCTTAGATGTACACATTGTGACATCAGGAAAGAAAAAAGCTGGGGGACAGTGTGACAAATCAAAACCTTTGGATGAATGTGCCCAACACTCCACATCTCAAGCCAGTGCAGATGTTCACTGCACTCAGGCATTCCCCATTCCTGTGCTGGTACAGCACGAAACAGTGCACTCTAGTGTATGAGCCTGCAAACAGCCAACACCAGCATCCACACCGGGGTAATGCACTTTAAAAGGCAAAAATGCCTTGACAGAAAAAGTCAACAACCAGAATACGTTTAACCATTTAACACCCTTCACAGAAATTGCTTCTGCTCTGCAGATTTCTTGAAAACGATAGCAAATACTCTGAAATATGCTAACAAGGTCTCTGAACAGAAGCAGTCCAGAAGCAGGGGATGCTCCAACTGCACACAGCCCAGCCCCACCCACCCCAACAACCAGGCACTGGTTTAAGGCACAAAGCAGCAAAGAAAAAGCAACCAGTTACCACGATCAGCAGAATGAAAGAGGGAGGACAAAAAAGGAACACAGGAAAAGGTGGGTGGCAGTAAGAAAACTGCGATTCTCAGGCAGAATCCTGCAGTGCCTGCTTTAGGCAAGTGACCCACGCTAGAGAATCCTGTTACTAAAAGCCTTCCTACTGACTACAGTGGAAATACATGATTGATTATTTCAGCCAGGACTTCTCTCACAGACAAGCATCACATCAATAGAACAAAGATCCTCCGTCAATCAGGTCACTCCGAGGGACAAAGCACCACACCGGAGATAGGGCTTACATAAACTGCTTGTGGATAAACGGGTCCAAGTAGATCTGTGGCCTTAACGTGCAAAGAAGGAAAGCAGGGTTTATCTCCTGGCCTTTTTACCAGTAAGGAATAATCTTCCCATTACCTGATGCTGCACCGCATACCGAAGGATTCTTTCTAGCTCTCACTTTGCTAAAGTTAGCATACCAGAAGGGTTAGTGGCTAACCTTAAACCTCTACAACTACACGTGCTCTTTTGTGATTCAGGCTGTACAAAGAGCCAATCGCTGTACAAAGAGCCAATCATGATCTACTAGGGCAGAAATAACACAGAACCTTGTGAAGGGAGCAGGGCGGTCTGCCTGCTGCTCTGCCTACCACCCTTCATGCCCCAGGCTATTTCTGCTCTGCAGCAGCATTTCTTCAGGAAAAGATAATGCTTCCTGGGGACTATTGTTAAAGATGGCACGGCAACCTGCTTTTGAAATTCTGCATTTTAACAATCCTTGGTTGCAGTCTGAGGTCAGAGCAAGATGTGCATTTACTACAGAGGGAGGCCAGGACACTGTAAAGTCTAAATGCCACGTGCTCCCTACACAATAGCTTCAAAACACAGAAGACAACACATTCCCTGTTCTGTCACCTTGTTTGATGAAGAGAACAACGCGATTTTTCTGACCAAAGGCAGCACGAGAATCACATAAGAAATTTGCTAAAGAAAAGACAACTTGCATTTCAATCCAGACTAACAGAGATATAGTATATTTCAGTTTGGGGTTTGTGTTCTTTTTAAATTAAAATCCTTGTGATATGTAATGGTTCCATAAAGTACCACAAGGATACACAAAGGACAGAGTAACCCCATCGATTCAGTAAGAAACCATTCTAAAGAAAGAAAGAAAAAAAAGACAAGATTATTTGCAGTAAAGGTCTTAATCAAAGCCAGACAAGTTAATTTAACATGATGGTTTCTTGTATTATGAAAGAAGATCAATATCTCATGCTCAACTCTTCCAATTTAAGGGCAAAGGAAATCATTTTCTGAGGTACAGGCGAGGCCCCCTGCAGCTCCAGGCTTCAGCACTGTGCACACACTCCCTCCAGCCGTTTGCCTTCCAGGCAGCTACATGGCTGTGTTCCCAGATAGTACGGATGCTTTCTAGGACATCAAGACATGCCTGAGAGAATATGGGTGGGAACAATAATCCAGGATCAGTCCATTTGTCAGCAGACTGACTGACCTGAACAACACTGATGGTTTCTTGATATTCAAGAATATTCCTGGTCACCTTCAAGTCCTCCACAACTCCCTCACCTATATTCTTTAGAAGTGACACGTGGGGGCAGCTTGTCCAGACTGAGAAAAATCAGTCATGTAATAAAATCCATTCACACAAAATATTTCTGTGTACTTAGCTGGACTTGTCTTTAAAAACATGCTAGCCATTCACAGTCATCAGCAAGAGGACAGTGAGGTGTCCGATGGTGTGAAAACTGGATTCGGTTGCAGGTTTTCCTTTCCTGAGAAAAAGACTGGCTGAATGAAATAGTAGTCTAAAGAAATGCATATGATGAACTATAAGATCTGACAGCACAAAGAATAGGCTATTCATGTCTATAACTAAGAGGTACCCAACAGCTGAAAACCTGATTAAGCCACCAAAAATACCCAGCGCTGGAAATTAGACTGTCCAAATTAGATTCTTATTAAAAATTAATCACACTAGGCCTATTCATCATCTTTGCAGACAACAGAAAGAAAGCAATATGAGAGTAATCACACTCCTAGTTTGAATCCCAAGCCAGTTACTTTTTCTGAAATTGGAATTTCCTATTAAAAATGAATTCCTATCACATAGATTCCAATAGATTCTTCTGTGAGAGTGAAGGGGTGATTACTGCAGCTCCTAGATGTGTTTATCTGTAAATCATTTTCCATTATGGGGACATATTGACAGAGAATATTTTAGAAGACATAAGTAAATACTTAAAACAGCCAAATAAATATTTGTTAAGTAAAAATCAACTTTTAATCCCACGTTAGAAATGTGACTGCCATCTCAGTTTGACACAAATGACAATGGGGAACTACATTTCGTTGGTGCTTCCCCATACCTGAAGCTCATTTACAGCAAAGAGCACAGCTCTGTCAATGAATACTGGCTTCCAAAGCACGAAGGATAAACATGAGGCTGGCTGTAGTGCTTCTAGCAGGAGGGAGGCACAAGAGACAGTGGAAAAATGAAAGAGTTGACATTGCTTTCAGCTGGTACTACTTCTTGTTTTACAGGACTTACATCACAAACTTGTGTTAAGCTAAACAAACTCTTACAACATAAAATATAATGTTTGATAACAAGAACTACACTTCTCTCAAACACAGATGGAAAAACATATGCAAAGAAAACTCCTAGGAGCGTGGTGCTGGGCATCTGTTATTCTTGGAACAAAAACCAAATTGTTTCCACTCCAGCAACTGTTCAACCAGAGCAGCACTTATCCGCAGTGCCACCTGCTGACAGTGTGTGTCCGCAGAGCCCACTCGGCTCAGCCGGCAGCGACACAACTGAGACACAACGAGTCCCACAGGAACCCTCACTAAAATCACAGCGCCCCATTTTGAAAGTGTACTTCCAAGTTCTTTTCACTTACCTACCTGCCATAGCTAAATGGATCATTTACACTCCTTGTACTCCTTCTAAAGCAATAAAGCCTATTGCTATGTACTATTGGGATTTTATTCACTTTTACCCTTACTTGTGGTGCCATAGCAGTGCCCAACACACTTGAAGAGTCCATATGTAAAGATATTTAACCAAAGAAACAGTTTGATGAGATTGATGAGAAGCAAGGACTTCTAAATTACTCAGGAAGATATTCATACACTTAACAGCACATGCTACAAATCTCTATATTGAAGAATTTAAATCAAACAGGCAGGACAGACAAGAAACTCTTCATTGACAACAGACCCAATGAGGTACCACACTGCACACACTGCTGGACTGGAACTTCCTCAGTCCTTTTACACTCAGTAAAATATAGAGGCACCACGTTTAATTTTCAGACAACACTTCCACTATTGCAGAGAAGCATTGTTGTTTTTAAATCTGTCCTAGAATATAAAGAACTTAAAACTGTGCATCCTGACCATGTCCAACCTCAGGGCAATCAAAAAAAAAGATGTCATCCTTTGCACCTGGAGAGTGATTTTAAGTAATTTGGTCAGTATGAAAAACTAAGAATTGCACTGTGCCAACACACAAGTTATATTGCTCTGAGTCAAAGCAGCTCACCTCAGTCACAAAGAGGGGAAACTCCTCGGGCAGAATCCAGGAGCGAGGATAGAAGTTATATTCTACAGGAAACAAATCTTGCATCGTTCTCACCGCCCGGCTCAGCGTCACCTTACGTACCATCTCTGTCATGCCTGGAAAAAACACAGACAGAACTTAAACACAATGAGGGATCCGCACCCAAGTCTCACCTTGAAAACAAACTGTCACATCACTATTCACTCTATTGGCAGGCACTAAAGCCACTGCTTTCAGTAAAGCCAAAACAACTTTCATTTAAATTTAATTTTTAATTTTAATCATTCAAATTTAATTTTAATTTAAATTTGACAAAAATACTCATAGCGCTCCCCAGACATTAATTATATGTTATTCTAGGACATAAGAAGAAAATCAATTAGTAATCCAAAAGTTGGAGCAATAGATGGAAAGCTGTAGTCCAGTAGTAACTACTGTCTCTGTCACAATCCAGAATTACTGCCCTGCCCTGCAAACATTCCAGGAGAGGGAACACTTTGTGTTTACTTCACATTCATCTACGTAACTGTGTCAGAAAGAACGGGTTGGTTTGGGAGCAGAACTTGCGAAGCCTGCTTTCCTGCACCTTCCAATCTCTTGGATGCCTGGATGACACCACATCCAGATGAGCACGAGCTCTGCTCTAAGCTTCTCCCAAGTCAGAGGCACTCGGGGTTACTCTTGGGAGTCCATTACACACCATCAAACTTCACAACTAGGTTCAGGCTACAGTTCCTTTCTCAGTAAGAGCAACAGCTGTGGGTTTTCTTCATAAGACCTCTTCTTTAAGAAAAGAAATATAGTAAAACCCAGCATCCAGATACAGCAACATTCCTGGGGATCATTTCCAGTTCTGAGGGACAGCGTGCTCTACTTACCTACCACATAGAAGCCAGAATGCAGCAGGGGTAACAGTCATGTAACACTGAGATTTAAGCCACCAGAAAATGATAACATCTTATATTTGAATGTGAAATACCCAGAGACATGAAAAAGTTGGGTAAACAGAGCATGAAGTTCAATGTCTGTGGTTTCTTACTCTCACAGCATACTAACAGCAGCAATAAATCTGAAGTAAAGGGCTTAGATAAGTCAATACCTAAGCTCTTAGTCCTTATTTAGAGAGATCTCAACAGGGATTAAAAGAGAAAAAAAGGAGCTTAATAAAAGTAGAATAGTCATAATAAGCTGAGAGCTGGCATGAACTCTTCAATATTAAAAAGACATTTGGTGAGCTCTGCTTTGAGCTTCTTTCTCAGCTAGGCATATGAAACAAAACAGATTCTTTCCAATTTGAGGGAAAAAAGATACAGCACTGTTAAAGGTGATAGGTAACATACAATGGCTGCATACCTGTTTCACCTCAATAATAACCTAACACAGTTTCCCCCATAAATTCATATGCAAAGTTTTCTTTTCATCAAAACCTCTCTTTATCCAAAACAAACTTCAGCCCACAAACTGTTCAAGATCCACATTCTGACATTCACACCCCACCCCAAACATGATTCACCTACCAAAAATAATTTGGTAAAAGTCCTATCAGTCGGTAGGCAGATGAGGTCCATAAAGAACAGCACACAAAGTTAATGCAGTCCTGTTTTTAACAGCACTTGTTCCAAACAGAACCAGAGATAACATACCTGGAAACTTGTTGACTTGACCTGAGAATATGTAATTATCATGAAACGATACTCCATGCCAGTAGATATCACACGGCAAGCGTCTGCCAAAGGGAAACTGGAAAACAGATGAGAGAAGTTCTGAAGCAAAGTGGCAACACTCCTTCATATCTCGTTTCTCTAAACGCTCACATCAAGCACAAACCGTCCAAGAACAGCACAAAAGAACACATGCTCTGCATTTCAGTTGCAAAACAATATTTCATCAGGTCCAGATGCTGAAGTTGAGGAAGTTACACAGGAAAGGTTTGTAAAAAGTTACAAGCAGCTGTGGCACACTGAGAAATCTAGAGCTTGCTATCAACCACAGGTAAGGCACGACTTGTTTGTAATGTAAAACACTATCTCTATACTGTCATAGAGAATAAAGTTAGTTAGAAATTCTTACTTCTAGAATGTGAAGGCACAGCAATAGCAAGCAGCTACCACTGGGAAGAAAACAAACTCTGATAGTGCTCTTGCTTGAGTTTCTTTTTTTCCTCTCCAGTTTCAGGAGTTAATAGCAGCCATCAAAAGAAAAGAACTAGAGGTCTCAGAGGAATTGTCCTTGCTAGCATTAATAAACCAACTTCTGTTCTTGAATATATCATGATGTAACGCAAAGAACCCCACGAGCTGAATTTTGTTGCATATACACTGAGATTAAGCTCAGTAAGCCCAGCCATGCTCCCTGTTCAGGGCACAGGCACACGGGGTCAGCAGTGCTGATGTAAGTTAATACAAGAACAGTTGCCATGAACTTCGTAAGCAAGCAGGCTTGCCTTGGGCCCCAGCTGCAGTACATTTAAAATGGATTCCCTAGTCAAGAGATTTAAACAAAGTAAAAAGACACTTATATGCTTCCTTTTATGTATGTATATCCCTTTCTGGTAGCAATAGTCAGCAACAAGAAAAGCTCACAACTCAACAAACCATTTGCCAAGCTTTCAATTATTCAGAACTAAAGCAGTGATTTTAACTACATTAAGGATTACTGCAGCTGAGGAGCTCCTCCCTTTCACACAAGACTTCATCACAGCTGCTAAAAGCAGCAGCCCCCAAAGCCAGGGGCAGCACCTGGGCAGCACCGGGTTACCTCTGCTCCCACCCAGAGATGCTGGACTTCTGACCATGGCACTTTCAGGACGTGGAAGCTTCTCAGTGAATTACTTCCCCTATTTGCTACTTTAATTAAAACTGAGGTTTTTATCAGTGAACACCTTTGAAAAAAATTAACCTTGCTTAGCAGCACATTTCCTATTTCTGTCACATAACTATTTCCTTACTCCTAGGGATGAAATAGCCCATAGAGCAGACACAGAGGGTTCTTTGCTGCTTTCATTACTATTCAGCCCACAAAAACTGTTTTTGTAGAAGCGAAAATTAATTCTGTTCAGCTCTGAAAGACAATCAGTGGCCTTAACCTCTCCTCAGGTGCACCCAGAATACAGATGCAGCACGAGGTCTCACACAGCCCTTCCGGTATTTATTTATTTATTGAATGAAATTGAAACGAAAGGAACAAAATTTGCATTTATATAACACCTTTCATCTGCCGAGGATATCAAAGCGCTTTACAAACACCGCACAGAAATCGTTTCGCAGCAGATGAAGGCAGCACACGGCTGGGCTGGGAGGCAGAACCCATCCAGCCCAGAATCAGTGATTCAGAGAGCACAGCAGCTTCACCGCTTCTGACAAATCGAGATTATTTGGATTTATCCAACGCTGGGATCTCATTCATCTCCTGAATAAGCTGGGACGGATTCTTCATCGCCTGCACTGCATGTTTGCATAAGAATAGAGTTTGGAAAGGAACCCACCAGTCAGGTCAGTTGACCCATTCAGGCAGTGCTTGGCAGACAAAATTAATTGCATTTGGGTAAATTGGGTTTTCCTGCAGCGGTGTGAAGACGTGGGGTGCCCGTGGCTGCAATCTGCTCCTGCAGCCCCACAGCGCCCTTCTGAGGTCTCCTTTACTCAGAGGTAGAGGGCATTTGTCAGGGAGGGCCAACAGGAGCCCACAAAGTGAACGGAACCATTTTCACAACTTTGACACAATTCACTGTCAATCGCGGCCAAGCTGCCTGGCAGCTCATTTCTACCTTTAGATTGGAAGCCAATGATTTAAATTGCCCCACGGGTCACATCACTCTGTTCCATCACATTTAATGACAAGTTAGATGATTTGTCTCCTTGTCAGCCTCCCTGAGCTCCACATTTCCAAGTATTTCTCTGCCTCCAAGCAGCCCAACAGCAAGGGGAACGAAATGCTGAATGCTGTGACACCAATGCTGGAGACATCCACTTCTTCTGTTCTCCTGGTAATTTAAAGCTACTCAAAAAATGATTTATCGAGTGAAAAATAAACTCAAGATGCCCTTTAGTTCATTGGGCACATTGTGTTTGTTCGAAGAACACAACACACTGCCTCACACAGTCCCACCCAGCACTGCCAGCCTCCCCAGCACACACTGAGCATGCTGGAATGGAAGGTCCCCCCATGTGCTGCAGGATGGGGCTGTCCCAGCCAACAGCTCAGCTTCCTTAGAATTCCCCTGGCTGGAAAGCAGTTTTGTTTGGCGTTTCTGTTTCAATGCTCTTGCTGCTTCTGACAGAGCATTCCCAGACCCTTACACCTCTCCCTCACACATCAGTGTCACAGACTAAACTCTTCACCGGTACCAGCCATATTTAAAGTGCTCCTCTCTCTCCTTTTTTTTCCCCATTTCCCCCCCCACACACACTTTGGGCTAATGGTGACATCTGTGTTAATTTCCTAACATGCCCAACTAACATGTGGACAATGCCATAAGCACAGGGAGCACCTCGCAGTAACAGCCTGTAACTGAACCAAAGCTCTGGCAAATCAAGGCACCTATAGAAAGGAGGTGTCAGAAGGTACAACTTACATTTTAAAAGGTCCCCAAAGCCTTTATGATGTTATCCAGCAGACAAAAGTTATCACTATAAAGGAGTCCACCTCAAAGAGCCTGCTGAAACATCTCTTGCCCAAGAAAATACTTAAGACAACAGGCCCAGCAGCAACCAGAGAGAAGAGAAACAAAACAAAAGCAGCAATGGGAGAAACAGTGACAGGAGTGGTGTGAGAGAAGGACCACGTACACCAAAGCAAAAGGAAGCATGACAGAAGGGAACAGAGTGAAGGACCAGCCCCTAGGACAGCAGCATTGCAATAGATGCATTAATACCTGCCCCTTTTTTTCACATTATTTTTATTGGCCATACAAGAAACAATGCTTGTGTTCCCTCTCCTGATTGTGCTGTAACAGTGAAACTGTTTTCCAGGCTCTTTGCCTGTCAGTGATATTGAGTATCACACTGCTACATCTCTAAACATTTAGAAGGAAAGAATTCAAAATACCATGCAACTTGACTCAAAGAGTTTTCCTTGGAATTCTCTTCCACAATGCAAACAGCACCAGTTACAAGACATCCATCACTAACAGTTTTCCTTTGTTTACTCCACCTCCTGGAGCTGGAGGGTCTGAAAGATTGTCTGATTTGTACTTTGATACGAGAAAATACTTTCTTGACAAAAAAATACTACCATCTACATACATATTGATCACTTTTCTACAAGCAGATGAACATTTTATAGGCACATATCTCAGTGATTTATTTGGGGAAGGTGAGTTACTGGCCGCCTCAATGGTACAGTCAATGGCACACAACAGAGAAAGCATCAGATAGAGAATTAAGAGTAAGAATGGACCAGAAGAGAAGCAGCAGACTGACTG
Source organism: Perdix hodgsoniae (assembly GCA_035772895.1). Classification (NCBI taxonomy): domain Eukaryota; kingdom Metazoa; phylum Chordata; class Aves; order Galliformes; family Phasianidae; genus Perdix; species Perdix hodgsoniae. Next base: position 1,802,771 of record JAPSGF010000020.1, on the reverse strand, counting down.
GAAAACATTGACAGAACTCTCGGATGGAGGAGAAAGGATACTGAGAAAGACAGCAAACACAAAAAGATTAAGTGATGCCAGAACTGCTGCTGTGGGACCCAGAGTGGGAAGGAGAACGCTGATAATGCAGTCTAGAAAGGAAAAATAAGAATATGCAAAACAAAGTCAGTTTGGAGGGCAGGAAACCACGCACGAAAAATGCAGGAAGCAAGACAGGCAGGACAGCAAAACCTCAAGATTCCATCCCTGCTCCGTGCCCTCAGCCACCCAGCACCAAACGCACTCCGTGCTCTCCGCTGCTCTGACGAGTTCCTGGAGATGCCCCCAGAAGCCTCAGCTCCTACGGAACCGTTCTTCGTCGCCGTGGAAAAAACATCCGCGCTTAAAGAACAGCCCGACGGCAGCAGTAACGCAGCCAGCAGAAACTCGGGACTTAACGACGCGTGGTTCGCCGCAGCCCCGCGCTTCCAGGGCGGCGCTGCCACAGGCGCTGAGCCGCGGCACGGCGCGGAGCGGAACCCAGGCGGAGCGGAGCGCGGCCGCAGCCGTCTGGCCCCGAGCGAAGCCCCCCGGCAGCCGCCGCCGCGCCGGGCCCCGCGGAGCCGCGCTCACCTCCCTCCAACGCAGCTGCCGCAGGCTGATCTTCAGCGCCTCCAGCGAGGTCCTGGCCTTGGAGCTGTCCACGGTGACTCGGGGCCGCCGTCCC
>JAPSGF010000020.1:1752908-1801665 GCA_035772895.1 Perdix hodgsoniae | reverse complement strand
CCCCGGCCGGCTCCATCCCGCGCCGCCTCGGCCCGGGCCCGGGCCCGCCCCCCGCGCGTTGCCATGGCGGCGCCGCGGCCCGTCGGGCGGCTCCCGCGCTGCCTCCGCCCCGCCGGAAATGACGTCACGAGGCAGCCGCGGTCATCTTGGAAGCGGGCAGGGGTGGCCCGCCCCTTCCGGCAGCCATTTCGGAAAGGCGTGGGGCGGGGCGGCACCGCCATCTTGGAATGGGCGGTACGCGGGGGCGCCCCGGCGGCCGCTGCGTTTCTCACCGCCGCCGCGCGCTGGGGACCGAAACCCGTCCGCTGCCGTCGGAATGCGGGGGCGCGCAGGCCGGGCGCTGAAGCGCAGCGGGGCGGTCCGGCTCCGGGCTGCCGCCGTCCTGGGGCGGGCAGCAGGCGGCGCTGCGGGCGGCATTTCGCTGCCGGGCCCCGTTGTTAACCTGCGGCGGTGCTGAAGGAAAACCGAGGAAGCCGTTAATGTGGGCCCAGGCATCGCGAGGCTTTGCGGCACGGGAAATCCCAGAGCAAACGGGGAGATGCTGGGCATCATCAGCTGTGCCTTGCAGATTATGAGACCATGGGAAAGTAGAACATGGAAAAAGGAATGGAAGAAATGGAGTGTGTCGTGGTTAAGCACAAGATAAGCTCGCTGTTGTTGTGTGAAGACTTGTTAAATCTGCCTGCACTTTAGCCAATGAAGTGTTAGTGGAAAAAAGTACTGAGTGTGTTAGAATATAAAAGCAGTGCTTAGAGCAGTAAAGGCGCAGTAAGAACCCTGTGCCATTTGTTGAATTGTGACAGTTGGCTCCCAAACAGGAGCTGATAGGCAGATTGGTCTGAAGAAGGCTGAGAGAAGCCTAACGGGGGGCACTGAAAGAAGCACATGGCTGAAAGAAGCCTCATCATCCCCACTGCTCCGATTGCGTCTTGCTGGACAAAGGTAAGTGGTTGTGCACCACAGGGAACAAAATGACCTCGGAACAGGAAAATGTCCTCCTTACCTTTCAATCTATCCTAAAACAATGGGGGGAGGCAGCGTCCTCTGCCAGCCTGCAATTGATGCTCATATGGGCCACTAGAAACGATTCCTCAGTTACAAATCAAACAGTTTATGATATGGAAACCTGGGATGGGATCGGGGCGAAACTGTGGGACACATCAGCTAAAGGTGATAAGGAGGCACCAGTGTTGCTTGAAACAAGGAGAAGAATTTTTGACGCTTTAAAAAGTTATGTGGGCTCATCGTCAGCTACCCCTGGTCCACCTGAGGACAAAGGAGCCGCAGGCTCCTCCTTGGGCTCACCCGCTGTACCATCAGCTCCCTTCTTGCCACCACCACAGGGGGTCTTCACCATCTCCCCTCCAGGTCCCAACAATCCTTTTGATCCTGGCCCAATAGATCCTGAAGAAGAGCCAGATCCGTTTCCCCTGGATCCGCATGATATGTGGGCGCTTATTCGGAAGGAGGCTAGGAAAGCTGGAGACATAGACATGTTGAGGGCCTTCCCTGTTACTGTGGCCCTGGACCAAAAGCCACGGTGGGAAGCTTTGTCGTATAACATCCTGCAAGATTTACAGTGTGCAGTCATTGACCACAGCATCGGCGCCCCATATACTGTCAGTCTGATTCAATCCATATGCGGTTCTCACACCGTGTGATTTCAAAATGATGTGTCGCCTTATCATGACTGATATGCAATACACTGTGTAGGAAGCTAAGTGGAGGGCTGGCACAGATTCAGGCAACTGAGAGCCTGATGCTACCACAGAGAAACCCACTTTGGGCTGTAGATGTGAATGCTTTGATGGGTGAGGGAGATTTATCCACCCCAGTTCAGCAGGCACAAATTCCTGTGGAAGGGCTACAGCAAGTTAAGTATTTAGCAATGTGTATTCTCCAGGCTGTGCCAGAGGCCAGAAAGCAAAGACAGTCTTTTGTGAGCATTAAGCAACAGCCCCAAGAACCATATATGAGATTTCTGGATAGGCTTAAGAATTCATTGGAAAAACAGGTTGATAATAAACAGGCGAGAGCTCTCATATTCCAATGGTTAGCAATTGAAAATGCAAATGCTGACTGCCAAAAGGTGTTGCATACCCTAAAGAACCCCATTACTGAATGTATGATTAATGCATGTATGAATATTGGTACGCACCAACATCAAATTACGCTAGCAGCCCAGGCGTTTGCTGTTGTATCCCTTAATCAGCAGCATCTACGTTATGGCTGTGATCAGTATGGGCATATTCTTAAAAATTGCCTGCAGGAGAGAGCAAAAGGTAACAGGCCACAGCAACTGTGCCCCAGGTGTCAAAAGAGCAATCACAGGGCTCAAGATTGCCAGTCAAATTTCAATAAGGAGGGGCAACCCCTTATCCCAGAGGGAAACTCCCAAGGGAGTGCAAGAGGGCATGCAATGACAATAAATCCTTCTCAGATGGCTGCAGCAGTCGCTATGCCCAAACAAGTGGAAGTGCCAAGGTGGACTTGGCCACCTCCTCAGACACAACCCTGAATGACACCCCTGTTGCCTTGGCCCCCTCTGGAGTCTATGGACCTCTGGGGAATGGCATGGTAGCAACTACTGATCGGCTGGTCTTGTATTACTGAGATGGGACTTTTTATTTTGCCGGATGTTATTGATGCAGACTATACTGGGGAAATTAAGATAATTTGTAGGCACTTTGGTTATAATACTGTAATACTTATAATACTCCTGTCAGAGAAAAAGTGCACATTATGGTCAAAAATCTGAGGACTAACCAATGGGAAGGGCCCTACTCGTTGATAACTTGGAGTCGAGGTTATGCTTGTGTTTTACCACAAACAGATCTGAGATGGATACCAGCACGATGGGTCTGGCCAGCCATCTCATCATCGGCTGTAACATGACCATCGCGCTCTCATCAGTAGTTTAGTTCCCAGCTCAACCAAAACAGAATCTATGAGTTACACTTGCTAACAAAATAGGACAAGATACACTTTGTTTGTCAACTGCATCACCAGGGAACCTGTTCTTGACATTCCTCAAGTAAAAAAATAAGTTACTCACTGAGAACTACCCATCCATTTCTAACATTTATAGTTCCTCACCATTATTGATGAGTATTTTCTGTCGATTGTCCTTTCACAAATCAATAGCAATGTTTTATAAAATGAACTGAAGAGAACATGTCTAATAAACAGGTTTCCTCTGAAAAATATTGGTGTTATTATTATTGTGCTTCTCAGACTGGGTTAAAATTTGTTTACATCAACCTATGCTTCCCATGTTTATGTTAGACCACTGAAGGTCTGTGACTGACCTACATACACTAACAAAACATTTGTAGCATAGTTGGGGAGGGGAGATTTGCCTGACAGAACATGATGAAAATATGCATAATTGTAGATGACATTTTTCATTCCCAAATCCTGCTACACAGAACTTTGGAACTGGCCAAGCATGAAAGAGGCTTGCAGTTCTAATGGGCAGATTTCCTGGCTGTGCTACAAAGCTGAACCATCAAGACATGAAGCTTCTGTTTCTTGTTGAACAACACAAATCTGCTATAATCACCTCACCAAGCAGCCCCTGTGCTTGCAGAGGACACATGTGACACTGACTGAGAAGACTGAACGACGACGCTGGACGGCCCTTCCACATGTTGCTTTGGAGCTCATATCGTGTGTCAGCTTCAGAGCCTCGCTGAAATATTTTGTTTATGAGTTTTCAGTTTTCCTTGGATCCGACAGAGGGTAACACCACACAATGTCAGTCACCAGCACGTTTCTCTAACTTGCCTCCATATTTATCTCACAGCACCATTTTAATGACATGGTGGTGCCTCCAGGCTTAACTGGTTAAACAAAGAATCGAATGTATCACCTAGGGATCACAAATGATAATCATAGAATCACCAAGATTGGAAAAGGCCTCCAAGAATTATCCAATATAAAGCAAACCAGAGGCACTGCAAGCCAAAATATACTCCTGAAATATCTTTTCCTACCAATTCCTCCACCTTTACTTTAATACTTCACTTATACAGAAAAGTTCAGCAGATATTTTAATTGGTTACCTATGTTTGAGCTAAATAGAAGCTGAAGATCAATTCACTTAAATGAAGGTTGGACACTTACGTTGTTGGGAATAGATTTCTTTACCTCCCTTTACTTCCAGATCTTTTTTCTTTTTTCTTTTTTCTTTTTTTTTTTTTTTCACTAGGTGAGACTGCTGCTTCTGAAAACAGCAGAGGAAAAAGCTGACACATAACCCTGCAAGCTTGCAGTGTCTTGCTAAGACATTTCATGGCCAGGCAGAACACCCAATATGCCATCCCCCTTAAGTCTAGATCTTAACATTTGATAACTGTGTTTTTAAATAGCAGGACAAGCCAACAAACTTTGCTGTTGGTAGTACCACTTAATTTTGCTTCTTTGAGTAAAGCAACGGGCAGTGAACGTCTGAAATTTTAGAAATCCAAAAGCAAAACACTTTTTTTTACTTCCACTAGCAGAGCATGTTGTTCCCATCGTATTCTTCCTCTCCTACCCCCACACCTGCTCATCCTGCTCTGTAGGAGGAGAGAACAGAAGCTGCTTCTTAGTATTATGTACAGAAACAACTCCCAAACTCTAAATGATTGTTATATATAACAAAGATAAAATCCAGAGTCATCGAAATTAGTGAAAGCTCTTATTGCTTTGATGCAAGCTCCAGATGATTCACTTGCATTCACCCTTCTGTACCATAAAGCCATCAGTAAGTCAGTTAAGTCTCTCTGGTCTTAATTTTCTCTGCAGTAACTGCTGATCCTCCATAACTTTGTGTTGGCCACAATCTGCTTCATGTTGTCACTTCATTTAACGTAAGCAGCACTTTCCTATATATATATAGGCAAATATATATCTGCTAACAATCAGCGAGTGAATTCAGCTGCTAAATCTAAATCACAAGGCTGTCCAGTGCCCCATAAAGTCTGTAGGTATGAAAATGCACCAGAGACATGGCTCTAAAAATTGCACCAGCACAAGCAGTAATGATGCTAATGAAATGGCACGGCAAACTCAGATCTGCTACGATAGTAAGCGCGCAGAAATCTCTCAGATCTTACAAGTGTGACACGGACGTGATTTCCCATGAAGGAAGTTTTATCTGCCGTTACTGGGTGACTCTCTGCTTGTTCTTGCTACTTTATTTCTTACTTATCATTTTAAATCTTTGCAGCTCTGCAGTGCAGAAATAAGTGCTTGAAAAGGTTTGCAGAAGGGAGGAAAATTCTCTGGCATCACAAACAGGCCTCCAGCAAAAACACTGGCTGCCAGATTTACACCACATTCAAGTTACACTGGAGATGTTTCTATGCAGTGAATGTCAATGCAAAGACTGAAACGTGCAAGTGTACAAGAGGAACAGAAGGAGAGAAGCCTTGGTAGCTTGTGCCTGCAGAACGAAGCCGATAGAAACCTGCTCCCTGTAAGAACACTCGAAGCTATGAGCCAAGAAGCTGTCTGTGGTGCTTAACTCCCACAGCACTCAGGGAAACAGGACTTTGTATGAGCGCTTTGAACATCAAAGGAACAACGAGCTCAGTACTCCATCTGATGCAAACACCCACCATGAAGTTTGGCTAACTCTTCACATCAAGAAAGGGTAATGCCAGCAGGGGTTTGTTTATACAAAATCTGTGATGAAATACTGTATAACGGTTTAAATCCATGTCTTTGCCCAGTTTTACTATCCAGAAGAATGGACATAGAGCATTTCTTACCTACAATGGAGTCAGAGAAATTTCTTTTCCCAACAAAATAAACTATAAAACTATTAGCTTCTTAAGCTGAGCAGCCTTTGAACTCAACTCTCAGACACAGATCCAACCCATTAACCTTGGAAGAGCTAAGCCCTATGAAAAGTTCATGGAAGTTAATGAACACGGAATATTAAACACCTCCATTCAGTTGTGATATCACACAGACTGGCACTGCAAGCTTTATTAAATCACAATTGCTTTATTTTTCCCAGGATTCCTGTGAGATGTTTCTGTCCCCCTGCCTGAAGGATTTCATACATGCAGGATACTGAAATTAAAGGACCATTCTTCTAATTTCATCCTATCTATCAGATTAAAAGACTTGAGCATCCCAAGTGAGGACCGCGTGCTCCCAGCCCATGGGAATGCTCCTGTGGCAACGGGAGGGCAGTGAGGAGCAGCTTTCAGCAGCTCAGCACCCGATGGGTTCATGCATGCCTCAGTTAAAATGCAGTATTGCAGAATCAATGCAGGCACTCACTGTCATTAGACTTCTCCCCCTTACTGGTTGTGCTTCACCGGCACTGGCATCAAAGGAAAGACAACACAGGCTGCCAGGGCGGCATCCCCCTTTTAAGGGTTTAGGAGAACCAAAGGATAGAATCTTGTTACATCAGTACAGAGCCTTTTGCACACAACATCTAGGTTCTTCATTCAGGTCAAGAGGTATTTTTTTATCTAAGTTTGGACAAGGTGAGTGCTGTGCAAGGTTTTAAGCAGATGCTTAGCGACAGCATACAGACCACAGCATGAATCAGAACTGCACTGATGAATCTGCAGGTGAGATGTGTATCCAGACCCATTTGGAGCTGTGCTGTACCACAAGCACATGGATATTTAAGTGGAACGGTAATGCAACATTATAGCCTGTCTGGAAACAGAACAGTTCAGTGGTGAGGCTGGCCACAGAACTCAGAGCACAGTGCCCACAGTGTCAGAAAGAGCTGCTAATACCACCAGCTATTTGAGCATGTTGACTCACGGTCAGTTAACCAATATTAATTCCTTGGGATTTTCTCTCGCTCCCTTAATTATCAGTTTCTGGACTTTGGCTCTTGTCCATCTCCCTTCTGACTTAGGAGTCCTCAGAGATGCCAAGAAATTAAGTACTGTTACTCCCATGTGTTGGGGACAGGGAGCAGCGCACTGCCCTACAATGGCCAAAATTTTCTGTCTTTCTGCTGTGAAAGCCACACAGAAGTGGTGTCCAACAATGCCCACACATCCAGCTGGGTAATTATTTGTATAACGAGAAGTCAGTTGGAGCAACTGTTACACCCCAGCCCCCTGGGTTCTGCACAGTGTATCTCTCACCATTCCTGATGTGAATGAGTGTGGCCCAGGTGCTCCCATCACAGCCTTGCAGATGTCTGTGCCCGTCCCTCTGCGCGCAGCCAGCAGAGCGGTGCTCAGTATGTCGGGCACTGCAGGGCACAGCAGAGGGGCTCTGCTCTGCCAGAGACGGGGCTGGAAAGGACACACCGTGTGCACAGCAAAGGCCAAAAATTCTGATGGGACACTGGGGCAGTCGGTGGACATCAGCTGAGCGGCAGGCTTTGGATGGGGGGGCACGTGCTAATTACTGACAAAGCTGTCACGTTACAATGGGGTAGATATCATTGCTTTAGCCTATCGTTCGTGCACAGAACTTGCAGGGAGATCTTAGACCATCTCGTGCCGCCCTTTTAGAATTTCTAAGAAGAGAAACGGAGCGGGTGCATCCAAACGATGCAGCGGGACATAAACAGTCAAAACCCAGCAAACCCCGCATCACGACGAGGCTCCGTCCCCAACGCCTCTCGCAGCGCAGGGCTGCAGCTCTCGGCCAAGGCGCCAGCACTGCAGCAAGGCTCGTCGCCCCGCACAGCCCCGCGCTCACAGCACCGATCCAGGGCCGCTCCAGCGGGCAGAGCCGCGCAACCAGCGCGTTTCCGCGGGGCGCCGCCGAGCGCCGGCTCCCCCGAAGCCCCGCCGCTCCGGCGCCGCACGGGGCGCCCCGCAGCCCCCCGGCCGCGGCTCCCGGCGGGGCTCTGCCCGGGGCGGGCCGGGGCCGAGTCTGGCGGCCGCCCCCCGTATCACATGAGGGAACTTCGGGCCAATGGCGCGGCGGCGAGGGCCGGGGCCCCGCTCGGCTCCCGCGGACGCTCATTCAAAACGCGGCCGGGCTCGGGCTCCGCCAGCCCCGCGCCCCGGCCGCTGGGGGGCTCCGGCCGGGCGGGGGCTGCGGGGCCGGGCGCCGCCTGCGGGGGGGGGGGGGATGTCCCGCACCGCCGCGGCCTGAAGGCGCCCGCCCGCCGCCGCGATGCCGGTGAAGAACCGGTACAACCTGGTGGACGATGGCTGCGACTCGCGCGTCCCGCTGCACAACGAGGAGGCCTTCCAGCACGGCATCCACTTCCAGGCCAAGGTGAGCCGCGGCCCGGCCCCGCTCCCCGCCTTCCCTCGCCCGGGGCGGCGGCGCGGCATCCCGGCGGCGGCGGCCCCGATTGGGCGCCGTGCGGCGCGGGCGCCCCGTCCGCCGGAGCCGCGACCCCAAAGCCCGCGCACGGCCCCCATCTCCGCTGCCCCCGGGAACGCGGCGGTCGCCCCGCAGCCGGCACTGCCGCACGCCCCGCACGCCCCGCCGGCGCAGCGCCCGAGCGCGGCCACCCTGCAGCCGCACGCCGGGCCTAGGGGTAACCGCCAGGCAGCCGCGAGAGCTGCACGCCTAACAGCGCAAGCAAACAGGTCCTTCCTTTCTTCCTGCTCACCTTTCCTAAGGTGTCTGACGCTTCCCCTGTGCCTCGTTTGAGAATCGATCAGGGCAGACCCCCGGGCGGGGACCCATCCCGGCTCCGGTGCCATCGGCAGAACGCAGCGGGCATCTGAGCCGTTTGTTCCCTACATGAAAAGCGTGGCCGAGAGGGCTGCACCTACATGGTGTGGGGGTTCAGAAATAGGGACGCTGTCAGAAAGTTCATACCGATCATCGAAGATGTTTTGGTGTTGCACCACCACCGAGTGAGCAACTTCAGCAGAGCTGGCATCGTGTGGGCACGGTGAGCTGCATTTGCTGGAGCAGCTCTGGGGTTTGCTGCCCCTCTGTGCAGGTGGCCAACACTGACTAGGAATGGAATCCATGTCTGCTGAGCTGGAAGAAGGGAAACATTCAAATAAAAGCTTTGAAATACAGATTTTGTGCATCTCGGTTTTCCTGATAAAAGAGCTGTAAGGCTTAAACAGGATATAGGAGGGATCTGAACAGACAGGTAATCACATACTTTAAAAGCCCCTCTACCTTAGCGGAGAAAGACAATCTTTGGTTTCTTTTAATTTAAATTAACACTTGCTGTGCCACAGACCACAGTGAGAAGCAAAATCCTTGTTTTGCTTCTGACAGCGTGAGCGGGCTGTGTCTTTAACTGAGCAAAACGGGCGTCTTCAGACTGACAGCTTCAGGCACCCGAGCTATTCTGAGTGTGCAGGGCTGAGATGGGCACACATCGCCTTAGCAACGTGCCCGCTCAGTGCTGCTCTGCCAGGGCTGCTCACCGGGCAGCTGCAGCTCTGAGCACAATGACGGCTGGTGGACAAAAGGTGTGGGGTGTGCGGCCGTGCAGAGCTGCTGCTCGTGGGCCGAGCGGGCGCAGCACAGTGAGCTCTGGCTGTTCTCCCTCCCCGCTGCTTTCCAGCTCTGGCTGCTGTGGTTTGGATCTCCTGTGGTTTACCAAAAGGCATGGCTGGAGTGGCTGCTCTTAAAAATGCTATTTTGCAAAAGCGTCAGAAGAAATGGATGACCTTTCAGATTGCTTGTGGTGTTTGTTTCAAGGCAGCTAAAAGAGCGATAAATACTGAGCCAGGAGAACTCATCTCTAAAAATCTCATCTCTGCTATGCAAAAGTTTTTAAGTGAAAACACATTGCAAGCCACAAATGTTGCAGCAGAGAAATGAAAACAGAACCATCAGTAACAGTGGTGAAGAACAGCCCCATAGCAATGTGGACTCTGTTCATGGGTACATTACTGCCCTGAATGTTTGCAGGGCTCTTCCTCTCCAGGAGCAAGAAGGGCAGCAGCAGGATGCTGCCTGCATGCAGGATTCCCTCAGCAATCAGTCCATGTGGCAGCACAGCACATTGGCACAGCATGAGGAAGCAGGCAGCTGGCAGCAGAAAGGTGCTGGAGACCCATGGCCACCTCCTGTCTCCGTCTTTCAGGCCCAGAGCAAGGAGTGCTGTGACTGTATCGTGGGTCCTGACACCTAGCTTCTGTGTGTGTGCAGCTCAGATCTTCTTAAAAAACAGGCTGGGGAGGAGTGACAAAGGATGCATGGTCCCATTTTCAGACCCACAGAACTGTGGTTTGATCAGCAGCAGAGACTGCCCTGCAGAGCAGAGGCACACCCAGAACCTGAGTGGGGTCACTCCCAGATCCTGGAGCCCTGTAACACCTCCCGACTTTGGTAACATTATCCACAACAGGTATTCCAAGTCCTGGGCCAAAAGACTCTGACTGAGCAGGGACTCATCAAACAACAGATGCTGTTTGTTTTGAAGAAGCCTACACCATTAACTCGTGCATTACTTTACAGACATTGCACCTTCTGTCTTTCAGTACATTGGTAGCTTGGACGTACCCAGGCCCAGCAGCCGTGTGGAGATTGTGGCAGCCATGAGAAGGATTCGGGTAAGTCCAAAAGCACTGAACCTCACCTAGAATAAAGTTTACACTCACTGAAGTGATATGATTGCAGTGCGCTGCTCTGCATTTCCCTCCACCTCCCTCTTCTGAGCTCTGTGCAGCTCAGATCTCAGCAGTCAGCACTGTAGTGCCTCCCTAGGGACTCCCAAGGCATATCAGGACAGACCTGCCCCCTGTGCTTTGCAGATGGATCACTGGTAGCAAAGCCCAGACACAGACACCAGCCTCTGCCAAGCAGGTGTGGGGACGCTCCTAGAACCTCTGATTGATTTTGCCCAGTCTTTGTACAAAAATGGACTTGTACACAATCTGCTCCACAAAAGCACTCCAATTCACTGACAGTTCCAGATACTTTATGTTATTATATACTGAAGTATCAGTGGGCTGGCAGATGTTATGGATGTAAATCCCATTAGGCAAGACTGCGGATTCTGCCGCTTATAGAATAATTTGTTGCTTTTTCTCCCTTCTCCAATGCAGTTTTGCAATTCCTGTTTCTCATCAAAACTGCTTTCTTCCTCCTCTACTCCTTTATTCTTCAGAGCAGCCCGTGAACGGTCACCAGATTTAGCAGTGATGAGCAGTGTGGCTACATCTGCTGCACATACAACCACTTCACACGCGTGTGCCCCAAAAGGCCGCGCAGCTGCTGTGCCTGGCTGAAGTTTTACATGCGTCTTAAATCAGAGGTTGTTCATGTGTCTCACATCAGCTGAAGCAGGTTTGCGAATCTTCCATTTAAAGCTTTGAAGGGATTATCCCATTCCCTGCCCTTCCCCCCCCAGTGTTTAACCATCTAATTTTCATTTAGAAAGCGCTTTTTAAATGTAGCCTGCAAGTGGCTGAGGAACTGATGCATTCATCTCTAGCCAGGCTCAGAAATGCCGTTCCCCTGCCTGTGCCTGCTCAGACTGTCAGCACAGCTCTCACTCAGAGCAGCGTGGCAGCAATCTGAGCTGCCCGGTTATTTACAGAGCAGGTGAGCAACAACGGGAAGCAGAGGTGCAGACTGCTGAAGCAGTGCAGATACTGATGTAAATATCACTAAGTTTTCATCTGAAAAGTGGCTTCTTAGTATCTTTAACTCTTGCAAGAAAAGACAGACACTGTTCTAATACCACTTTCCAGAAAGTGTTACACTCTCTTCTCACACCTGCTGTTGCCTGGATGGCACAGGGTCCAGCTCAGCACCTTGGCAATGTGATAACACGTTCGGGTGCTATACAAGGCATGTGACAAATCACTGCATTCATGTGTGTCCTCTATTAATCTCATTACAAAATATTTTTAAAGTAGGCATCTTGTATTCTATACTGGATTTTTAATCTTGGAAGCCCTTTCCAAGAAGGGAGGGCTTCCCTTTTCATGTGCGCATTGTACAGCAGGATCTCATTCAGACGCTTCCTGGCTGCTGAGCGGAAGATGCTCCTCTATTGAAGATACTTAATTGGCACTGATTCTTAATTAGAGCATAAAGAATGAACTGGGAGGTCTTTGAAGGGAATTCTAGTGCACAGAGTACACAACTTAGGAACAGAGAGAAGATGGGGGTTATTTATGTAGTATTCATTTGCATGCAGAGGCCTGGTCTTTACTGGAGTTTTTTCCCATGGACTTTCAGCAGCACCAGTTGTAACTGGGAGGAAACACTGGAAGAAGCTATTGGTGGAAACTGGTGTTTTGCTACCATCCTATTGTAGGTGGCAGTGCCTGTTTGCACTGCAAGAGCTAGAAGGGTGCCACGGCTCTGCCAAGCATTGGCAAGGGCATGTTCTGCTGAAGCTTTCATCCTTTGTGCGCACCAGTGTTCAATTGGAATTCTCTATTGGAACAGAAGAGAAAAGAGGCACAGTACAAGCCCTAGCGCATTTCCTCTGCTGCCCTATATGCCCTGTGACATGGGAGCAGGCAGAGCTGGCAGCCAGCTGGGCACAGGGCAGCCCTGGCTCTAAAAGGGAGCGGGGAGGAGGATGAGGAGTCCCAGCCCTGCATTTTTTCCAGCCTTTGACAGAGCTGGTTACTCTAGTTGCTCAATACTAAACTAATACAGGCTCTGCAGCTGCCTTCCTCTCCTGCCTCTGACGCTGGTCTGCAGTCTGTGATTAAAGGCTCTTGCCTCAGGGAAAAAATGAGAGCTACCTAGCACTGAGCTGTGCTGTGAATGAGATGAGACAGAGGGTAAAAAAAGTAGCAACTGTACTTAAGAAGTGTTCCTTGGCTGCTCCTTACTGTCCTGGGCTCTTTTGCCAGCTGCATGTGAATTATGCCAGGGAGCCAAGGTGGGATTCTCTACACATCAGCAGACTTCGGGACTGGTCTTAACACATTGTGCTCCCACTGGAGGAAATGCAAATGCAAGAGGTGAGCAGAGAAGTTGCTGGTCATAGCTCCCCATTATGTACAGCCAGACAACTTCATGTTTGCAATTCCTCCCCGTGGATTATTAGTTGCATACTGCTGCCATATTATTATATGATCCTTTGAGTTCAAATTAATCTTTCTACCTCCTCTTGCCCTGACAGGGGAGGTGATGAAATTAGTTTGCTATCTGAATGAGCACACTGTGCTCTGACAGGCAGATCAGGTTCCAGGTGGTGGCTGTCGGAGCCCAACTCCCTGCACAGTGCAGCCAGGTGCTCATGGCTTGTGAGCAGCACCCACGCCTGCTGCTGGCCCATGCTGCACAGGGCTGGTATCTGGCAGCACCTGCTGGAGCTCCTGCATTTGAAGCCAGGATGCCAGCACTGGCTTCCTGCTGGAGTGGATTCATCTGCAGAACTTTGAGCTTTCTCAGCACCCTAAGGAACTTGTCTACAACACAAGACTTTTCCTGCAGAACTCAAATGGCAGCCAATGGAAAGAACATGAAGTCCTTGAGGGCCCAGATAGCTCCATGATTCAGCAGGGTGACCCTCTCTCCCTGTATACTCTGCTCCTGGCTGCCTATTAGATGAAAACTACATGGGCGAGTTCCTCCCTTAGCCAGGTGAAGGCTTTCACTGAAGTTTGGAGATTTGGAGCACTGGCAACACTGGAACAACTGTGTCAGGAAAGCTTCACTAACAGTGCTTCTGGGCATGGCCTCAGGGTAGGGATGAGCTCTGTAAAACACACGCAAAATCTTGCTCTGTGAGATTGTGGAAAGGATGGCTTTATGTGGAGGGTTAACATTGCAACATCTTCTGCATGCTTTCCCCAGCTCCCAACACTAACACTGACTGGAGAAGGCCAGCTGGGATCTGCCTGCAGCAGCACCAGTGAAGTGCTGCTATTTGAGCCGCCCAAAGAGCCTTCAGGAGAGGTGTCCACAGACGCCAGACTGCCAGCAGTGCCCCCAGTCACTCCACTTAATTACCTCTAAGGCAGAGAGTCAGCTTCTCTGGAATCTGCACTTAGGATTTTACAAAGCCTAGAAATTTCAGGGCTGTTTGGAAGGTTTGTCTGAGACCTGAGCAGGAATTAACACTTCAAAAACAGCCAGATGTCAGGCTGATCATTCGGTTTAATCGTTTCATAAGGGAACAGGCTGCTGGTGCTGGGCCCATCCAAGCACCATGACGAACAAACAGGAGTCAGGAATCTTGTTTCTTCTGTTCACTGCCATATTTCTTAGGCTTAATGTAATTGGGAAGCCTACCCCGGAGTTTCGTATGCCAATGGAAACAGTTATAAATCTTAGCACAGGACACATCTGAAAAGCCTGACTTCTTGGCACGAGAACCAGGTTCTCACTCCAGCCTCACCATCATCCTAATTCTTCTTGCTGCACTCGTGCTCTTAAACATAGACTCAGCATTTTGCCAATATAGCATTTTGTCAATACAGTATTCTAGTGAGAAAGTTCAGTCCAACCCACACAGTAAATCATATCAACTGGCCAAATATCAGCCAGTAGCTGAAGCGTGACATGACATCAGTTTATATCCAGATGATTGGAAGTTAAGAGTCCTTCAGACTCTGGTAAAGCAAAGGAGCAGGGATCTGCCTCTGCTGCACCACTGCAGCTCCCAGTCTG
The DNA here is from genome assembly GCA_035772895.1 of Perdix hodgsoniae. Lineage (NCBI taxonomy): Eukaryota > Metazoa > Chordata > Aves > Galliformes > Phasianidae > Perdix > Perdix hodgsoniae. Next base: position 1,787,175 of record JAPSGF010000020.1, on the reverse strand, counting down.
AGGGCTGGGTGGACCTCATTGGGCAGCTCGCAATGTGAGCCATGCCAGGCTGTGAACTGCAGTGGTTTGGGAGCAAACAGAGGTGTCATTTGTCTGCTCTTGCTACAGAAATGGAGGAACCAGGCAGACAGCTGGTGGAGGGCAGTGACTGCCTTCAGCCATCTCAGTCAAATTCATCTGAGTGGTGGGACTCCGGAGGTAGAGATGTCTCACTGACTTGACAGTGGTGCTCTTTTAGAACGCAATTCCTTCAGTTTCCCTAGGAAGACTCCCTTCTTACTGCAGAAGAGAAGTTAGCCAGGATTGCTGCTGCGTAGATTTCTCTGCCTATGTGCTCTTCTGTGTTCAAAGCTGAGCTTAAAAAAAAGAAAAAAAAAAAGTAGAAGCTGAACTCATAGCGGTCAGCTTTCTTGGTTAATCCCTACAGCCTCTCCCACTATAATTGAACGGTTGGCTCTACTGCAGCAGACGTACAGGCTCACATGTAAAAGTTCCCCCGTGCAGTGGTGGAATGCTTGCCCTGCTATAGACCTATGCAGCTGCTTGCCAGGATCTGTTGGTTTTGGATGGGAGTCATTCTCTGCTGCAGTTCCTGGAGGGCTTTTCTTTTCAGCCTCTTTGGAAGAGCATCCAAGTGCTCAACTAATGACAGCCCTGGGCTGTGAAAGAAAACAATGGCAATGTCTTAAATTATTTCAGCAGTCTTCAAACTGGCCATTAATTCTCAGAATGCCATACACCCTCTTTTCACTTACAAGAGTATGCAGGAAAAATGGGTGATAGTTCTTCCACACTTAAGAGTGTAAAACGCAAGCATCTCATGGTTTGCTCCAAGCAGGCAGCACAGCCTAAGCCAGCTAAGGACACAGCTGATGCTGTGGCTGAGGGAAGTGCTCCATATTTAGGTTGGTAGCCAAGTCCCATGCAGTAGGTGCTTCAAGAGAGCTGTCAGGAGAGCAGGGCCACCTCAGTTCACACAAGGCCTTTACATAAATATTGTCATCACACAGTGATATTCATCGATGAACTGTACTGTAAAAGATGGTGCCATGCTCTGACCACGGGTCCAATCAACACATCAACAAACGTAAAGGCAGGCAGCAGGCCTTACAGAAAGATGAGAGGAGCACTGCAGATAGGCTTCCCCCAAGCCCATGCACTTCTCCTCCTCCTGCTCCCCATAAAAAAAAAGTGTGCTCCAGGAGATCTTTTTCTAGAACACCTTTCCCTGGAGAACCGTGCAAGGACTGCATCCAAAGCAGATGAAGCCCATGGCCTTCAGAGGAGGAGAGCAGTGGTTTTAGGTGTCCTAGCCCAGCAGATGTGACACGTACAAACCTGCTCTCCTTACTTTTGCACAGAGCCTGGCGTGAGTTTTGGCAGTTCTCCAAAGCAGAGGCAGGACGTGATCAGGCTATGGCCAGTCCTCACCAGAGGCTGCAAGTCTACACCAAGAATTTATCCGGAGAAACAACACCAGAGACTTCATTTAGAAAGAGATGTACAGGAGACGACAGACAGCTTCTGTCCTCTGCCTACTCTCTGCATCTTCATGAACCTCTGCCTCTCTATCCAACAGCCCACACAGCTTTGTCTGTATGACTATCTGATACCTGTTCTATTTAGATGGCAATGGAAGCAGATGGCAGAGCGCACAGCACCTTCCCAGACACCCAGTGCCCAGCACAGGGCTGTGCCCATTACCTGCCTCATCTCCAGGGCTCTTCCAGGTGCTCCCAGGATTCCTTCCCAGAAGTCATCAGAGGCAGTTTAAGGTTTCTATCACACAAGATTAAGCTAATTGGTTTTACCTTTCTAGGCCCTGGCAAAATAGAGCAAGTGTTTTCAGGGTGGCAATTAAGCATTAATTGCAGCTGAATTTAACCCTAATGCTTCATTAGTTTGTTTTCCTCTATTTGGTACAGCTTGAGCAGAGCCCAGAGCATAGAGTGGGCTCTGAGGGGGGCCCAGGGAACGCAGGGGCTCTGATGGCTGCCCAGCCCCACCAGCAGGGCAGCAGAGGCCCAGCAGCATCATGAGGGTCTGTGGAGCTTGGCTCAGCCTCTCTCTGTGTAGTCTCCAGCCCATGATCGCCTTGACAGGCCCAAGCACATCTCATATATATGCCGCTTTACTAGCTGTATGGAACATTTAATTTTCATAAGCTGAAGCACTGGCTTTAAAAATGTAGCAGCTGCTTTCCTAGAAGGAATTCAGTCTGCCACATTGCGGCCTAGCCCGAGCTTGTTCTGATTTCTGCTGCTTGCACTGCCATAGCACAAAGGGAAGAAGCTCCTGCTGAGCTGCTTTGCCATGGCAGCACACACACTGTTCCTAAGCAGCGCTGCATGGCTGTGGTGGGGATGGCTGTGCTCCACTTGTTGTGAGAGGAGAGGAACAAACTCCTTTTGGAGAGAGCCCAGCCCCTGCTTGTCTGCAACCCACCCCATCTCAGGCTTTCTTGCCACAGGACAGCAATTAGTTGTTTTCTGCCATTGCTGAGCTGCTGGACAGGGTTAGCTGTGACTGTGCTGATGGAATGGAGGACATCTCAGAGCTCTTTCTCTGGCCTCACATCACGACCCGGTTTTCCAGCAGGGACTGGTGGTTGTCACTGCTTCCACTCCTATCCTCTGCTCAGAGAGCACACCGATACGACTGATAACAGAGCGGTGGGGGAGTCAGTCAGTGAAATGTGCCATCTCTGGGCAAGTCACCTCTGAGTGCCTTTTTGAGAGTGCTGAAACTGGGATGGCTCCTCCATGAGGGTGGGACGAGCGAGGCACATCCACGTTGTTTTGCATAGGAGTCGTGACGGGTTGGTGCTTAGCTGAAGGCTAATGAAATCAGCAGTTGGAGAAAAGCTAAATTAAAATGTTAGCACTAAACAGAACAAGACTCTGTCTGATGTTGGGTCTTGGCATTGAGGCAGGTATCTTTTAGGTGTAAAATAAAGTGGCTATTATTGTTATTTCACAAAAGCTTTTGAATTCACTAGCTAAAATATCAGCATATGAGATCTCTGCAGAGCCTTTATCTGGTTTGAAATAAATTCGCTTTTTCAGCAACTGTATTACTAGTTGTAGAGTGTTACAGAGATGAAATGGAATGGCTTTCAAATTACATTCTGGTGTAGTGCAATCAGCCTTGGCTCAAAGCTGCTTTGTTATTGGTGTCTGAAAAATTGTAATTGAGATGGCAACCAGAGAGGTAGCAAGCAGATTGGATTAGCTTGTTAATGAGGAGGAGCCCTAATCTGAGTGACAGCTGTGTGGGCAAGGGCACACAGACTGGGGCTGAGCACGGCGTGCAGTGCCTCCATGGTGCTGGGAGGGCAGGGAGGCTCTACTCACGCATTTATGGGTGTATATTGTCATCCTTTCTGGTTCTAAGGTTGAGTGTCTGTGTGGGAGAATGGCTGTGCCTAATGCCACAAGGATGGGTGCGTTTATAACATCTATAAGATGTTCCTTTAGAGATGCTGTCCTGATTCATGTCTAGTGTAAAAGCCCCCTGTGCTGTATGGATCACTGTCCTGAGGCACCATGCAAAGCAAAACTAAGCCTAGCAGAATAAGATTTGCTAACAAGAGCTTGATTGGTTATGTGTTTGTTTCCTTCATTCTGCTTTAGCTCTATACTAAATGCATCCTGAAGGCAAACAGAATCCATGCTGCTTAACACAATACTGTGACAAGCTACTTCATGTTTTTACAGAATGAAAATCTCGAATGAATCCCGGGGGGGTGGGATACTTTGATGAGGGAGCAGGAAGACATTCTCTAAATGGGGTTTCCATGGGCCAGATGGGTTATTTGGACTAACTGGCAACTGCCAGACTCTTTTCAGGACACCTGAATCACTTCCCCCTTCCTCCAGCCTTGTGTCACTGCTAAATCCTTTAAGGGCTTTCACACAGCCATTCCTGAGGGATCAGACAGACTCCATAAACACACCTGCCCTCTCCCCTGCAGCAAGCAGAAAATATGGCATCGGGGCACTTGCTTTGAATAGGGCAGCTCTGTCCTGTACCTGCTGCAGAACACAAAGCACCGAGGTTCAGAGACCCCAGGGCACCATGGGCTGCTTTGGTCCTGCTGCAGCTTCCTGCAGTTAATGATTATGAGGCCTAAACCTCCAGACCTGAAACATTGGATTCTTTCCACGTTTTTGCCTGAGGTAATGCTGATCTTCTGTTCTCTTGCTACCCTGTGTTCAAACCCAGGGCAGGTGAAGCTGGGAGCAGGGAATGCTGCCAGGTCCAGCCTCTCCCACGTGCTGCCCTAAGCTCTGCCCTCTTTGCCCGAGTGCAGCAGAAGCTATCTGAACTAGTGCTGTGTTTCTCATCGTGATTCACTAACCTCATTAGCTCCCCTGAGGCTGAAAGAGTCCTTGAGCAGCTTAATATTCTTGAGTTTGGGAAATGACACAATTAGCATTGAATTTTTCCTCTCATCTAGTAAGAGTCTTGTTTCCAAATGGAAGAATATAATTTTGTGGACATATTAAGAAATCAGAGATCTTCTCTTCCACAGAGAAGGTTCACTACAGTCTGTTGGCAATGTTAAATCCTTCTCAAGTCAACTAGAATGGCGTGCTCTAGAAAATCCCTAACAGCCCGCATCTCGGCAGCAGCCCTGCCTGCTGGCTTTTCTAAGGAGGCAGGCTGCTCGGCTGGGAGCACTGATTGCTGCCTTTGCAAACAGACCTTACAGGCATGGCCTCTGTGGCCCTGCAGCAGCTTGCAGCCTCCAAGCTCAATGGGCTGTTCTGGGTGGAGCTGCAGCACTGCTGGTGCTCACAGATGCAGACTTGTGCAGTGCTCGGAGGATAGCAGCTCTGGGCTTTCTGTGAGAAGTGTTTCCTCAAGTGGAACTGTTGGAGATTGATAGTATTAACAGCCACACAGGAAAGGCTCCTTGTGTGGGAATAAAGCAGATTATTTCAGTCCCTGACTCTCAGACCAGGACACGGCAAGGCTGTTCATGAAAGTAGCTGGCATTGAGAAAGGGAACAGTTCATCTGCACCCGGGGCTTGAGCTAGCAAAGGGCTTTCTGCAGTGAAAGAGAACGAAGCCTGATTGCACCTAGCAAATGAGGCATGAAACCTGGTCTGCACCAAGCAGCACATTAAGCAGCTCAGCATCCCTCACATTCTCATTCTGGTCTAGTTTGTAATCAAGTGCTTCTTCTGAATGCAAATGGAGGTCAGGTCCTCATTCTAGCTTGAATTCTCCTTGCTCAAAGCTAGAGATGCCAAGTCCAGCTTCCTACATCTGCTGCAGATACGCAAAGAAAATGCTAATTCCTCTAGCAGTGGGCTAGCAGAAACCACGAGACACAGGGCAGGATGACAGCACCCAAAACGCACACAGTGCATGATAGCACATTAGAAGCCAGGAGATGGTCCCTCCCTGCAGTATTTGCCAAAAGAGGGTGTTGGCCAAGCAGATGTAGCTTCTCCAGATTTTCTCAACAGTAAACTAGGTTCCCCCTCCTCCCTTGGATAAGAATATGCCAGACAGACACAAGCAGCATGTCATCTCTCCCAGCATGCAGAAGTCACAGAGGCTGTAAGGATGGATACCTGACTCTCCTGGGAGCAGGGGGCTGACTTACTGGAGCTTGGAGCACATGGGCCTTCTGTTCTCTGCCTTCCATATGTGACACCTGCCTTGTGCTGAGCCTCAGGAGCACGAATGCTTCCTCTCCATTATAGCTCACAGTGCAGCTCCCCCAGCCCACCCCCCTCCAGCTGCCTTTGCCTGGGCAGAATTCAGTCTCTAAATTGCCTCTTGTCCTGTGCACCAGATTAAAGGGCAACCAGGATATGAAACACTGCATGTAAGAGAACAGGAGACCTTTGCCAGGGTCTCAACATTGTTGTTTATAAGGAAATACAGAATTACTTGAAGGTGTCTCAGTGTATAATTGCAATTTCACTTCTAAGGGTTATTTCAGGTGAACATGACCTGCTTCTGATGAAATTAGCACTTTTTATCTGTAATAGCTCAGCAGCTTTGGGATAAGAGCCACGTTCATGTACACTCAGTGCTTGGTACATGAGAGTCCTTGGGGGTAGAGTCCTAAGACACTACTTCATTACTGAAACTAATTAATCACTCAAGCTTAAGACAGGGAAGAGCTGATGCTCCGATCAGCTGCTGAAGGACAGCATGGCACAGTAACAGAAACATTTGCACACTACCAGGGGCTCACACCAGGGTACAGGTGTATTGCAGGGCTGTTGTGGTGCTCACCAATGCAAATCACTGCCAGCAGATGAGTCTGATTGTCACACAGCTCTCTCCCTCCAGCTGCCAGCCCATTTGCAGATGGGCAGCGCTGCAGACAGAAAAGGTAATTTGTTTTCTCCCATAAATGAATAGAGGTAGGGAGGGACACAGCCTCTCTATGAACTGGGGCTGGCAAGACAAGGGCAGAATAGCTGTGTGTGGGAAAGCTCCCTATTAAACCTGGGGACAGCAGGAGGCTCGTGGAAGTGACAGTCACACAATGGTGCTTTTGTCAGAGAGGCACCAAAGGCCAGATGATGTCACCTTGCACTGGGCTGTGTGGCTGCTTGTGTGCCTCAGGATGGGGCTCAGCACACCGCATCTCTGACAGGGAGGAAGCAATGAAAAGGCTGCTTTTATCCCACCATTCCTTCTAAGAAGCAGGCAAAGAAGCTTTGTTCCAGAACAGCTTGGCTGTTTTCAAAGGTAGAAAACCTCAGTGAGAGCCACTGCCTGTACCCCACCAGCTCCCATCCTCTGCAGCAGCTCTGCTCTCAGTCCTGGGTGCATTGATCCACACCCGTTGGCTTTCTTAGAGGAACAGCTGAACTCTGGCCACACTCTTTGCTTTTGCTATACGTGGAAAGATCATGCTATCATCAAATGCCTCCTGGAACTCCAACCATTGGAGATGTCTTAGGGATACAGTTTGTTCCCAAGGAAGCAAAGGCAGCATGGATAAAGGCAGCCCTTCTCTCTGCCTCCCCCATAGCAGCACGGGACAGGGTCCTTGCTGCTCTGACAATTGCTGGGTGGGCTGTGGTGTCTGCAGCCTCACAGATGACCACAGGTTTGCACATGCTATGCAGTGGGGATGTATAATGCTCACCATGAGCAGGTGCTGGAAACTCCCAGTTTCAGCTCTCTGCTCTGTCTTGACTTGCCAGGTGTATTCCTGATGAATCATCCTGCCTCAGTTTCCCATGCTAGAACTCCAGGTAACATCTGCCCATCCCAGGGAGAAGCTATGGCTCAGAATTTACGTCTGGATAAAGACGTGAGGAAAGGAAAGCTCTGTTCAAGGGAAAGACTTCAGATTAGTCAGCTCCCAGTGCTGCTGGTTTTGAATATTTATGAAAGCAGAAAATTGTCAGACACATTTCACTAAGCCATACAGCTCCTTTCCTGAAATGAAGTATTTCCAAACAGTGCTTGTTTACCTCAATTTCTTCACGGACCCTCACTCCACCAGGGTGAGGGACAGAATCCTGGGCTGATGGTGTCTGCGAGGGGATGCAGAGGCTGTAACAAGCTGCCTGAGCTGAGGCAATGACACAGCACTTCCTTTTAATACAACTGGAGCCTGAAAGCTGTTGTTGGGAGAGAGCATCCAGAAAGCCTGGTCCCACAGACTGTTTCTCTGCAGCTTCCAAAACACTGGCAGGAGGGTGGCATGTGGTACAGCACCCTAGAGGTGGTTTATTGCTAGACCCCAAGCACTCTTGTGTTTTCACTCACAATCCACCTCAGAGATCGTCTCCTAAGCCAAAATAGGAGTTAGCACAAGGCAGCCGGGCCAGGCATGCCCAGCATTCCTGGTGGTGCTTCTTCCAGAAACCTCGGTCCCCTAAGAAGTATCATAAAAAGAGACAGAAAATGCCTAAATCCCTGCAGAGAGCTGAAACATAGCCAAAGCCAGAATTAAGAGCAGTCAGGCCAAGTTCACATACCCTTTCCCAAATACAGGCAACTTTCAAGAGGATACTTTAGGAGCTGCATTTATGAACTAAGCCAGGAACCAACTACACACAGCTGCAGTGCCCTGCTGCTGGCCTAGAGCTTTGGATGCACGTGGCTGCAGAGAGCTGCAGCATAAACCCACCCATATAGCAATTCCAGTGCCAAACTGGAAACTCCACAAATGCAAATACTTTGCTAGCTTAAGTAGGGCTTTTGCAATTTCATCCCTCACCCCTTCCCAATCTGCAGCATAGTTCAGCCGGCTGAAGCCACACTAGGAAGTCAGGATCAGCAGGTCCATATAGCCAGGCCTGGCCATAGCTCACCTGGAGACCAACATACCCACACTGTAGCCCCAAAGAGAGCTGAAGGCACAGAGCTGAGCTTAAATGGAGCCCTCATACCCTGTGCATGGGTGTGAATAGAGGCTCCAGGTGGGGCTGGTCAGGACCATTAAGGTCTGCTATTGCCCTCAGGATCCTGGTACTGGTGTGTGTTGTCCAGGTGGAAACAAGAAACCTAATGGCCAATGAGGTGACCTGTGATTAGGGCAGAAAGCTGCAGAGCAGTTGTTAGGTTTCTTCACTTTTTCAGATGAATGTAAACCTGTGCCTGTGGATGCTTGTGTCACTGTGAAATTGTCAAAGTGAGAAGAGCTGGAGATGTAGCACAGCTCGCCAAGAGAGCCCCAGCAATGAGTGGATGTGGGGAGGGGCTGAGGAGGGCTGGCCTCCAGCTAGATCCAAGTGCTGGAGCCCATCACCCTGGAGTCCATCCCCTGCCCCTCTAAAAATGTGCCTGCATCTCTGCGCCCAGCTCCCGTCTTGGTCACTGCCTGCCTGCAGGGCTAAGCCAGGGCTAAGAAATGCTTTCACATACCTTGGATGAGGTGTATTGAGGAAACATTGAGTCACAGACTGGCTTTTCCCATAAATCCTTTCATCATAGATATTTGACAAGTTTGTCTCCAGCTCCTGCACCTAAGCAGAACTGCCACGCAGGGTGCAGTGGCTCCAGGCAGCACGTAGCAGCCACATGGATCAGTCACTCACCCAGGGCTGACCCAAACCACAGGGTTCTCCTTGCCAACACTGATCAAAGCTGAGGCCAGGCACAAGTCTGCAGCCCAGGCCGTGGTCAGGGATGTCAGCACTGCTACCGCGCTCCGGCAGTGCCCGGCCCCAGGTCACAGCAGGGACGGCCTGCGGTGCCTGCAGAGTGCAGGCTGGGGGAAAGAGCTCATTTAAATGAGAGAAAAAAAGGCCTTTGGGTACTTTGCCAGCATTCTCCTTGCCTATTGTACTCCCTGCTCAGTTTCTGCTTTCCCCTGGGCAGTTTTATGTTTCCAAGGACCATAAATTCTTATTTTTCCAGTGGGCAGGAGGTACGCTCTGGGCCGCGCCGCTTCCTGCCGGGCTTTGTGTGCGTGTTGCCCAGCTACTGTGCACAGCCCCAGACTATGCCCAGCCCCATTCAGACCGGCCATGGCCCCGTGGCCCCGCGGAGGATTCCAGCGGTGCCAGCTTTCCAGGAGGAGCAAAGAGAAGGGCAGGAGACAGCGGCTTCCAGACAGAGCCTGCGGGGCTCAGGGTGACTTGTGTGGGTGTCCTCCTGGAAGAGCTGTGCATAGCAGGCTATGCAGTGCCTCTCTGGTGGGACTTAAGGCTGAGCTGCAGCAAGTGGCACAAAGGGTATGGGAACTGACAGGGCTCATTTGTCAGATCCAAAGCACCAGTAATCTGCACTTGCTGAGAGGAAAGCGCGTGGGGTGGTGGTGGCGTCATTCCCAAGCAGCAGCCCTCCAAGCATCAATAATTCAAACAGAAGTTGGGACAACACCCTGTCCCCATGCCATTCAGGCCAGTTTGATTTGATGGTAATAACATTCCTGAACCTGAAATACTTGGATTTACCATGGGATGAATTCCTAGCATCAGGTTGCAGTGGGACAGGGAGAGGCCTCTTGGCATGGTGGGGTCGGGGTCCTGCTCCAACCAAGGTCCTGCTGCAGTGTCAGGGATCCCACAGGGCCTCCTGCAGGGGAGCAGAGCTGAGCAGAGGTTCCTGTGCCCATAGTGCCAGGGCTGCATGTCACTGCGAGCAGGGCTGGACAGCAGCCTGGGCTGGCTGAGGAATGTACATCTGCAGGAAGAAACAGGCCATTACCAGACCTCTGACATCGTCCTTTGAGTGCACAAAGTACTTCCAGCAGGGGTTCTCCTGCTTCAGAAGCACAGCGAGCCTCTGCCCTGGGTTCCAGGAGGGTCCTGGCTCCTGCAGCTCCCTGTTGTTCCTTCTGCTCCGTGTTCATGAGGAAGGTGCACTTCATGGACAAAGTCTGCCTCCAGGACCTGCAAACTCTGCTTTATGACAGTTTTCACTTGCATAATGAAGGCCCTGATACCTTCAGTAATTAATCCCATTAAGAATTGCTTCTGTGAATAACTCTATTCACACAAGTTGCTCATGCTGGAAACTGCGCATGATTTCAAATGTGCATTAGCCCATCTTTTTCATCAGCAGATGGAAGCTGGTAACTGCATGTGTAATTTATCTCTGCTTGGGTGGAATTATCAGATGAAATATGCATTGCACAGTGCCATTAACATTTCCAGTCATATAGTCTCTAGCACTTGGGTGAGTTAACATTACATGCCAGCAGTGTGTGGGACCATATGAAAGGCATTGAACACAGGGATTTAAAAGCAAAAATAGAAAGTATTCCAGGTCAGATGCATCAGAAATAGATTTAATGAAGTTACTAAATTAAATGAGATGCAGTGCCCTTTTTTGACCTGCATTTTTTAATAAAATGTCCTCTCTTGTCTCCATAGCTAATAAGACTGCCAGGTTTGCCCACTGATTCTCCACTTATAGCAGCAGCTCCAAATTCCTTACCATTTAGAGAGGTTTTTCTCATAGGACTACATAAGCAGCAAGAGAATAACTATTGAAACTCAGACAGCAGCAGAGATGAACACTGCTGCATTTGCAAATTTTGAAAAGAAAAAAAAGTCAAAGCAATTCCAAGGTAGGAAATACATGCAGTGAACAGACGTTGCTCTGTGGCAGCAGTGTACGATGAGCTAGGAGCTGCATGCTCACCTGGGACAGCTTTCGTAGGAGACACGGCACTATCCTGGCATTGCTTTTTTTCATTGGCGTTTTTGTCCAATAAATCACTTGTTATTATAATATTGACTCCTGTTTGAAAGGCAGCCATTAGATGACTGAAGCTGCATCCCATCTGCAGCCAGCAGTGCCCTTTGGGGCCGCCCTGCAGTCAGGCTGTGCTGTGGTACCTCCTGGAGGTTCCTCCGTGCTCCTGGCAGCCTGGCCGTGCACTGCTGCTCCCGGCTGTTGGCTTTCTGTCCAACATCGAAAGAAAAAATATCTCTGCAAAACCCAGACTTGGACTTCGCTTAAAGCCTCTGAGTAAAGAGCCTTGTTTGAATGTAATTGCACCCCTGTTGCTACAAGGGGAAAATACACTGTATTACTCTCTCTTTCTTGGAAAGCTCGGCTAGTATTTTCCCAGCCATTTGTGTACAAAGAAAGATAAATAGCTCCTTAGCGGGCAGAACAATCTCTCTGGGCTTTATTGACATTCGTGCCAGCAGCTGAGGAGCAGCGGCCTGGCAGAGCTGAGTGCGGGCTGGTGAAGCTGCGTGGGGGGAGCAGCTGGGGGTACAGTGAGGGGTGGAGGAGCCACTGCTGCTGCAGGACTGATGCACCATGCTGCATGCTTGCTTGCCACCTCCTTGCCCATCGCTGTCACTCCTCCCTATAAATAAAATACGTGTATGGCAAATTTAGCTCCAGCTTCATGCACAGTGGGACTGTAGATAGATTTTTAAAGGGCTTGACTCCAAATAATAATTTGTGGGGGGATCAAAAGGCTATGGTTTAATCAGGGGTCTGTCCAATGCCATCAGAAGCCTGATGCATGCGAATAGCCATCCCATTTTCTGCCTGCAAGGCCAGTGTAGCTCACAATGGGTGCTGGGAAATTGGAGAGCCATGTTCTGCTTTGCAGCTCCTGGGTAATGCGACCACAGCACCACACTGTCCTTCAGCACTGGGCTCCCAGAGGAGCTGGCTGGACTCCCCTGCTGTCTCAATCACTGCCTGCGGCTCCTCCGACTCTATCAAGAGATAAGGTTACTAATTAGGTGTCTAATTACACAGTGTAGGTGAGCTTCAGTCTGCACTCTGCCTCTCAGAGTGGGATCATGTGCTATAGCTGCACTGTCAGGTCTGTGTGCTGGTGTGGGTGAACTGAGGATCTGGCCCAGGAAAGCTGGATTTCAGATAGGAACAGCAAAAAACATGGGGTGTAAAAATGCTGTTTGGAAGCTGAAAACTGCCTGAAGTGGGGCCAGCAGGGATCAGTACAGTAAATACACATCTTTAGAGTAGAGGGGCTCTGCCATTCGTCTTAGTTATCATCAAAAGCAGTATTTATAAGCAGTGAGTTTAATTTTCAACACAAATGGAGGTGAGTTCAGTCTGCAGACACCTGCAGATAAGGAGCTGGGATTTTCTCCAGAGATACTGAGCGCACCGAGGTTGATGTGATTATGTCCACGACAGATATAATTGCGTTACTGCCACCCATCTGGCCCTCCCTGCAATTCAGAAGTGATTTTATATTCGCCATGCACTGCAGCACTGAAATACAAGGGCACCAGAAATGCCATAAATCACGGCATGACGTGTGCTGCCAGGGCCACCTCCCGAGCCAGACACTGCTGCATGTTCTCACTGCACTGTGCAAGGTGCTTCAGTACCAGCATGCCAGGAAATTCCTCCAGGGTCTTGACTAACAGTCCCCAGCCATTTCCTGCACAGTTACCTGGGATGGTGGTTCTGCTCCAGCACCAGCATCCAAAGCCCCTCACTGTCACCTGCTATTAAACACAAGAACATTTCCATGTAGAGCACTGACAGTGCTGCAGTTTCAGCTACCCTCCCAGTCCCACCTCTCTTCTAACCTGTGCTTGTCTTCCTATCAGTATGAATTCAAAGCCAAGAACATTAAGAAGAAGAAGGTGAGCATCATTGTGTCTGTGGATGGTGTGAAGGTGATCCTGCGCAAGAAGCAGAAGGTGAGGCTCCTCCTGCCCAGCCATGGCATTGGCTTTGGCCGTGTCTGAGTAGCATCACTGCTCAGAACAGTCAGACTGCTAACCAAAACCAGCCTTTTTTAACAAACACTCAGAATTTTCAACAGAAAAAGCCTCAATTTTTCACACACGCTCACACACATAAAAATGATAAAATCTCGCTGAAGAAAGGTGGGGAAATTACACTGTGGGAGGATGATTTCTACCAAAAAATGTAAGGCTTTCAGGAAATGCAGTTTCTTTTCCTCGTTAACTAGCAGGCTTTCTCAGCTGTGCAGCCCCGTGCCTGCTCACACTGTGCAGAGCCCACAGCTGCCCCCACTCCCCAGGCTCTCACTCAGAGCCTTGCCTCACAAAATGAGTTAATTCTCTGCATATTTGATGTTATCAATTAATCTTTAGGACAGCTTTCAGCCCTGGAGGCTATGATCAGATGACCAGATATGATAAATGATCAAAGATGTCTATTTTCATCCAAGATACCAACTGAACAGCACAGCTAATGCAGTCAGGCTGTAGCCCTGCCCTTGGCTGGGGACAGATGTGCCTTTTTCCTGTCCATGGGAGTGGTGGAGTTTGGGTCTCTGTGATCTGCAGTAATTGTGCTTCTGCTATGTGCTTACAGCGAAAGGAGTGGACGTGGGATGAGAGCAAGATGGTAGTGATGCACGATCCCGTGTACAGGTATGTGCCAGGGCTTTTCACACCTAGCTCAGATGCTTTGAACCAGATGTATCCTGCTTGCTTTCTAAACCCCACGAAAAAATGATTGAGGTCACAAAATTACTGCTGGTGGGAATCTTTTCCATACATTTCTGCCAGCAAAAAGACTGCCTGAGCTGGCGTTGAAGCTGGCTCTGCATCAAGCAGAGGTCATATCGAGTGACCTCCAAAGGTACCTTCTACCCAAACTGCTCTCTGATTTGAACGCAGAGGACACATAAGCTTTCTTGGTCTGCCTGTAATGCATGGCTCACTGGATGCTGTGAGCCTCTAAAGAAGGGCCTGATACTAAGGCATGACTTCTCAAAGGGAATAGGTTGTACAGGATGCAGTAGGATAGCACTGAGTTTCCACAGCACCTGCTATGGGATCTCTGGATGTTTGGAGATGAGAAGCTTCATCCAGAGGCATCCTCTGCCCCTCTGTTTGGTGGCAATGGTAGGCAAATCAGCAGGACTCTGTCCTGGGTCTTAGCAAGCAGAGGAGCCCGTGAATTCTGTCACTTCTTACATGTTTAACTCCTCCTGTCCCTCCCCCAGAATCTTCTACGTGTCTCACGACTCGCAAGACCTGAAAATATTCAGTTACATCGCAAGGGACGGTGCCAACAACTCCTTCAGGTGCAATGTCTTCAAATCCAAGAAGAAGGTGGGATGTTCCATGCTCATGCCCTGGGGTGGGCACTGGGAGGGGATGGAGCCACCCTGGGACTCCAGCACAGGGCTGAACAGTGTGTGTGCTCTGCAGAGCCAGGCCATGCGTGTGGTGCGCACAGTGGGCCAGGCCTTCGAGGTGTGCCATAAGCTGAGCCTGCAGCACGCCCTGCAGAACGCCGACGGCCAGGCAGACGGTGCCAGTGACAAGTCAGCAGAGGAGCAGGCATCTGAAGGTGACATTCTGTGGGGTCTGGGCAGTGGTGGCAGCAGAGGTGCGTCAGGGTGAGGGAGGCTGCAGTGATGTGTCCTCATGGGACAGCTGCAGCAATGGCGAGATCTTCATGTCCCGTTGGCCTGGGGGCATGGCTGATCCAGCACCTTCCCAACCTGAGCCCCATGGAGGTGGAGGCTAAAGCAAGTCTTGGCCATTCTCTCCGGGCTGTCATGTCAGCCCTGCTCTGAGCCCCGGCTAGCAGCCATGGTCCTGCAGTGGAGGGGCTTTGGTTCATTCTTCCCTTTCATTTTAAGTGCACCAGATAAAGGGCTCCAAGATCACAGATGTGGACGAGGTTGGCCTTGACTCTGATGGCATCTGTGTATCCGAGAGGGGAGCAGGAGAGCTGCCTGTTGCCAGGGGCGAGCTGGGCACATTGAAACCTGGACAAGGCTCCAAGGACAAAAACTGCCAGGTAAGGGCCAGGTATGGGGGGTCACTGTTGCTGTCCCTTTACTCACAGCTATAGGGAGAACCCCCAGTTTCCCGGTGCCCTGCTCTAGCTTCCCCCAACCCCACAGCAGCACCACTTGACCAGGTCCCTGTTCCATGCCACACAGTTGGACAGCAACATCCAGGTAACAGGTGGAGTGGAAGCAGCGTCCCTGCTGAGGGGCATTTTCATGCCTTGCAGGCAGGTGTCTAGTCTAGTCTGCAGCAGTTACTTGGCCATGCTCCAGCAGCAGCCGCAGCTCACTGCTTCCCCCCACCAGCAACATCCCTCGGGGCAGCCCCTGCTGCAAAAGGGCTAAGGGTGTGCTTGGTGCTGGCTGTGGACACGCCGTAATGAATAGTTATGAATAGTTGCTCTGCAGAGCTGTTTGAGGGAGTGTTTCCTGGCTGCCTTAATGGCATTATTTCATTTTACACAATTGTATCGCTTTCATGGCCTGGCTGCAAGCAGCTGCGATGAAATGCATTCAGTTGGATTTATTTCCTTGGCTCAGGAGGCAGGGCTTCACTGTGCCTTTCCGTTTAGACGCAGATGTGCTGCTGACCTGGCTTCGTACAGTGCCAGGGCTGTGGGGGCAGCTGTGATTCCTGGGTCAGCGCATGGGGCCCCATCAAACACCTGGGGAGCCACTGTCTGAACAACCCCAGCATGAGCCGAGCCATCCTCTCACCATGTCTTTGTCTCTGCACCAGGACTCCGAGAGCTGCTCCCTGTACCCGGCTGGCTCACAGCAGTTGCTCAGCCCAGGCAGCCCTTGCTCTTCCGCCTCCATCACCCCACTGGCCTCCCAGCACTGTCTTCAGCTGCTCCAGCAGCAGCTCCTCCAGCAGCAGCAGCAGACACAGGTGGCAGTGGCTCAGGTACACATCCCACCTTCCCTTGGGTGGCACCAGCCCTGTTCCTCTCCCTGTAGAACCGGGCTGGGCTGGGTAAAGGGGAGTTGACGGCGTTGCGCAGCGATGGCCCCACAAACCACCAAACGTACAAACCAGGGATACTCCCATCGTGGCTTGGGGACCAACTCCCCTCCCACCCCACCTCACGCCGCCCCACCCAGCGCTGCCCCTCCAGCCCCTCCCCGAGGTCCCGATCCCCCGCCTCGGGCGGAGCACCGCGCGGCCGCCAGGGGGCGCCAAAGCGCCGCGCAGCGCCGCGGGACGGAGAGGGGAGCGGGGGCGGCTCCGCGGGTGCCGGGGGAGAACCGGGGGGACCGGGAAAGGCTCCGGGGGGACCGGGAAAGGCTCCGGCGGCGCCGGCCCCGCAGCCCCGTCCCGCCCGCAGGTGCAGCTGCTGAAGGACCAGCTGGCGGCAGAGACGGCGGCGCGCATCGAGGCGCAGGCCCGGGTGCGGCAGCTGCTGCTGACCAACCGCGACCTGCTGCAGCACGTCTCGCTGCTGGTGCGGCAGCTGAAGGCGCTGGAGACCCGCGCGCAGCGGCGGCAGCCGGGTGAGCGAGCGCGGGGAGCGGGCAGAGGCAGCCCCGGGGCCGCCCGCTGTTCCTCACCGCCCCTCGTCTCTCTGTGCCCCCGCAGTTGACCGCTCGCTGCAGAACCTGTCCCTGGCGCAGTCGCTGTCGCTCAACCTCAAGAACCACTACAGCCTGGACTTCGCCCTGCCCTCCACCTCCACCCCCGCCAGCGTCCTGGGCAGTCCCGTGGCTCCCCGCTCGCCGTCGGCGCTGGGCGCCGGGGATTCCTACCTCAACCTGGTCGGCCTGGAGGGGGCCGGGCGCTGCTTCGGCAGCAAGGACGGGGCCGAGGGCCCGGCGGGGCACGAGGGGCTCAGCCGGCGCGTGGAGGGCTCCGAGCTCAGCGACTTGGCGCTGCTCAGCGGGGGCGGCCGGCAGAAGGCGGAGGACGCGGACAGAGGGGACGAGGACAGGTGGGGCTCCACGGCCGATGCAGCAGCCGAAACGGGAGCGCCCTGCCCCTGTCAGCGCTGATCCAGAGCGTAGCACCGTGCCAGCTAACGTGTAGAAAATGAACCTTAGCCAGTCCCAAGCAGCAAAACAGCACCGGCCGGAGCAGCGCTTGCAGCTGCTGGGGTATGGGAGGGAGAGCTGTGTCCTTGACAGAGGACAGCTTGGGTTGGGACCAGGCAGTGCCAGGCATGCTGGCAGACACAGACAAATCTCAGGAGGGCAGAGCCCGGGGTGGGATTCACCATATGCACACATGGGAGCAGGGTTGGGGGATGCTGTCTGTCCTGCTCCTGTTCCCTGGAGCAACTCAGCCAATGCTGCATCCCTCGCATGCCCCAACTCCGACACACACAACAATGCGTTGCACTGAAGACACCTAAAGAGGCATCTGCCTTTTGGAGAGCCCAGGGCAGCTAGACTGAGCCCTGTGTGCAGGTAGGTAAATCTTTGCCCATCACCTCCTCTTTGCTCTTGCTTCCCAGGCGGCAGCAGCCCATTCCCAAGCTCAACCCGCCACCACCCATCCTACGCAAGAGGTCAAGCAAGACCTCCCCGAGCCTGGAAGTGGACAGTAAGCCTGAGAGTACTGCCCACGTGAGCCTCCCCAGCCCCAGTGTGTCCGGCCTCACCAGCATCACTGCCACGTCCCTCACCCTCCTGGACCCTGAGGCAAGGACTCCTGCACGGAGCACTGCTGCCAATGCAGAGCCCCTCTCGGTTGGGACCTTCCAACGTGTTCTGAGCAAGGACAGGTCTGGAGAGAATGGGCACACAACCCCTCCATCCAGCATCTATGATCCCACAGCCAGTGATGCCCTGAGCAAGGACTTGGCCTCGCTGCTGAGCCCCACGGACAGCACGCTGCCGTTCTCCCCTGCAGATGACACCTGTTTGCACATAAGCTTCTCAGAAGATGAGCTGCTGGAGCCAGAGCTGGACACTACTGTGGGGCCCAGCAGGGTCCCTTCTTAGTTGGACACAGCACTGGCAGCTGGCTGACAAGCAGTCCCAGTGGCTCTTTCCACATCACTCCCCCTGCACGTTGGGGTTACAGGGTTCCTGCACCCTGCCTGGGTCAGGTCCCTTCGCTGTCCCTACTCCATGCATCAGCTCCTCCTGCCACGTGTGGGCTGCAGCACAGAATGCAACCTGGTCAGCCCCTGTCCCAGTCTGCACCAGTTCATGCCGTCTTCCTGCTTTCCCCAGCCCTTTTGTGTTCTGTCCTTCCTTTGGTCAGCCGTGCCATGTGGATCTTTGTCGCAGGGAGCGCTCACTTCTGCTGCCAGGTGGAAGCACAGATCCCACTCATTACCACATCCCTGGCTGCTGCAGACAGCCCCAGGGCCACCATGTCCTTCCCACTGCATCCCCCAGCCCCATTGTGGTGGGGTGGCCTCGGGAGGGAGAGATGCAGACACCTCACTGTCTTGAGACCAGTCCTGTTATAGAGACAGCAGCTTCACTGCCCCACTGCTGTGTCCCTGTGCAGCAACGCCACCACTGCCTCTCTCCAAAGGTGCCTTTTCCTATGCTGGGGCACCTACTGTCCACGCAGCTTGGGGCTGCCCTGCAAGAAGCTGATATGGGATGACTGCCTACAGGGGAGAGTTGGGAGCCCCATGCCACAGCAGGTGCTCCACATATCTTGGGGTGGCAGAGGCAGCTGCTCCACGCACACCTCTCTGAGCACTTTGGGGCTGCTCTGTCATGTTGGGGTGTTATGAAATGGTTCAGTGTGAAGTTAGAAGCATGAATGTCGGGTTGAGTTTGCAGATGGAAGGTTTAAGGAAGAAACCCAGCCCTGTGGGGAGAGCCAAGGCAATGCTTGTTGCTGCCATGCATCCCTCATCAGCACAGGCTGGAGTAGGTTCTGGGGAGGGAGCCTGGGAGTGGATCCTCCACTCATTGTTTGCAAGAGGAGGTTTGGGAATGTGCTGGAGGCTCGAGTTGGGGAAGTGTCAGGAGATGGAGGCTCAGAGCAGCCATTCTGTCCCAGTACAGAGAGTGACAGGACCTCAACAGTGCAGCACTGTGGGGCCAAGGGCTGACCAGGAGCCGATGGGAGCTGATGGCAACCACCAGCACTGCTGAGGACACATGATACGAGCTGTGGATTTGTAAAGCTGTGGTTGGGCTGTGTTAGTGTGGTAGAGACAGATCGACCACTCCTTAGGAAATAAAGTACACTGCAGTTTGGTAACTGACTTTTAAAGAAAATAAATGCCTCAAATTTGCAGAGCTGGTGCCATGTTCTCTGCCCCACTCACCGGGAGCATCTCATCCCCCAACCCCAGTGCCCCCAGGCACAGTTTGGTGCTGCAGTTTTCCCAGTTAAGTAACATCCCACCCAGGAGTCAAGGCAGCTGCGGCCCCATCTCTGGCCCACTCCTCTTAGGGAGGGTCCCTGCATCCCCCTACTGTCACAGCCACAGTGCAGTTGTGAGTCTGCTCCTTCTCACATTGACAAGAGATCTCCACCACCACACTGCCTCATGGGTGCCAGGTTCCTCACCAGTGACAGGGACCATTTCCAAAGCAACTCCTGCCAGCACACAGCACCAACACTGCCCCACAGCCCCCAGCTGCAGCCCACCCTAAGAGGTCTGGGCTCTGGGATGGGACAGGGCAGCCCCAGCGCACATACTGCCCTTTTTCATTCCCTGGTTTCTGCTCCCAAACCAAACTCTGTCCCACAAACCAAACTCAGCCTGGGCACACAGGGAAGGAGAGCTCCAGGGGATGGGATCAAGATGGGGACAGGAACCTGCAGCACCACATCCCCAGGCAGCACCCAGTCCTGCAAACCTGGAGGGGCTGCAGCCTCCAGCAGAAGAGGCCAGAGGTGCCCTTCCACCTGGAATGTGGGATGGAAGCAAGCAGCCATCTGCCTGGGGGGGGGGGCATGCAGGGAGGGGGCATGTCCATCTCCGTGCTTATTGTGCTTCCTGCATGGGAAGAAAGTTTTTCCTCTGCTGTCTGGTAAGCTGCTAGCAATCATCAGGCAGGCAGGTGGTAAAGATTCATATCCATCAAACAATGCTATTTAGTTTGTAACCTGTGACTAAATCTGGTGTTAGCTTTAATTTCAGAGTCTGCTTTAGGGCTCGCTTGTTAATCTCTATGCAAAGCAGATGAAATGAATATGCAGCATTTTGGATGTAATTGTACGGCTTCAATTCAGCACTATAATTTTCCAAACAGGATCTTGCAATCAAGCTTCTATTCATTAGTGTATAAACAATTTAGTTTCTCAGCTCTCCAGTATGCCAATCATTTCAATGGAGTGAGCATCTCTGACAAAAAGAGAAGGAAAGTTTCCTTTGTGTAACAGAGGTAAAAGTTGCTCCATACTCAGGCAATTCCTGCCTGGCAGCCCCTGGCCGGTTCTGCGGAGGCAGCCGCATCCGGGGCCCCTCAGCACTGAACACTGCCCACGGGCGGCACCACCACATTCCAATGTCAGTACCTCCCTGCCAACCAACACAGCCCCCAACCACGGGTGGTTCTACCAATGGGACCCCAGAGGTGAGCACAGACCCTCAGAACACGGCCAGGTGGCACCGTGGGCTGTCCCCACTGCTCCAACCAACGTGTCCGGCACGTGTCCCTCGGAGGTGAGGTGGGACCAGAGCCTCAACAAAGGGAAGCACCATCAGCAGAGCCACTCCGCACAAGCTCCGTTTCCAAATGAATATCGACAGCGCTAATTACAGGCCGCCATGCAGACAGCTTATTAGCTTGTCACAAAAAGACGGTATTGAACTCAAAGCCTGCGGTATTCACGAAGCGCAGCAAGACGCTCCCCAGACAGCACAGTGAACCAGGCAAGCGAACAACCTCCAGCAAAACTAATTACTTCCTGATTGTCTACGGCCACCCACTGGGTATAATAGTATAGACTAAATTTGGCATATACATAACTAAGCACTCGGCACCAATTTGGCATACAATAATCATCCTCTGTGTTGCATAATTAAAATCTGATCATTTGGAATAATCATTTCATATTCCTGATGCTTGGTGAGGACTGCACGGTGCGGCACAGGAGGCTCAGGATGGATCATACGGTGCTGCTCAGCCCGTGGGCACCACATGGCCTGGGCTGCAGGGCCACCCCATGCAGACCCCCCCAGTCCACCCAGGACCATCCATGCCCATGGCCGGCACACAGCGCGCTGACCTCCTGCAGACACGCTGCTGACCCCACGCCTGTCCGGCCCCATTGTCATCGCACGTCTGCTAAAGGCGTTTGGAAAGACAGGGGCAATAAAAAAATAAAATAAAACAGAACGTGTGTGTCTAATCCATTAACTTCCCCTTGTGAGCTCCCCAGGGATCCGGCGAGGAGGAGAAAGAATATGTGGATATTGCACGCGCCCTGGCACTTTGTCCCCGGGCCAACCCTGCTGCTGGCCGCTGCCACAGCTTGCGCTACCCCAGGCTCATAAATCAGCACGGGTGACAGCGTTTCACAGCTCGCTTCCCAGCCAGGATATTGCCATTCCTGCTGATTACACAGCCAGAGCGCGGGGGAAGCTGCATCTCCCACTTCCAGGAAGGGAGGCTCCGCAAGGAAAATGCATTGATAAAAAGAAGAACGAAATCAGCTTTGTTCACGTTGCGAATCTCCCATTGTTCCTGCTGTGACCGTCAGCCATTGCTGGAGAAAGTATTTCCTCAGCAATAAATCTCCTGGGCTCCTCGGCAGCCCTCGCCTTGGCACCAGACCCTCCTTGTGTTGTTTTGCAAGAAAAAAGCTGCTTCTGACACTACACCAGCTCCACATGGGAGCCCCAGCCACAGGACTGATCCTGCAGTGACTTCTCAGCTGGTTTTGGTGACTGAGAGCAGGCAGCTGGAGCAGCACCCTGGGAAGAATGCGGGGCATTTCAAGGTGTGAGCTCAGCCCCAAGACTCTGATTTCAGAAGACAAGTGCTGGGGGGAGTGTTATCCTGGGGGCCCCTGCCCATGTCCACAGCTGGCACCACAGCAGGACATGCCAGCCCCTGGGCCCTCACTTGTCATTTTCCCTCACAGCACACCACGGCTGCTGCCATGCATATGCCCCTGGCCAGCACTTAGCAGCTGGTGCAGGCCAGGGAGTGCACATCTGACCACGGCCGCACTAATCCCAGTGCCGAAACGCAGAGCTGGCTCCTGCCAAGAGCTTGAAATACAGGAGTCAGGCTGACAGTTGTACAAGAAAAATAGATCAAGTTTCCAAGAAAATAAAGGCAAGCTGATCTGATTTTCATCAGCATCTTCAGCTGCCTTTCGGGAAGCCCCAGCCCTCTCCTCATTCCTGCTCTCCGCTTTACAAACCACTTAATTCATTGTTGCTTTGGAAACCCTCACAAAGACCCTCTGCATCCCCCAAAATAACGAGCAACAGATGCTGCTTTGACCTCAGCAACTTCCTGGAAACATACATTTGTCAAAATAAAAATAAAAAGATTAATGTGAGGAAGGCTCTTAAATTATAAGAAAATAGCAGACATGAGAGCCTGGCTGAGCACGCCTGTCATTTGTAATGGCCGCGGAGCGCCTGGGCGGGCGGTGGAGCCTGGGGTCCCCACATCCTTTGGGATCCCCCCAGCTCTGCTGTCCCCTAGAGCCAGGAGCTTTTGGGTTTCACTCTCACCCTCCAGCTGTGGCCACCCAGCACACCCTAGGGCACAAGCAAATATCTGTGGGTGGATGGAAGCTCCTTTGTCTTGGGGCTCACAGCAGCCATGTGAGTAAGCAATGCAACACGACACAATAGAACGCAACAGGGGCACTCACCAGCACCTGTAGCAGGCAAGGCAGTTATGCAGGTTCCATACAAGTAGAGCCCCTTTTCCCTCTCAGCTTTATAGGATCAGCCAGCAATGAGCTGTGAGGCTGGGTCACCTGATTTCTTGGTGCACCTGTGTGCAGGTTGGCACACAGGGGCTCCCAGCTTTATGCTGCTGTGTGGCAGCATGTTGCCTGAGGGTTGTCACTTCCTCAGGGTTCTTTCTGCCCTGAGGACCTAAGAAGTGCTCAAGTCTTACCAAGGGGCTGTGGTCCCATGGGAAAATACTGTGGCGTGGTAGCAGCAGAGCTGAGGTGCTCAGCCTGACTGTGCCCCTTGTTGTGACATCCTGCAACCCAGAGTTGCTCCCTGCCCCCTGCACAGCCCTGGGGTGTCAGGGATGCTGGAGACACTGTGGTGGCGCAAGGTGAGAACAGCCCAGCTGCTCTGTGCCAGCCTCATGGGGTGCTGGGTGCTGTTATGCTGTGAATGCAAATCCTGACCTGGGCTGGGCTGGGGGCTCTGCCTTCCCCCACCCCAAGTGTAATGCCTCCAGTAGCTATGGTAACTGCTATATACATTTACATATTCTTCCAGTTAATCACAGGGACATCCACAGCAACTGTCCTTGCCAGTGGTTGTTTTCGTTCTTCTGAATGTGAGCTGCAGCATTACCCACCTACAGCCTCTTCCCCACAACAGCAAAACCTCCACATTACCCCTTCCCCACAGCCCCCACACGGCTGCAGCCCCCCAGCCCCACACCCCCCGAGTCACTCAGCTCTGGCACTGCATGTCCCACAGTGTTACCATTGCGGCCTCTCCCCCAGCTCCAGGGGAGGCACAGGGGGCCTGCCTAGCTCTCCACCTATGCCCTCAATGAGGGACAATGAACTGGCAGCCCCCATAGGCTGCAAACCTCCCACACCCCCCCCCCCCCCCGCAATCTGTTTGCTTACCTGAGGCCAAACGCAGTTACAGAAGCAAGGAGATGCCGTTGCTCTGTGTCCTGAAGCCTCTTTCCTGCAGCTTTCAGTGCTGTCATGGTGGGGCCACATTCTCAGAAGCCCATTCAGGGGCTTGAGTGACACGTGCCGGAGCAGGGGCTGCCTCAGAACAGCCTTCCCAGGCGTTAAGAAGCACCAGGAACTCCCCGGTGAGCCTGTGGGTGCCAGCAGGTGCGTGTGGGCACTGCCAGTCAGCTCCCAACAGCGGTGCCAGAGGCCGCCTGTGCCAAGGGCCGACGAGGGCAGGCCCAGCATGGCGCTCCAGGCTGCGCTCAGGGCTGTGTGTGGAAGGCGCTGCCTCAGCCCGGCCGCCATTTTCTCTCAGTGTTTCTTACCCAGGGTTTGCCACTTTTCCCCTTTGCATGTTACAGCTGGTGGCACCTTGGCCACGGAAGAGTTCATTTGCTGAGTTAGGGGGAGGAAAGCCACCAGAGCAAACTGTCCTGATTAATTTTGGCATTATAGGGAGCGCAGCACAGAGCTGTGTGGGGCCAAGAGCAGCAGGGCAGCTCCCACACACTGTTCAGGGGCAGCACACAGCTCAGCCCTGCACGCTGCCTCGGGGTGCTGCAGGGCACTGCAGGGCTGTGCATGCACACAGCAGCCCTCCCCAGCCCTGCTCCACCACCATTGCAGACCCCCTGGTTTTCTCTGCCCTTTCCACTGAACCAACCCACATTAAGTTTTATAAACTTGAGGAAACGCAAGTCAAAGCAGAAGGAGTCCAGTGCTGAACCAAAGCGTGACCTCAATAACCTCCCCATTTTGTCCAGCCTGAGACCTCGTTATTATCTGTCAGCATGTGCTCAGTCTCCTCCTTCAGGGCCACACCAGTCCCTTCCGGAGGCCCCTCCTCAGTCCGCGTTCCTGAGCCCCGTGTTATCTCTGCTGCTTCCAGCCCCGCTTCCCCCGATGGGCCATGCCAGGTCAGGGCCCAGTGGCTGCAGAGGGGATGTGGGGACAGAAGCAGTGCCAGAACTGAGGGGCAAAGCCGTGCCGAAGGAGGCAGCAAAGCATAGCAGTGCAGGGGCTGGGGCACAATGGAGCACAATTTGCTGCCTGAAGTACTGACCTGTCTGGCCAACAGCAAGGCAGTAACAGGCTGGGAGTGTTTGGTGCAAAGGAAGGAAATGGAAGAATTAAATCCACAGAATTTCCCTGCTTTTGTTCTCCCTCCCGCCTCCGCTCTCCTCCTTGGCCGCTAGTTCTTTTTGCGTAGGGCTCAGTCCTACCCAAGCGAGCTGGAAACGGGGTCCATCAGCTGAAAGCAATTTACTTTGAAATCCAGCTGCCAGATTTTCCTTCATTTGTTTACTTTAAAATGCTTTTTTAAAAGCCAAAGTACACAAGGCAGCCAAATTGCTGACATGTGTGCCGGGCCGGTACCCCGCAAACGCTGCATTCTTTCATGTCCTCCTGGGCTCAAATCCACTCATGTTTATTTAAAATACGTAGAACACTTCAGCACTATTAAGGACCATGTTCTATAGTAAATGGAAAAAGATTTCCTCACAGGCCAGGAGAAGAGGGAAAGAATCACTTCAATTCAGTTTTGTTCTGCAGCACTTTGCCCAGCCACCCACAGCTCAGCCTGGTGCCAGCACCCAGTAGCACCAGGGCCATGGCAGCCACCATCCTCCACCCCACCATGCACTTGGAGTGCCTGGGCTTGAGCCTTCCCCCCAGGGACGCATCGGGCAGCAGTGGCTGAAGGAAGCCAGGGCTGGAGGTTCTCTGCTGCTTCTGAGCATCTCAAACATCCCGCTGCACCAAGAGGTGGAACAGGAAGAGAACAGGCCAGACCTACTTGGTTTATTACAGGTGGCACAGTGCACCCTCTCTATATATGATAAAGATGCTGGCACAGAGAGCAAGTATTTTTAAGGACAATAACAGGTAAAAGGAGGTAAATATGGAAGTAAATAATCAAACTTAGAACTTTAAAGCATAGCCATAATGCAGATATTTGGAGAAGGAGTGCGGGATGGGAGTTTTCTACTAAGGCTGTTGCTCCCTAAGCCATTCTTCTATGGTTGACAGGGCCTGAACTCCACAGGGTAACATAAGGATGTACATCAGAAAATGAAAGTGTCAACATACAGCAAATAAATCCTCCAGGCTGTTGTCACTGCTCAAGCATAAGGGAAGACAGAATAGCAGCAAACATGGAAAGAAGAAAGGAAGACTTAAATTTTTAGTTCAGTGATCTACTACTA
This sequence comes from Perdix hodgsoniae, assembly GCA_035772895.1. Taxonomy (NCBI): domain Eukaryota; kingdom Metazoa; phylum Chordata; class Aves; order Galliformes; family Phasianidae; genus Perdix; species Perdix hodgsoniae. Next base: position 1,761,046 of record JAPSGF010000020.1, on the reverse strand, counting down.
CCAGCACCAGAGATGGACAGTCGTGTTGCAGAAGTGTGCTAGCATGCCCCTGGCAGACATTCCTAAAAGAAAATGCTACTGGTGCAGCCAGAATTGGTCTGTTCTGTTTCACAGCAAGAAGTACAAGAAAGCAGAAACCTCCACTTATTAACTGTTAATAATTTAGAGTGCAGCACCTTCATAGTTTTATTGTAATTAGCCAGACTAGTAAATCTTCAAAAGGATTTCTCCAGCAGAATTCCCAGACTATAATTATGTCATGCCCTTAACGCAACTGGTTTCACTCATGGTTGGAAGAAACAAAGGCGCTAAGCAAGTGATGATGGGGAGCAGAAAAGGGTTTGCAAGGACAAGCACTGAGCACTGGTACTACATGTGCCCGGGGGACTTCCACTTCTGCAAGCTAATTCCTCTGGTTCCTGGGTTCCCTGCACACATTCCCACATATTACACCACTGCAAGAACAGCTCAGATCTGAAAGCTGGCTTTTGCCTTTGCAATCTCTGGAAGATAGAGATCCACGCTGTTCAGCACAGGGAAATGCTCTTCCACGACTGCTCAAAATGCACTCTGTGCTCAGGGTGCCACTTCTCACCTCCAGTTTCTCTAACAGGGACATCTCAGTTCCCTGCCAGTGCAGGCAGCACCTGTAGAGCAAAGAGGTTTAACAGCTGCAGGGCAAAGTGAGGAGGGTAGAACTGTGCACAGATCCTCTTGCTAGCTCTGGGGAAGGAGAGTAGTGAGCAGGGTCTGTGCCTGCCCTGGACAAACACAGCTTTGCCTGATACCCCTCCAAGGCACTTTACAAGGACAAAGATTGTAAACAAGCAAAGAGCTCTGTGCCAGGTGGAACCACCCAGAGCAGAGAGGGAAGGGACGTGCCATGCCCTAAAGGCCACACAGGAGACAGCAGCAGGCAGAAGGTGGAGTTGGGCTGCCTGTCCCCTGCACAGGGCTCTGCCCTCCAGCCCATTCTGCTCCCAGATAGCTCCGTTCTTTCCCCTTTGCAGCACACTGGTGTAAAAGCAGAAAACAAACACAAGAGCCTGTAACAATAAAAGAGCACAATAACTGATAGTAAAGACTTGGCAGCTGTAGGGAGCCAAAAGCTTCTTGGAGGGGGTTGGATGGAAGCTGAGTTTCCCTCCCTGCTTGTATTGTATTTCTTTCCTCTGCCAAAATGTGCTTCCTGAGTCTTGGGCAGAGCTCTCTGCTGCTGACCCTCACCTTCCTCTGTTTAGCCTGGAGCGTAGGCTTGCCACGAGCGCCTGAGGCCGCGCCTGGGGACAGGCAGAGCCTCCCGCTGCGTGCACATGGCCAGGGTCAGGCCTGCTGTCAGCAGCTTCCTGGAAACAACAGCCAAGTTGGGCCACACCTGACTGTGTCCCCCAGGAGCAGCCGGGCAGAGACCAGGCACGGCAGCCCAGAGAGCGGCTGGGGAGTGATTACAATCGCTGAGGCTGATGCTGAAGGGTTCTGTCCAGTCCTTTCTTCTCGGACAAAGACAGGTCACGTTCCACTTGGCACAGCTGTAAGCAGGCAGCAGGAACAAAGCAGAGGTCAGACAGTGCTCTAATCAAAGAGGTAATTTTGACTCCATTTAAATTCTAGCCCCCGATCGCATGGAAGTAGAAGCTTGCACTACTACTCATAAAGAACTGAACCACCCTCATGGTGACTCATGGTCCTTAACAGAGCTGCCATGCTGATTTTACAAACGTTAGAGCAATGCCTCAGAGTCAGTGTTTTGTAAGCTTTAACCTATCAACTTGGGAGCAGACCCACAGCTTTTTTAGAAAGCTCCCCTTCCCCTGTATTTTATTTCCTTTCTTGGTGTCAGAATCAGAGCCAAAGCCAAGCTTAATAAAGCAACAGGCATGGCCATTTTTCCCAGCCCTCAATTCCACTGATGAGAAGGGAGAAATTAATTTAAACCCTATCAAAACAGAAAAAGCTGTTCACTATTTTGTGCTGCAGAACAATGTTAACAAAACACTTGCTTGATCCATTCGCATTTGCCAGTCCAGCCAAGAATACAAGAACATGCAGGTCTGAATCCTTTTGTTTGAGCATCTGCAATAGACAGATGCTATCAGACGTGATCTAAGCTATTTCCTAGGCAGTGAGGGCAGCAGGATCAAGGAGATGCCTGGGATGCAGGCAAGATAGAAAGGCTCTTCTCTTATAAAATGCTCTTCTTGTTTTGCTTTCAGTCCTCTTATTCCTGGATCCAGTCAGATAAAGCAAAACTCTTCACTTCCAGCGGCTTCTGCTTGTGTCCCAGCCCTGCAATAGCCTGGAGCAGCTCCCACACAGCCAGCAGGCTCAGAACACACAGCACTGTTGTAATCAACACAGACATCACACATAAGAGGAACCTGCACCAATGCACACATTAGGCTTACCAACACTTTTGCAATACATGCAAGGGAACTTAAAAGCTTGCCTTTGAAGTAGGGGGAAGAAAAGAAAAAAAAAAAAAAAGGAATAACCCCTGAGCTGCCAAACAAACTGACCCACCTCTGGTACCTGAGAACTAGTCCCCTTTCAGCATCTGCTTGCTGTGCTAATTTACTGCCCTAACGTGCAAAATAATACTACAGACATTTTGCTTGCAAGTTTGCTGGGCTGTATTTTCTCTGCTCTTCTCCCTTCACCAACATACTATCTGTACCATCCGCAGCCATGCAGGAGATGTCTCAGAACAGACTGATATACAGATCCCACTGAGAAGGGCTCGTGCAAAATAACATAGCCATAAAAACATTAACAGAACAGTAAGGCTACACTTAAGACCATTTGTTAAGGTCATGTCTGTCTCTAATAGGGCAAAAAATGTGTTTTTACATGAAGTTAAATACTACTGAAGTCAATCTGCTTCCTGTGTTTGACTGCCACCCACCACTACCACTGGCCCAGCAGGTTCAGAACTGCGCACCATCCTGTTCTCTGCAGCACCAGGCACACTCATCTGGATTCAGAGGAGCAATTAAATCACACTGGGATTTCTCAACCTCTATCTACATTGGCTGTCTTAATATCCTTAACTTGTATCAAACATGATTGAGGCAATCACAACTTTCTCAACCCATTTTCCTTCCTCTTCTTGCTTCACACTCAGTTCAGGAGTGGGTTTTTCTTCTATGTGAAGAAAAAAAAAAAGTTGAAACAATGCTTAAGTGAATTTTGTAAAAACAAAAGATAGTTAAGTTACTACTAGCAATACTGAGTTAGCCTTAGGACTTCCATGATAACAAGATCTCCATACAAATACCTAAAGATCAACTTGAAGCAGCCACAAGAGGGAGTCTTAAATCTCTTATTAATATCCAGATGGATTCTACTTTTAAAACAAACATTTAGTGCAGGACCAAGCCTTCAAAACCAAAGTTACTGTGAACTCCCAATTTCCTCTCTGCTTTCACAGAAATATCCTTATTCTGATGATAAAAATTCTTCAAGACCTTTGAGGCTTTTTCTCTACTTATGAATGGGCAAAAAAGAAAATTCCTCTTCATTTATCATGGCTCCATTCTAGAAATGACTGAAGCCAGAGGAATAATACATGAAAAGCTTTTGTCCTAGCAAATCTCAAGCTCACAAGTGTCCAAGAGGCTAGTTCAACCTAAACTGAATCCTAGAAATCTGTTTGTTGTTTTTTTTCTTTTAAAAAAAAAAGAATGAGTGACACACAATAGAATTATTAAATAGGCAGGAGAGGTTATTAAAAATCAATTCCTTCCCACTACTTTCTCAGACAAGCAGTTTGGTGGCTGTAAGCCAAGAGGGTCTTACTGGTGGACTCCCCTCATTCCAGCTAACAGGACACCTCCAGCTCTTTCACCCTGGGAAAGGAGCAGAACCATTTGAAAGCAGGGGGCATCAAGCTGCCAGACATATCTTGCAGGGGTACTTTCTCCTTGGAACAATGTTGTGATGCTAGTACCTGACAATAAGCACACTCCTCCCTTACAAAGACTAGAAATTGCACTAGGATTTTTTTCTTTCCATCCACACTGAAAGGGACTGGTTTCTGCCTAATGCAGACCACGGCACGGGGCAGACTTACCATCACTTTGGCTTGAAGTTCTATTAATTTCACACACGATTAAAAGCTCTGGCAGAGCTTAGAGCCTACAGCATAACAAATAACACTTCTCACATTGCCAGTAAAATATCTGTGTTGAATCTGTGTACGTTTGCTCTCCATCTGCCAAAAAAACGTCAAGATACATTCCTCAAAAATAGTTTTATGGTCTTTACTCAATCTTGACATTCACTTGTTCTAAAGTTTCCAAAAAAACATTACAGCTCCAAAGGGAGAATCTATATTTGAGTAAAGCCACACAACAGACTTTCAACAGAAATAGCTACATGCAGGCACTGTCCAAAGGACCAAGAAACAGACCTCTGGCAAGGCTTTTTGTGGAGATTCAGCCAAGAGATAAAAATCCATGAACTAATTACCTCAAAGAAGCTAATGAAAGAAATGCCCATAGTACAGCTGAATTGTACTTGACTTCGTTATCCTCCTCTGCTGTACTCTTTTGTAAATTCACCTTCCCACTCCTGCATGAAACTCAACTGGGAATCTAAGAAAGCAGTTAATTCTGACTTTTAAACAAGATCAACACATAACTACAGGATCAGCAGCCTCCAATCCAAAACACAGTAGATTCAGCTGTCAGGAGAGATGACTAAACCTAAACTTTCGAGGCTGCAGCTTAAATCTTTTTTCCCCCTCCTTACAGTAATTCCTCTTCCCTTACAGTACTAGCCAATATAAGTGCAGGATTTGTGAACCCCCCCCCCCCCCCCCACACACACACACACCTACTTATCAATGTCACTCTTTTCAGAATGAATTTAACAGGGAAAAGAACACCTAAACTTCTAACTATGATCAGGGGCTGACCAGAGGAATGTCCACTCAAAAGCAGATGTTCAGTTCCAAAACATTTCATACAATATGCTGACAATTTAAAGGTATTACTTACTATGTCTTGCTAATACATAAAATACATTTTTGTAAGGTTGCCCAAGTAACGGAATGGGTCAACAAGATTAGATGCAATACATGTTAACATCACAGGAACATGCATCTTCTACTTGATGATACTACAGATTAATGTAATTACACCTCAAACTTCCCCTAATTTCAATCTCTGGGGAAAAGAGGTTATTTTTCTTCAGTAATATATGGCTGCTCTGAAATAATGGCAGTCATCTGTAAGGAGAAACTGCAAAGGTTTAGACAAGTAGATGTTAAGACAGCATGATACGTACATTAAAATGCAAACATGTATGCCACAGCACCTGCTTTCTGAGTTTCAGTCTACATACCCAAATAGAAACCAGCAGGAATCCATCAGCCACACCATACACAAGCTATTTTTAGATATAGGGTTATATAATTTTTCATCTAGCTCCATGGATCCATGCTTCAGCTACAGACACATTAAGCTTAACCCTACCCCAAACAAGAAGATAGTAAATCTTCAAATCCTGATTTCACTGTTAGTCTACTCAAGGAGTAAAGCACTATTCAAGTCTTTGCTGTGGTTCAGAATACACAACCTGGCGCAGGTCAAACTGATCTGCACATAGCTTTCTGAAAAGTCCATTTGCTTTTTCTGACCTTTGTAATATGGTTCTTGTCATTGGGGGAGAAGAGCACAGGAAACACTAGATTGATGAAATATAAGATTGGAAACTGCAGAAAAGAGAAGTTAGTTGGAGAAAGCTACCATACTCCTCTATCAGAAAGAATCAGTGAGACAACACAAAGGATTTGCCCCGAGCCCCATGTCAGCTGGTAATGAGAGGAATCCTGTTATTGAAAGCAGTACTGGTCTCACACCCATCAAAACCACCAATACAGACTAAAAGCTTGCTCTTCGACAGGTCCTAGGTAAAAATCTGCACAATTACTAGTTGCAAGATTGTACAGGAAGACAATAATGTCTTGCTAGCTTTCAAAGTTTACTTGATGCAAATGATAAGGTTCTCACACTGGTTCTTGATCATTTGAAGCTCAAATACTCACACATCATAGCAGCTAAGAAATATAGACACGTATGTTTAAAGAAAGTCTGCTAAGTCGCGTAATTTTTTTTTTTCTTTAATCATGAAAGTTAAAGTTATACTCAACATGTACTGGACAATTTACATTTGCAATCAATGTACCTTTGCATTTTAGTTATGGCACAGTCTGCCCACTTTACCACGTCCAGAAAAAAAACCTACTGCCAAATGGAGAAGGCTTCAGGTCTCCTTCAACAGGTGGATTGGGCTCTGGCCTAGGTCTAGAATGATATACATTCTCAGGGATAGGCCGGTCTGTCTTCACTTTTGTGACCTATAAAGAAAAAGTAAAGAATTACACAGCTTCTATAGTGTTTAACAGAAAAGCCAGGTTAAGGGAAGCACCACCAGGTCACGCTAAGGACATGGCATGGATTGGATGAGAGACTCCTACCTCCAGTGTTTAAAAAAAAAAAAAAAAAGAGTAGTGAAGGGCATTTTATACATAGCTATGTCACAGTTCTACGAGCGTGTGAGCTTCACTGCTAAAGGAAGGGCCTCTGCATTACAAAAAAGTAAGTTAGGTGGAGAAACATGAGCAAAGTGCATCTTCCAGGAACACTAGCAAATGCTGGAAGTCTTCATTTCTAGTAAAGTCTATGAGCTTCCAGAGTTGAGTTCATGTATCACCTTCTAAGCTGGGAGAAAAGTTTGACACCAGGTCAGGAAAACAATGCACGTAAGAAGGAAAAGAGAAATCTGATTACCCAATCAGAAAGGCAGACAGTTACCTTAGAGAGCTGTCCCAGATCAGGTCTCACCCAGCCCAACTTCTCTAGCACACAGTTATCAAACACTGCCTGCTGCTTTCGGCATCGACGGAGCTCCTGCAAGTTGCTATAGTCAATGCACGTCCAGTATTCAGTAAATGGCTCTGCACAGTGTACTTTAATCTTCCTGTAAGAGATTGCAGAAAGAAAATCGCTGGCAAGTGTTACAGAGCTAATGTTCTCCTCCCTTACTCATTCAAACCTCAATTTCTGAATTATCCTAGTTGCAATTCCTCATACTGACCTAAGGCTGTCAGAAGCCAGTATCTAAGCACCATTAAACAGTACCTAATGCCAGCACCACAGAAGTTTGCATCACTGTGGCTACAAGCAGGGATAGCAGCAACTTCAGCAATACATGGAGGGCATTCTTGTGAAGCAGGTGGACACGGCTCGCCGATGTGTGATGTTCCTTTGGTTAACTAACATCGCATACATTACACAGTGTTCTAATAACTCCCAATTACTTTGATGTCTTCACCTCAGAACAGAGGGAGGCTCTGATTACCGCCTGCTACAAGAGGGGAGGATCTGCTCTGAGCAGGCCGGGTCAGGTGCAGTGCTGGCAGCCTAGGAACACAGCGCAGGCACTGACACGTGCCCCCATCTGTACTTTTGCCATAAGAACTCAACTCTGAAGCTGCCGCACTTTTTACAGCAGTGCGCACGTGAAACAGGCGGCAGCGTGGAACTGCAGCTTCTTCTCCCGATTTCATGACACATCTGTAAGCAGCAAGGCACTCCGCAGCAGCGACCAAGGACGAGGTCAGCTTTAATCAGACCGGACAGCAGCACAGCGCTGCCCCTCGGGCAGCGCCCTGCCCTCCTCAGCGCCGCTCCGAGCAGCTCCGAGCTCCCCACGCTCACCTGAAGAAGTCGAGCGCGCACTGGTTGACCTGCCGGCCCTCCTGCAGGCACTTCCGCGGGTCCTTCTCCTCCCAGCGGCACAGCATGAACTCCTTGTTGGGCCGGTCGCACTGCGAGCCGTAGTGGTGGGCCGCGGCCTTCAGCACGGCCGAGCTGACCGTCACCTGCAGCGAGACAAAGCGGCAATAGGAGCGGCCGCCCCGGCGGCGCCCGGCGAGGCCGAGCCCAGCCCCTCCCTCACCTCCTGCACGTCGAGCTCCTCCAAGGAGGGCACCTGCACGGTGCCGGCCATGGCGGCGCCGCTCTCCTTGAGCTCCCCTCGGCGCCCGGCCGCCGCCGCGCATGCGCCGCCGCCGGGAAGGCGGGACCGCGCGTGCGGCGGCGCGGCGGGGGGCGGGGCTCGGCGTTGCCATGGCG
>JAPSGF010000020.1:1726835-1752508 GCA_035772895.1 Perdix hodgsoniae | reverse complement strand
GAAACCAGAATTGTCACTGACTACGAGCTGAGGTTTCTGAGAAATGCAGGTATGAGAACGTTGGCACTGTAAGCCCCAGTCATGCGCTTGCTGTAGTTCTTAGGATGGGTGGTTAAAGCGGAGACTTACAGAAGTGCTTCGGTTCTGTTATCACCGAGCTAAAATATTTCCTAAAGCTTTATTCTTATCAGCTATTTGTGCATCCCCAGAGTTGTACTGATCACATTTTGTAAAATTACAGTGAAATAATTGTATTCCCATTTAGTAACTTAACCTCAGGAAAATCTCCCATCTCCTCTGTTATGATCTCGGGAAAGGAATGGCAGTGAGCTGTGCACCATTCCTCTGGACAGCCGTGTTGTGACCCAGCACAGAGCTTAAGCATCTGCTTGTCTTCAAGTGTGAGAACAGCCCCTTTATTTAAATGGGCCTTAGGGCTCATACGTTGCTGAATAGGAAACTGTCTTGCCACATTCTACAGCTGTGTTCTGAGACGAATCTGACAAAGACTGGGTGTCGTGGCTCAGCCCCCAAATCAATAAACCTCGATGAAAATCAGTTCTACCAAGTCAAAAGGGAAGCATTATAAATAATATGCAAACAGAAGAACCCCCAATGGCTGACACCAGGGTAACTCAAAAAGATAATCTGACCTGAAATAAATGCTTTGTGTTCTGGCTGTTTAAACTCTGTGTTTATCACCCTTTTCAGTACAGATATATATGCGTGTGTGTATATATATATATATATATATATATATATATATATATATAATTTTTTTAAACAAAAATGCTTTTCAAAGGAACCGGACCCCTCTTTTTTTCTTTTCTTTTCCACATGTCCAAATCACAAGACCTGGTGTTTCTGGAAGACAATTCTGTCTTTCTTGCTGCATTTTCAGTGTGCCACAGTTGAACAGTTTTGTTGCTTGGAAACTCCCTGTTTCAGAAATTTTACTATTTGTTGAAAAAAATTCTGCTCAGCTCTACTTTAAAGAGCTTTTGTGAGTGTGCACTATGATATCGGAGTAGGGAAGTGAAGGGGGGAAGCTAAATGAATTGGAGATACCATCTGCTATAAAATATACCCTATGATACATGGTCTGTTTTATAAATGTTGAATAAAAACTGATCTAGATTATTACAAATGGCATTGATCCAAAATACTGGAATGCAGTGGGCCTACTGATGAGGAAGATAAGCAACATGCTTTCCAAAAACACAGGAACCTACAAAGATTAGTACAGGAGGGAACGCCTTGGAATTCAATTTATTGTTTTTTAATCTGTTCTTTGAACTCATTGTCCTTGATGACAATTATCTCAAACCCTACGAATTATATCAATCAATATTCACTGAGCAGAGCGGCGCAGCGTGCGGTCTGACAGCGTTGCTGGAGATGTGCTTTGTGTGACCATTCCCCTGCAAAGCCAGGACACAAAGTTAATCTTGTTGATGTGAGTGTGAAGAAGGAATGTGTCGTGTAGGCCAGACCCTTCCTCTTAAGAACATGAACACAATTGAAAAACCCAGCACTTGCTCAACATCAGAGGAACTCTTGCTGCCCCAGGAGAGATGATTCAGGGCACAAGGCCACTGTAGTTAAAAAATATATATATATTTAAAAAGCCCAGCTGTAAGCAGAAGAAACTGAGGAAGAGGCTGGAATGACAGGGAACAGATCCAGAATTACTCCATTATAGGTTGGGCAGGAAGGAGCAGGAAAACCTCCAGGCTTCCAGCCAAGTCTTGAAAGCATCAAAAGCAGATGGTAGGAAGCATTCAGGAAGTTCTTACAACAGCTTGACAGGTTTACCAAAATGACACTATCTTCCTCAGGTCTGGAAGCAGGCATAAAGAATACTCCAGTTCTCACCTTTCACCCTGGTCCTATTATGAAGCAATTTCTGATTGTTTCTCGGCCATTTGGGAAACAGAGCAAGGAAGCATACTGCCTTGGCACTGACTTTCCTGCCAAACTGGCAGCATCCAGCTATCATTCCAAAAGACTGGAAAAAAAAATAGTCTCCATTTACAATTGCAGAGTTTGCTTCCACCACTTCTTTGTCAAGATGAGTGTTCGTAGAGTACCGTAGAGACTCCTATTAAATTTGGCAAGCTTTGCATTTCACTAGCACGGAGGTCTGATCCTCATTTACTTAAAGAGCTCTTACTGTAAAGCAGAGCAAAGGCCCATCATGAAGATATAATCAGGCCCAGAGAATGAAATGACAGCAACAGTTTTGTTGTACTTTAGCAAAGTTTTCCAAATTCTCATTGCAGTCTTGCAGTTATTACTCCATCTCCAAACCTCTGTTTCCTTGGGGATGCTCAAATTTCTCTTCATTCCTCATATGCTCTTCAATCTTTTTTTTTTTCTAGTATTGCAAAGTACACAAAATTGGACACATAAATAAGAATAATAATACTGGTTTGTAAGGAGATACACTGTTTATTTTGAATATGCACTGGGACTGGACTCCTGTTTCAGTCAGAGTATTCCTTCTTTTTTTTTTTTTTCCTCCCAAAAATTGGTCTCCTGGCACCTCTTAAAGAGAGTTCAGTCAATAGAAAGATAGGAGGATTTCCCAATTTTTCAGAGAAAAGTAGGAATATAACAATATTATGTTTAATGTAAAGCAGGTTGGTAAAAGAAGAGAAATGATTCAAGTTTTAGGACCCCCGAATTTTGGAGAGGTCCATCATTTTCAAAGAGAAAATACTGTCAGAAATAGAAATCTTGTTCTCCTGAGGAAAGCATGATAGGAGATTGCCTGGGTCACCTCTCTCCTGATGAAAAGCAAAGATACTTCTGATGAAAATTGCCCTGTTTCTCCTTCAGCTCTCCTGATGCTGGGTTAAATAGTATGAAACACACTTTTGCTCTTTGCGATATGAGAAAATTTGTGCTTCTACTTCTGTCTTCCATTTTCAGGTTAAATTAGTACGAGCACAGTGCGTAGGGTGGTAGCTTTCTGCACTGCAGTCAGTGTTACCTGAAATACGTGCATCTCTTCATATGAGACCAAGAATAGGAAGACACAAAGCCTGCCTTTATTCTGTAACTCAGTCAGGTAACTGAACTAATGTGCATGTTAGTAAGAGCAGGATTAGGCCCGAAAAGCCAAGGCAAGTGCCCACTAAGAGGAAAGGTTTTGGTACTGCTGCAGTCCCAAGCCAGCCAGCAATCAGCCTAGGATTTCTACAGGCCTGAAAGTCTCATAGAAAGCAACAGGAAAAGACCTGCTGTTTAAGGAATCATTAGAAGCTGAAAAGATCAAGACTCAAGAATATTATTTTATTCTAGTTTTAACAAAGCTGGTTTTAGACCATCCAGTTTTCCCTGGTTTTGAGGCTGACCCAACTCCACAGGCAAGTTTGAGAACACCTTTTAATTCTAAGCCTTAGTAATCATAGACCTCACACCATTAATGTGGGATGGAGGTCTGAAAGGATTTAAAAGCAATTTTTTTTGAAAGTCAGCAGAGATGAATTCACCCATATCAGGTTTATCCAAGCATGTAAATCCACGAGATAAATCTGCTACATTTAGGCTTCTTTGACTGAAATCTCCGATGCAGCCTGCACCAAGCGCTGCCTGAGAAATGGAGGCTTGGACTTGGGAGAAAAATGTGAAACAGCCATAACCACTCAGTAATTACATAGGGTAATATTTCTGCAGCTACCCTCATGCACCCCGAATACACACAGATGTGTGCGTGCTCTTTCTCATAAACTACTGGAGAACTGGGCGTAGGGTGAGGACCTGGCAGTTTTTCAGGCCTGGAGTATTTCTGGAGAAAGACAGCAAGTTTAACTTAGAGTTGACTGGAGTGCAGGGAAAAAAGGAAAACTAAAAAAAAAATCAAAAAAAGACTGCAGTTGGGGATCACGCACTGATCTTTCTTCCCTGTTCTTCTTCGAAATCACCCACTCTGCTGATGGAGGGAGTGGATGAGCACTCTGATTCCAGCCCAGTCCCCAGTCATTGCCTAAGAACGAAGGAGCTGTTTTGGCAGATGCCCTTATTGCTAAGGAGAGGAAAGCCCCAGCAACACACATACAAGGGATACAGTATTTTTGTTCGAATGAATTTAGCTTCCCATCGATTTAAATGTCTACTTACAACACAGGACCATTTAATCTTTTGTACATTTGTTTCTTTTTTATTTGACTTAAGACACTGAATTTAGATGAGGTTTAGTTCCTACATATTGAAACTCTTAAAAGCTCTTCAAATAATTGTTCTTTGGATACTTGTTAAGCTAAAGAAATCAGTTTTGATCGGCAGTAAAAGTTCATGCTATTTTAAGTGCAATGCTATAGCTATTTTCTGTTGTATATTTAATCATTTTGAATTATATGTCATGTAAAAGATTTTAGCTCTGGGGCATTTGCCAGATGGCTGATTCTGCATTTCACACAACAAAAGAAATAATGTTTGTGTAAAGCTCTTAAAAATAGTTGGTAATCAGTATATTCTACAACGAATAGGATCCAGACCTGTTTGAAGGAAAAAAAAAAAAAGAAAAGAAAAAAGCACACAGAAAAAAAACAGCTTTTGCAGAAATTAATTTAGAGAATTTGGTCTCTACCTCTGAGCTCTGAACAAAACAAATGATGTCCATTATTTGCTGATTTTTTTTTAAACATTTGATAAGTTAACTGAATTGTAAATTTTATGTATTTTTATGTTAAATGGCAATTATTGCAATCCATTCATCTTTTTCCTTTGCTTTGGCTCACAAACTTATTTCTGAAAAAAAGAGTTTGTAAAATAGAGAGCCTATGCTACTCTCAGTGTACAGCCGTAGAGCATATGAATATCAGAAGCCTTTTGCTTTTCTTGCAACAACCAAAGCTCACATCCTTTCTGCATTCTCCCCGACTACTGCTGACTCCTCTTTCTGGCCTCTTATTCAAATTCCTCCAAAATACCTTTGCAAAAAGTATTTTGTCTCTCTGCCACGGAACTCAGCTTTCTTTCTTTACCCACAACACTCCACACAAGTCCATACAAATTCACCTTCTGGTCTTGTCTCCTCCATCCCCTGTATTCCTTTTTCCTTTGCAGCTGGTCCCAGGGCAGTTTTTCTGCTCTGCACACTGGTATAAATCCTCCATTTTCTAGTACATACTTTCCTGGCTCGTTACTTCTGCAATACTCAAAAGACTTGAAAAATATTATGCTAAGGGGAAGGTTAGAAATTTTGCTGCAGCTCTTTAACCTGGATGTCCAAGTCTCTTGTCTACCTATTCCTATTTTCACATAAGTAGCTTTTGTCCTGATGTGACAGATGCAGACCTACACACAGAGCTCAACAAGTAAGTTATTTAGGGACCCAAATGTTAGAAGTCAGAGATCGTTTGAATGCCATTGCAGAATGCATATTTATTATGTCTTTCTGTGCATCCAAGTCTGTTCAGGTGATGGATGTAGTTGGAGACCTCTCATCCATTTAACCAAGAATATATTTTTGTATTAAACTTGGCTTAAGTGCTTTAATATAAAATATACATAGATTAGATATAAACCATATTGGTTCATACCACAACCAGCAATGATAACACTAATAGTGGCATCTTGATACAAGTTACTACAGCAATTTCAGTAGCTGTAGCTTTTGCAGATATACCGTTCCTTGTGGTTTGCTGGTCTTAAAATACTTATCGTTTTGGAAACTGTGAAAGTTTCAGTTCCAAACAGTGGCATGCCAAGAAAAACAACTTTGTTTGTGCGCTAGCCATCCCATTGTGAACCCGCTGGGCAGGTTATTCACAAGTCCTATAGGCACTTACATTCAGCTATACTGCTCACGTGCAAACAAGTTTTACAAGAGATGGAAAGTTCATTTTGGGGCCATTTTGGAATTACTGTAATTAAATGTGAATGGGTGAGAATTTGTGGGTGGAAGGAAAGGTTAATTGAAAACATGTTTTCATTTTCTTGCCAGCCTTGATGTTGGTGAGGTCAGGCACAGTAAGGAAAGCAGTGCTAGGGACCCAAAGGGGCAGTGGAAATGAAAGGGGTGTGCCAGGCAGAATCCATGGCTGAGATGCTATCACATACAACTGTGATTGTGCAGTGGAAGAACACGATAAACTGCACTGCGGGTGACAGGAGGAGTCAGGCATGTGAAAGAATTAACTGATACTGTTGTTTACAACAGTGTGTGTGTGTGTGCTTGGCCCTCTACAGAGAGGAAACTCAGCTCTAGTTCAAGGATGGCCCATTGTAAACATGTGCTCTGATAAACCCTGCTGATGGGAAGCTGCTCAGACACCTGGCTGTGTCTCACAGCCGCAGGCGTGCGCTCTGGGGTGTGCTGGAGTGTGAGCCCCTGATGGAGGGACAGTGTGGGGCCTGTTTGTTGGGGAAGTCACTCTTGCCCCTACTACACTACTTTTAGACTGAACATGGAAAAGTAGGTAAATGGTTCAGTCACCTTCACTGACTGAGCTCACCATGGAATGTATCTTACAGCAATTTTGACAGAATTTACTGTCATGTGGACCTTCCCCTACATTCAGTCAAAATAAGCTGCTCCCTCCTGGCTCTTATGGCAGCAAGAGTGAGCAAAGGGATGATGTGTGCTCGTGCCTGTTCCCAGCTCTCTGTCATGCAGAGCTGGGAACCAAGGATCTGAATTTTGGCACACATCAAGACTCTGGTGTAGATAGGGCCTTCAAGACACCAGAGCCACGTGCAGCTGCACAGTGCAGCATGAAGACCTAACGCAGAGTCAGACCAAAGGTGTGAAAGGTTTTTGAGATGGACAGTGTAGCTCTTTCCCTGTATAAGCCACCGAGTTCCAATTTCAATGAGGTGCATCATTCTACATATCCCCAGGTGGTTTCCTGAGAAAGCACAAGTTAGAGAGCAAATCCTGAAGCCTACAAGATGACGCTGCTGCTTGCTGGCAGTCACATATTGTGGCTTACAGAGCCTCAAGACATCTCTCACAGCTGAAGTTTCCATAAGCAACACAGAAAAGCAACAGCTAGAATCAAATCATTCTAAACTTTGCAATATACATTTAACATAGCAAGGTTAAATACACCTAAATTACAGTGTAATTTCAAGTCATCTCTCAGAAACACCCTGAAGCAAGCCCCAGCTTTTCAGCTTTTTCTTATCACGCTTCTGAGAGACACACAGAATATGTAGCTGGGGAAGTCACTCTTGCCCCTACTACACTACTTTTAGACTGAACGTGGAAAAGTAGGTAAACGGTCCGGTCACCTTCACTGACTGAGCTCACCATGGAATGTATCTTACAGCACTTTTGACAGAATTTACTGTCATGTGGACCTTCCCCTAAATTCAGTCAAAACAAGGAGACCTGCAAAGCAATAACTGCTAAGAAGGACCAATACAAGAGGTGCTACTTACAGAAGCAAAGTAGGGCCAGAATGCTTAGCTGGGTCTTAGTTATATAAAAAGGCTCCATCACAACTGCTGCACAGGCACCTCGATCACAGCAGATCCCTGTGCCTTACACCCCAGTCTGTATTCCAGTGGGGAACAGACACTGCTTTGGGGATTAGTCATGCAGGTGGCTACCAGGATTGGCTCCATATGCTTTGAGTCTGCTTAATGAAAACAGCTTGAATTAATTACTTAAATTAAAAAGGAGCAGTCTCAGGTTGGGCTGGCTGAGGATTTGGCCTACGGTATTAGAAATCTATGTTGTGGGTTGTAGAAAACTGATCTTATTTTTGATTGAGACATAAGGAAATAATTTGTGATATTCAGTCAATAGTTACATGTATTCTAGCAGCTCATCCATTGACATCCAACTTTATCTTTTTCTGCTTCAAGATTTCAATTCAATGCTGTGATAAGGGTCATTATATTTCACTAACTTCGGAGTAAAGAACTTGTTGATGTATACCAGCATCAACATACATACAAGATACAATGGATAGCTGTAACCTTTTCAGCCAAATCTTTCTTCTTTACCTTCAAATTTAAACACCAGTCCTGTTTCAGCAGTGTGTTCCCTGAATGTATATTCTACTGGGGAGAATCTTTAAAAAAAAAAAAAAAAGGATAAACTTGTAAAGATAAATATGCTGACACAAAATTCAAAACACAACATGAAGAACCCCATACCTCCTAATTGTGCACAGGGTGATAATTTACCACTGATTAAAGAGTTTGTATTTTTTTCAAATCTTTTTTAAAGGGAAAATTACTTCTGAAGGTGAAGATGTGCTTAGACAATCATATTAACATATTCAAACAATTGTAATTTGCAAAATAGTAATTACAACTCACTATCTGGTAGCATTAATCAAACTTCAAGGTTTAATTCCATTTTAAATATTGATGAAATGTGATTCTCCAATCTAACCCTGGTGTTGCAGGGTTATGGAAGCAGCCAGTGACAGAAAAAGAGGAACGTGTAGTTAACAAGCAGCTGCCACAAAGAAGGATCGGCATCTGTGATTTAAATTGTTAGCTGCACAGTCAGGTAGAGTGTAAAAAGGGTAGTCAAGAGGCTGTTAAGTCCATTGCTGCCAATTACTAACAATCAGGGAGGAGCTTTAAGACTTGTTCAGTACAATAAACCCAGTTTGTCTTGTTTCAGGGGTTACTACTGAAGAGGTTGCAGCTGCACTGATTCAAATAGCCCTAAAACTACAGTAATTATCAACCAGTCTTCTTTAGTGTAGCAAAAGTATGTTTTACCATAGCTTAACTCTTTACATTCTAATATTTCTCTGCTTCTTCTCCCATAGCTGGCCCCAGAGCCATTCTGATGTCTGCTTTTGTGGTTCTAGCCGTGTTGGATCAGTGGTTTCCTTTCCCCTTACCCACCCCGAGGAGCAGTCGTACAGCATTCTCGGGTTGGATGGCAGTGCTAGGATTTGCTTTAGAATATTTTTTTTAATATGAAGTCGTTACACCTATTATTCATTTTCATATACGAAGTTGAAATCCATATAGCTCATTCAGTTTTTGCAGCTGATTATTTTAATTTTGCATGGGATCTGATCACTGCATAAACATTGCGAGGCTGGGGAGGCTGAAGGCACAGCACAATCTGCCTGTGTAATGAAAACAGTGCAGAAGGAAGCTAGGCAAACCAAGGCTGTGCTGGAAACACAAAGCCAGGTGTAGCATCTGCCTTTCTCAGCGCCTGTAGCCTCGATGCTGTTACGTGACCACAACAGATTTCTCACTAGGAAGGTGGGCTGATTATTTCTAGTACTCAAGTGAACCACTTACATCATTACCCAAACATGAGCTAGATAGCGGTGATGTGTAGCGTGTTTAAGGTTTGTTTATTCCTTCACCATGACAGAAATAGACAAAGTTTCATTTCTATGCCATTACCACAAGCTCAGACAAAGTATGTTTTTTAGTCAGGGAGATCTCAGCTAAAACCACAGCTACCCGCACTGGACAATGTCTGTCATAGCCTGGGCTCACGTGATCGCCTCATTACAGAGCCAGAACACCTAGTGCATAGAACAAAAGCCAGCACGTTGATTACGGCTTTGATGTTGTTTTTAAGAAAGCTGAAGGACCACATTTGCATTCCTGCTGCAGCCAGCAATGGAAGCTCTGCCCATGGCAGGATTGTGTGGTCTGCGAGTGATGTTCAGCACTCATCTTTTTAATTTTCCTTTTTAGCATATTTTTCCAGGATTTATTTTCTGCTAATTTACGTCTGAACAAGAAATATGCCATTAATAGGGTCAGTCAGCATCAGCAGCCCTTCGTCAGGGAGCAGCTGCTGTGCAAGGAGCAGAGTGCAGGGAAACCAGTTGGGAAATATCCCAAGATCCACAGGCCTTCCTGAGCAGGGTCGTCAGGGAAGTGCTGCCCTTCGGACAAGGGATGAACGCTTTGGCACATGCTTTAGTTCAGCCTGCTTTGATCAAGATGCCAGCAGAGCACCCTGGGAGCAGCATCTTGTGAGAAGTGAAACCTGCACTCAGCTCATGTGGACAGAAAGGAGAAAAGGGAGCAGCATGGAAAGGCAAGGGAAGAGGGGAAAGAGGAAAGGGGAAAGGGAAAAAAAAGGAAAGGAGCAAAGCTGACCATTCAAAACCCACTAGCACAATCAGTAAGATTTAGCTACACGCTTGAAGACTTGTACACAAACCTAATTTGTTCACACACTCTTCTGTTCACTTAGATTAGCACAGCTCACTCCTTTTACATTTCAAATGCTACTACATCACTTTAACCCAAAGGTACAAGTCTCCAGTAAAAGGTATCCATGAGAATTTGACTCCTTCCAAGGAAGAGGCTTCATCCTTGATCTGTTCTGCCCTCACCAAGCAGGGCTCTCAAATGTGGAGGAGGTGGGATCCTGTGCTACACCAAGAGATGTTCTCAGCCCCAGCACCACAGCCTCTCTGCTCCCTCCTAGGAACCATCTCTGTTTTTAGGTAATAAAGGCTGCTATAAAACCCTTAACACTGAGGTGAAAAGCACACATCACCATGAGAATTTGTTAAGACAGTGGTAAATGCAAGCAGCAGCTCTAACGTATTTAATTTATATAAAAATAAATACAGTTATTCTATTTTCCTTTTTCCAAAGCTTCCTGGTCTACTGCACAGATCTGTTTTCCTCTAAACAAACATGAGGAAATGCTGTAGAACAGTTTTTGAAGACAAGACTGTTGAAGTCCCTGGAATTAAGGCACCACAGCTTACATTTGCCAAGTTATTTGCTCCTAATCATACACAAATTTTCTATTCAACCTTTGCAGGACAGCTGTTCTTTCCTGCATTGTCTTTACACACTATTGTGCTCTGAAAATGTGGCAGACATGAATCCTAACAAGGCACACAAGATGGTCTAAGATATCTCAGTACTACATCAGCTTAGTGACACCAATCACAACATACATTTCAAAAACAGCCCCATCAGAGCAACTGAAGAAGAAGAACCCAGGCTTTGACTGTTGATTTTTCTTTGCCTTCACTTTTCATAAACTGACAAGCAACACAGACATGGTATTCAAAAAGATGTGTATCTTCATTTCTGACCCTTTCAACATAAATCCTGCACGTGGCCATAAAAAATCAATCTATATTTATACACATACATATGTGTAAATCTCACCTCCACCCAAGTTAACCTTATCAACCAGCTGAGTAATGAGAGTCATTATTGCAGAGCCCAAATCTCCCGCACTGACAAATTCCAACACAACAGCACACGACCTTTTTTAGAAACAAAACTATGTTCCAAGAGATGCCGGTGGCTCAGAGTGGGGTTTGTTCTCAGAGGAAAAATTGTTTGCTTGAGCAGGAACCCGATAATTCAAAGAGCGGGCGTGAAATGGTGACATTTGGTTGATCTCTTTCTCTCCCTTTCAGATGATGAGGAGCATGAGTGGATCATCCGGACCTGCCGCAAAGCTGAGGACAGAGCACCGGGGCAGAAACCTGGCCCGTGAAAACTGGTTTTGCTAGACAGTAATATTCCAAAGTAGGTGATGTGATCGACAATAAGCCTAGTTTGTCACTGCGTCTTATATCACCCTTTCCCTCTACAGGAATATAATTTTTTTGTCATCTTTGTCGGCATAAACAAAAATGGAAATAATCACTTAATCAGTCATGCTGAGAAAAAAAGCCATGAAAGAGAGCAGACTGCTCTCACAGCAATATTCCTGAGAGGTGTGGTGCAGTACCTACACACGTTATTAAGCCTGAAAACAATTTGTTAAAAAGAGTGCCTCAGATTCAGTGTTGAAGTCATTCAAATCCATCTTAATCAACATTATTTTCCCAGATTTTAGTTAGCTGTCCTGGTGAATTCCTTTCCTCTCTTTTTGCTCAGTACTTTGATATTGATTGATCATTGTAATAATGTACACCAGAGGTATTCTTTAATGACTGGTTTGCTAACTAGGAAATTATATCCATTTACTACGAACATTTGTTGAACTCTCCTGAAGCCGGAGTTTAACAAAATAATAAAAGAGGAGAACTGGGTGGGTTGCTGCTTGATTAGTAAGCCAGAAAGTATTTAAAAAATAAAATAAAATGGAATTACATCATTTTCTGGATGTAAGTGCCAGCACTTCTACTTGCATTAACTTTATTTATTACACAAATAAGACATTTACAAAGCACAACATTAAAAGTATGTAACAAAACAGACATTGGTTTTACAAAAAAGTGCTTACAATTTAGTTTTAATTTTTAAAATAAATTAGTCTTGACTGTCCACTCGTTCAGAGAATTTTTTAACCATTGTAGCCAAGACATGCATAATTGCAACATGCTACAACAAAATGATTGGCTGATGAAACAAAATCGATGTGTCTATAGTTGGCATCCTACAGATGTATCACTGATAGCAGTGCAGGATGGAATCCCGCTCCCCGTCCAACCAGTGAGTTGTGTAAGCACCTTTAGCTGGGCATGGGGTTAACCAGCATGAGCCAAAATAAAAAAGAATTGGTAATAATCCTGTAAACGGTTCCTATTTCAGACCCTCACCATATTCATTTACCTTATTCAACTCAAGTGAAAAGCCTTTCGCTGCCTGTCTTCACTGGATTTTTGTCTGCAGAAGTTTTTGGAAATAGCAACTGCAGAAGTTTATTACATGGAGTCTACGTTGGCAATTACTGAATAAACTAAGAAAATGAGAATGATTTTACTTTATTTTTTGCTTTTAATCTACAGACAGGAGATGAATGCAAATGACCTGAGATAAGGTTTGGTTCAGTGGCAACAGTCAGCGTGAAATAGATCGTGAAACAATGTATTGAATAAATTAGAGGATTTCTTACATTCTTGGTACAGTTGAGTATTTTCCATACACATAATTAGCTCTAAAACTGCACAAGCTGAATTGCTTCCAGTTTTTGCAAACAATTTGGGCTTAATATAAACAGAGCCTGATTTCTGAATTAGCAAAGCTGCTCCTGGCTACCTGGGGGAAGCTGCCCTCAGCCCGTGCTGCACAGCGATGCTCCCCGCTGCGCCCGCCCGCCCCAGCCCGCGCATCGCAGCCGCTCCCAACAGCGGCGTCCATCACAGAACTCGGATGTACAGTGTGACTCTCAGTGGTTTGTGATCAGTAACTCAGCTGATAGTTAGCAGATATGTATTTAACAGCCTCTCTTTCATGGCACCACTGAGACGGAAGATAAACACAAGAGACCACTTTCTCCCTCAAAAATCTGTTGTGGGAATCTCAAGTACTGCGGGCCGTCAGGTCACATCACAGCCTGAGTTCTCTCCTTCAGCCTCAGGTTGGATAGCTACCCGTTTGCTTACAGCTCCAATTCCACGGCCAAACAATCACTCGAACGCGCAAGCTCAAGTTGAGGAGGAGTGGGGCCCTGGTGACCCCCGAACCAGCAGCTCTCCCGGCCGTGCTGCGCACACAGTGACATGCAGGAAGCAAAGAGCTCTGCTCACAGCCCATGGAGGTGTGCTGGGCCTGTGCTCACCACTGCAGACAGGGAGAAGGGACACAAACGCCAGCACCTTAGGGCTGTTCCAGCCCAAGGAGACGCTGGGCAGCAGTGCCTCCTGCCAGGCCACGCACAGGGGTGTGTTTGGGCACCCACTGGGAGTGGATATTCACACGTCAGATGGTGATAATAACACTTTGCGGACCTAATTTCCTCTCTCCTTCCAAATGTTATTTCAGACTGAGGATAGAGCTGCTAGCTGCTGGCTGCAATTAGAACACTGGCCTAGCTGTCCAAATATTACAGCAGTCTCTCTTTTACATACACACACACAGAGGTGTGTGTATGTATTTGTTTCAGGATATCGACGTGTGCTGGTGTTCAGCTATTTCTCCAACCAGGAGAACTTGGTGCCCACCCAGCAGATGCACTGTGACTGCTGAGAGCACCGTGCCGGTGCCACCAGCTCACCATGCAGGGCTGATGCTGGAAATTGATCTCCAGAGAGAAAAACACGAGTATCTACGGCTTGAATTAAAAACAAGTTACATAACTGGTAGATTCCTGTCTTCTGCTCCTCAGGCACAGCTCAGTCATATTACGCACTGCCTGTGGCTCATCACAGGCTTTCACATTCTCGGAAATGCTGCCTCCTGAAACTTAGCAGCAAGACAGACCCATGTGCTCCCATGGAGAGGGGCTTTGTTAGCGACCTTGGCTCTTGGCTCAATGCAAGCTGAGAAGGGCTGGCAAATGCTAGCTGTTTACTTTTTGTTATTACCATCAATGAAGTATCATTTCAGAGCTTTTTTCCTGATCTGCGGCCAGGCGGCCGAGTACTTCCTTTGTTGTTGCCATGAGACTGCCCCAAGGGTGAGCCCCACACGCCTGCTCCTCTGTGCACAACCGGTCAGGACTGTGCCTCATCCAGGGACCTGGCAGGAGCAGCTGCCTTGCTCTGGTAAGGGATAGGGGTGAGCAGGTGCTGCCAGATGGAGGAACACGCATTGCCTCGCTGCCTGCCGGCCTCACTGCTGGCAGAACTTCCCTGGCTGCTCCCCGGTCCCTCCCTGCTCTTCTCACTAACTGAGCCCAGAGCTGGGCCCCTCTCCTGGGGTCCACGCCAGAGCAAGTCATTTCTACACATCTACTGGTGAGCTTCCCTTACGGATTTCTCAGTCCCAGTGTATGGAGCATCTAAGAGTTTGGTGTAGGTACATTCCCAAGTCACCCACTCGTCATCCAACATGACTTAGAGGAAATAAAGTAGCTTGTTAATAAAGAACAAGAATAATAATAATAAAAAGATTTGGCAAATGGCTGTGAGAGGAGAGACAGTCGGTGCTCTGAGAATAAGTCAGCAATTAAAACCTTCAGAGTGCCAAGCCTGGCTCTGCCACCGACCAACCCTACCACTCCTTTCAGTTCAGGACATCTCCATATCCCCTCCTATAAAATGGGGGGAACACTAAGATTTACTTACCTTACAGAGTGATCAAAGGGCATGTGATTCTAAAGCACTTTGAGAAGGAAGAAAAACTGCCTACTTCCAGCTGGCATCGTGTTTTCCACTTAGTGGAGTCACAGCTACCTGTGACTTTGGCTCAGGAGTCCTCCGTGTACATTGAGTTGCTGAGCCAGAGCCCATTTCAAGTCTCACACATGCAAGTGTAAATAAGGAGGGATGTCCGGGAACCAACAGTGCTTCACTGGTGCAAAAAGAGAATCAGGCCAAACTGTGTAAATTCCTCCTTTCTTTATATTCGTGGATGATCATCCAACCCCCCATTACTCAGCGTGTACTGATGTGTTCGTGTTCCCACAGCTGGGGAGCAAGGTTTGTAAGCACAGCAGTCACTCATTTGGGCTGTATCTGGCATTGTCTTGGAGAGACTCACTGTCATTCTACAAGTCCACAAGAAACAAGTGAAAAATGCAACTCTGCACTTGACACACACATACACAGAGTGTTGCTGGAGAAATAAGAGTGGATGTTAGATGCTGGTCAATGGGAATAACCAAGAATGCCGAATCTGAGTTTCTCCTGCATGACTGAGAACAGTTGCCTTGGGCTGGACACTGCGTTTCAGCGACTGAGGGGCAGTGGTGCTGGGAGCGCCATGGGCAGGCGAGGAAAAGCTTGCGGAGTCAGTACTGAAAGAGGATGACCTGGGGGAGAAACAGGAACCAAGTGTTAGCTGCTTCCAGAGACAAGTGGCCCTCACTTAGAAATGGGATGTCAGGGAGCAGCCAGGCAGCACGCACCCAGCTGAAGCAGGGCAGCCACCTTCACTGAGGGACGAGCTCTTTCTGAGCCATTTTCGTCCCCAGTCCTGCTCCTAGAACAGAGCCCGCAGGGAACGCAGGTTTCTGGAATTCACCATGGAAGGAATTGTTTGGAAAAGGAATTTGTAAGGCAGCTCTGTGTCCTGAGAACCCAGTCCTGCAACATCTGCAAGCAAGCAATAGCATTTAAGTCACAGGAGCTAGCTGCTGCTGCAGAGTTTCTTTGAATGACAGCATCAGAACTACATAACATTTCTGAAAACTCTCCAGTTTCTGTGGTGATAAAGTCATGATAAAATGATAGCACTTTGACCAAGCAGTAACCTTGCTGTGCCCCTGCCTCTGCTTGTCAAAACAGAACTCAATAATCTCTGGTTGCTGCACTAAACAGAGGAAGAGATGCTGAGAACTTCTAAAAGATGAAAGCTAAAATGAGTAAGAGATGCCAAAGGCTCGGCGTTTCCTCAAAATGAAACCACTGAAATTGGGATCCCAAGCACGTATACAACAGTTCAGAAGCCTTGCCCCCAGATGAGCACTATGTTAGAATGGACAGATGCTGAGGGGCTCAACAGCAAATATCAATATATGTTTCTTAGCCAGACGTTGTGAAATAACATTCTGATTCATGATACAGTAACAGCCAGTTGTTATTTTTTGAGCAATTCTGGAATTCCCAAGAAATGAACCTTTCCTGTTAACTCATGGAAAGCTGTGCAGACCGAGCGCCAGCAGTGCTGGCGGAAGGGAGAACAGGGCACAGAGGAGCTCAGGCCGGAGGTCACGAGACCCCAGAGCATCCCAGCACACCACAACATTGAGGGCATTCAGTGCAGAACACAGTGGTGCCATTTACTGACAGCCATTCTAAGGCCACCAAAATGAAGGAAACACCACCAAGAGCCAGCGCCTGCCAGAGTGCTGCTCACAAGAGCCAGCGGTGGCACTGAGAATACACAAAAGCTATTGCTATGGGAGGAGGTTGGCCCCAACCCGGCAGCAAGGACCAGAATTACCTTCTCACCCCTATTCGATAGCGGTCCTTCCATGTCTGCTTTGAGGTGCACTGGAGGAGCCGTGTAGGGAAGTCTACAGTGCACTTGTCCACACTGTACCTGACCTGTGGAGGAGAAAGGCCTCAGCCCCGAGCCCACAGCCAGCCCCACAGCGCGGCCTGGCCAGGGGGACTCTCAGGGGCATTGCCAGGCTGGGGCTCCACAGGGCCCTCTCCCACTGTAGGAGGGGTGAGGGTGAGGAGCAGCTTTGTGGGCTCACAGAGCCCAGGCGCTCCGTCCTGCTCACCCTTCTGTCATAACACCGCCTGCAGGCAGTCCGTCATGGCCTGGGGGTGTGAAACACCCAGCCTGTGAGCAGGCTGCTCACCATGGCACAACCCAGAAAGGCCAGCGGCGGTAACGCCAAGGAGAGGAGCTTTGTGGGGCCAAGCTGTGCCCCCCTGCCCTCGACCCCGCACTCACTCTCAATGTATCCATGCAGCGTCACCATGCGGGCCCTCTCCGGGCTGCTGAAGGGCGAATAGTGGATGTCCTCAGCAAGGGAGGAGGGGATGCGGGGTGGGGGGGGCCCCGAGGGCGGCACCGTGTGCTGGGGAGTGTGTTTTTTATGGCGGGCTCGGCAGTTCTGGAACCAAACCTGCAACAAAAGCAGAGAACACTGAGGGAGGAGGGCAGCGGGCTGAGCTGTGCTCATGCATTGGGAGCCATCGCCTCTCACACACAGACCCACCACAGCCACCTCTGCAGTCACAAAAGGAATCATGTGTGGAAATGCCCACACAAATACCACAACAGCGTCCGCTGGCCCCACAGCGTTTCACTGCAGCTGAGAAATGCCAGTGCTGTGGGATACAGCCCTGCTCCATCCCACCAGCAGCCACGACTCTGTCTCACTGCTGTTAATTAAAGCAGTGGTTGGGGGTTACGCCCTAGAACTAAAACATGAGTGGAGGTTTTCCCATGCTAGTGTGGTGTTTTCTTTCTTTAGGAAAGGTGTTAATTTCTTTAGGAAAACTGGGAGTGAAATCCTCCCACAAGTCACAGCACGGAGCAGTGCCCTGAGGCCGCGCAACGGCCACAGCAAGGAAACAGCCACAAGCGTTTGACAAATCGCTTCCTGCTCAAAGCACCTTCAAAAAACAGCCCATAAAGAATCACCCTGCACGTGGGCTACTTGATCCCGTGCTGAATGAAGAGCCTCAATAACCGAGGCCTGAGCCAGGTCTTTACATGATAGAAACTTAAACATGTCTTCGGTAGAACGTTGGATGATGCCCACACTTGGCCTTCATCCCACACCCCATATCCCACATCTGCACCCCATACCCTGCATCCCACACCTGTATCCTGCATGCTGCATCCCACACGCTGCATCCACCTGTATCCCATGCCTGCATCCCACACGCTACATTCTGCATGCTCGCCCACGGCCATCCCTCACCTGAATGACTCTCCGACTCAGCCCCGTCATGTCTGCGAGTTTCTGAAGCGTTTGTGCATCGGGGTTGTTGTCCTGAGCAAACTGTGCCTGCATGACCTGGCGGGTGGCAAGGAGGGGGGTCAGCTTGCAGCTGACACTGCAGCCCTTCCCACCCCCAGCCCAGCCCCGCTACCTGCAGCTGCTCGGCGGTGAAGGAGGTGCGGGCCCTTTTGGCTGGCTTTGGCTGGCTGTCCTGCTCTGAGGGCACGGCCCCCTCCAGTGTGATCCCATTGCCTGCAAAAGAGAAGCCCAGTGAGGTCAGCGCAAGGAGCTGAACAACAGCTGTGTGCCTCAAGCATCCCTCAGTGTGTGCAGCAGTGCTGACCTGGAGCTGCATGGGGCCACTGAGTGTCTCCATCACCAAGTGGCAATGCTGACCCTGATGAGTTTAAAGTTGAGTACAGAGAAACAGCAATGTTTTGGAAGATGTGCGGAATTATGGATGGGGAAAGGTCATCGGGAAGATGGACTCTGAGGTCAGTTGAGGAAAGCACTGACATCCTGCCAGCCCAGGGTCGTTGTCACCACTTGGCTGCATGCCCCAGAAAGCAGCCCAGAGGAGCCCTGCCTGCTGCTGGGCACACCAGGACCCACACCATGTCACATCCCCATTGCCTCCATCACCTGTCTTGTTTCAACAGGTTCCTAGCTCTTTTCCCTGGCCCCTAATCTCCCTGACTCCTCCTGAGCCCTGAGGCAGCAACAGCAGAAGCACCCCTTCCCTGCCATACTACTCTACATGGTACCACTGCCCAGGGCAGCAGCCTTTCTGCAGACAGATGTGCTGAAGCAAGCCTGGCTGCACTCATGCAGCCATGGAGCCACTGGGGGAGAGGTCAAGGCCAGAGCCAGAGCCAGGGCCAGGGCCAGGGCCCCCACCCCACACTGGGGTCTGCAGTGAAGCCCCTGCACTGCCCAGAGAAGTGATGGATGAGGGAGGGTGCAAGCACAGGGCTGGCGCTCGCCCCGCTCCCAGGATGCGCCTGCACACCACGGTGTTTGCTCTGCAAGCTGGACAGGGCTGTGATTGTCTTGGCTGGAGTTGAAGGACTTTCTCATATAGTTTGACTTGTTCTTTTAGGATGATGAATGGGACTCTGACTTCAGCAACATCTGTTTATTTTTCTTGTGTGTAAAACCTCATGTGCAGAAGAAATTGCTGGGTAATTACTGGAGGGGGAAAAACGCGTGGCCCTTTAACTCTGCAGCAGTGCTGCTCCCCAGAGCCTTCCCATCCCCTCCTCCAGCCAAAGGGCATGGGGAGGTGGGCACCTGCCTGGGGACACTCAGCCCCTGTCCTGACACCATCACGGCCCCTTCTGCAACACAAACCCCGGCCCTTGGGCAGGACCAGCGCACAGAAGGATCCCACAGACAGGCCCAGCCACAACCACAGCTGCAGCCCCACAGCCCCACACTCCTCCCAGACCCACAGCCCCTCCTTCCATGCCCTGTGCCCTTCAAACCAGCCAGCCACTGGAGCCTCCCAGCCCAACAGGGCACACTGTTTCCATCCTCTTACCCAAATGCTGTAAACAGAAACACTGATTATTTTCATGTCAGGTTGTTAATCACTTCCACATGCTGCACAAGCTAGGACGTGGCACTGGCTTCCCCACACCCTTGAAGCACTCCTGAGTGGCACACAGGCAGGACCTGCACTCCCAGTGCAGAGGGTCCCTGGGCACTTCCCTCGGCATTTCTGCAGCTGCACAGTATCGCTGTGGGCAGTGTCCCTGCAATCCAGCCAAGCACCAGAGAGGCAGGCAGGCCCTCTGCAGCCCCACTCCTCTCACCACACAGCCAGCCACAGCCTGAGAATGTGGGGCAGGTTCCACTCTGGCCCAGCCCAGCGATAACATGATATGGCATGGCCTCACAAACCCTCCAAAGCCACTTTGTTCTGAGCACCCACTCAGCCACTGCCCTGCAGCCATGACACTGCATGATCTCATGGCACCGACAGTAGTGTGATGCAGTTGGGGATGTGAAGGCCACTTGCAGCACATCCCTGGGCGGGCAGGGCCAGTGGAAAATGATGGGAAGGGTTTGTACACCCACTAGGTTTCCCACCTTCTAGATTTATGACTCGCAGCCTCCAAATCCCCATGGCTTTCTGATCCGCCACATGTGGCAGTAAGGTAAGGCGGTGCGGTGCAGGGCTGGGGCCGTGCTCAGCACTGCCCTCAGCACATGGCTCTGCTGCGGGACCCTTGCATGCCCAGCACAGGAGCAGCTGTTCTGCAGGCACCATCCTGCTCTCCACACATGGGAACAGCCCTGACCCCTTGCCATATCCCCATGCAGTACCTGGACCAAGGGCAGTGTTGTGTCCACGTACCATTTTCTGCTGCTCTCTTGAGGTTCTCTATCATGGTGTCATAGTGGATCCGGCACAGCACCTTCTCCTCCACCAAGCCAAACTCCTCGCCCGTGGAGAGCTGCCTCTTGCAGGAGAAGCAGGCGAAGCAGGCCAGGTGGTAGGCATTGCCGCGCGCCCGCCGCACCCAATCACTGGCGTAGATCTGCCGGCCGCAGCGGGCGCACTTGGTACCAAAGCGGCTGCAGGAGGAGAAGACACAGCGTGAGGGTGGGCATCAGACCCCGAACCCACTGACCCCTTGAGCCCACACAGAAAGGGTGGCAGTGAGACTGCCCCAGAGCTGCTCCCAGGCAGGGATCTCCAGCACAGGGTGCAGCCGAGGGCTGAGCCGTGTGAGCAAGAGCTGAGGTCACACAGTGCAGTGAATCAGCCTCCAAGTTCGCGGGTTTTTATTTTGATAACAGGCGGTGTGACACTCAGATGGAAATTCTGTTAGAGCCATTTTTCCCCTACTGCAGTAAATCAAAACATGTGTTTTCTCCTAACACGTACAGACGTATGCATCTGCTCTTTCCTCCTACAAGGAGGTCTCCTCGCAGTGAGAAGATGATGATTGTGCTCGGGTTTATTTATGCTGGGAAGTATTCCTGCAGAATGAGGAGGTACCGATGCCGCCCCATCCCCGCACACCAGCGGCTGTGCCTCAGCATCTCAGCACCGCGCTGCTGGCAGCTCCGCAGGCACAGCCAGCCTCAACTTCTGCTAACACGGGTGGGTGCTCACATTCGAGTTTTATTACTGTTAAAATAAATAAACACACCAAGCAGCAAGCAGAGAGGGGAGGCGAGCATCTCCTCCGACACTGCGGAGCTGATGCTGGCCCTGACACAACCCTGATCTCAGCCGCTGTGTGTCCCACACATCCCAGCACGCCCACAGCATTGCGGGGCTCACGTGCGGCCCCGCATCCCTCAGCCCCATCCCAGCTCTGAAACCGGCAGACACTGCTGCCATCCTCAGCCCCAAAAGCTCGAGCATTTCCTTCCACCAAAGGCAGAGAATGCTGAGGAGAGCACACTGAGTGCTGTAACGCCACGAGGCTGCCGACACAGGCACAGACACCACAGCTCCAGGCATAAGATGTGGGGCACACTGCAACATGCGGCACACTGCAATGTGCAGCACACTGCATCCCCTAGCACACCACAATCCCCAGTACACCACAACCTCCAGCACACCGTGACCCCCCGTGCACTGACATGCAGCACACCAGAACCAGCCCTGCAGCAGGAGCACAGCCTTGCCGTCCCACTGCCCCACATGCAGCCCATGGGCCTGGGGAGATGCTGCCAGGCCATCCTGCACTGCACTTGGTAACTACTGAACTACTGGGGAGGGAAAGAAAGGTTTAAATTTTTCAGCCTGACCGTCGCTGACCAAAAAAAAAAAAAAAACCCAAAAAACCAAAAACCTGGACAACAAAAAAAACAACAAAAAAAAGCTGCTTAAAGAGGACATTTCTGAGCTGAAACTATACAGAGACTTAGCTAAGAGACTTCGCTAATTTACTTCAGATGGGAACATTGTAAACTGACTTTGTGCCAGCTCATTTATATAAACGCACAAACAAAAGAACTGTATTAATTTTTTATTTAGAAGTAGAAATCGTTCCTGTAAGTCGAATTACTTTGAACAATGCGCTATATAAACAGTCGTATTTGCTGAACGCTCTCAGACAAGGGGGCAGGCTCAGAGGAACTAATAACACGTGGTAGTCGCCTCTCCCCACTTCCATCACTCCCTGCTCCAAGCGGGCAATGTAGTGTGCTGGGATGGGCACGGCCCTGTGCTGCTACTGGAGAGGATGGCTCAGAAATGAGACCTTGCAATGCACCGAGCTGCTCCTGATGCTGGGCATCGAGAGCCCCATGAGCCCTGCGCACTCGGCAGCTGCAGGGCACAGGGGTGGTCCGTGGGGCTCCTGCTGCCTGCCTGGCAGTGAGGGGACAAGGACAGGGCCGAGGATGGAGGCACACTGCAGCAGGATGCAGCCCATCTGGTATCCCTGATGGTGAAGCTTGACTTCGCATCCCGTCCCAGGCATCTCCACCAGCCCTGGCCCCTAGCAGGGTCTGGTGCTGGGTGAGCAGGCACTGCCAGCTCTCCATGACAGGAGACAGAAAGCAGCACTGGCATTTCCAAGAAGGAATCACCCCATCCCACCACCTCGGGGAGGGTTGCAGTGCCTCGGGCACAGGAAGGCACCTGGTGCCACAACTCCTAGCCCTGGCACTCATTTCTGCCCATGAGGTCAAGGTGAGGCCACCCAGGGCCATCCACAGCCCCAAACATCCCTGACCCTTCCTGGTGAGCTCCATAAGAAGACCCTAATGCAGCCCCAGCAGCAGCAGCTCCCAGAGATCATGCAGAGCGATGCAGAAGACCAAAGCAAGCCCATCTCCATGCCGAGCCATAGCTGTGCCCAGGCTGGAGCACCACCCCACAGCACAGAGGAGAGGGGTGGCAGAGGTCACACTGCCACCAGCCCACCTGCGGGCCCTGTGCTGTTCCTACCCACAGGGATGCGCACCGGGGCTGCTGTCCACGCACACTGTCTGTGCCCCAGGCAGCTCAGCACGGTGCAGCATCCCAGGGTCACACCGGGACCACGCCAGGACCCGGCTCTCTGCAGCCGTGGGAGTTTGGCCACAAGCAGCCCTCGCATCGCCTGGGAACACTGTGTTCCTCCAACGGAGCTCCACGAGCTCCAGTTTTAATTTGGTTCTCCTCAAAGCGCTGGAGCCCTGGATGCCAAATGCAATTATTTGACAAGACACAGGAAACAGCAACGCTTGCTCAAAAATGCACGAGGCCGTGGAGCTGCCGCAGAGCCAGCACTTACACAGCCTCACACGTGCAAGGAAGGGCAGGGGGCAGGAGGGGGCACGGGGCAGTGCCCGCGGGTGGCCCCGTGCTGTCCCTCGGCAATGGCACCCGGCAGCGATCCCCGCACGGCTGCATCCACCCCGGGAGCTGGCAGCGGGGCTGTCTGCTCCGCTGTTAAAAAACACACTTCATACGCAGCAATAGAAAGAAAGATAGAAAGATAGAGCGAAGAAAGAAAGAAGAACAAAAGAAAAATTAAATAATAATCATCGTCATAAAAAGTCTAAATAGTCAGATTTGCGCTTTGCCAATGACTGCGTCCCTGCTGTCCCGGGATCTGCAGGGCAGTCCTGAGAAGATCGGCGCCGTCTCGGAGAGGAACCCGGGTGGGGTTCGCCCGAGGCTGCAGCCCGACCGACGGCGGCTCCGACCCGCGACCCCCGCATTGCGGCTCCCGATCGCGGCGCTGCTGGAGCCCGGCCCGACCCGCCAGCACCGGGAACCGACGGCGGCGGCAGCGCGGATCGGATCGGCTCTGCTCCGCCCGGCCCCGCGCCGCATCGTTTCACGCACACACACACAAGAAAAGAAAAACCCGAAATCTTTTTGTGCTAAAGCCAAAGGTGGGGCGCGGGTGCGGAGCTCCCCCCCAACGGCACCGGGCCGCCGTGCCCACCTCCGCGCTCCGCTCCGGCCCCGCGCTGCGCACCGCCGTTCCCGGCACAGGCGGTTCTTTGGGGGCAGATCTCGTTCCCCGCGTTTGCCCAAAGGCAATTTCGAGATTCGGTTCGCTGCTTTAAAACCGTCTTTGAAAACGTCCGTCCTTTCAAAACATTAATGAAATCAAAACGATTATTAATTAATGGAAAACGCTGAAAGCGCTCCGAAGCAGCGAAGCAGCACCTCACAGTTCCGCAAACGTCCGTGGGTGCGGGGGGGATTCCAGCAGACAACGGAGCCGGCGGTGCGCACCCGACGGCGGCACCGGGACGGACGGGCACGGGACAGCCTCGCCGTAAATAATAAAAACAATAATAACAACAATAACAACAATAAAAGCAAAAACAAATAATAATTAAACAAACAAACAAACAAACAAAAACATTGCGGATCTCAGCAGCGCGCTCCCTCGCAGCACAGCCGCCACCCGCTCCGTCCCGCAGCGCAGCCCCGCAGGGCTGAGCATCTCCTGACCGCGGCTGTCCCTTCCTGCCGGCATTCCCGCACCGCGCCGGGACGGGAAGCGCCGGCGCTGAGGGCTGTGGGGCGAAAGGAGCCCCAGGGAAGAGTTCAGGATTCCTCCACCCCTCGCGCCTCAGTTTCTGGAAGAACGCGCGGTGTGAGGTTATCACCCAGAGGCGATCACCGGGCTGCGGCCCGACTGCGGAACGCCGACCGCGGGGCCGCGGCTCCGAACCCCGCGGTGGGTCCCTGCCCGGCGGCCCCCGGCCCCGCCGCACAGCCGCCCGAGGGCTCCGCGAGGCCGGGAATTGTTTCGGTTCTGTACCGTTCTGACACCAACGACACTTCGGCTTTTTTTGGTGCTAGCCGGCATAAAAACGGTTTTAGAAACTATTCAGCCCCGCAGACGGCCGGGGAAGCTTCTGAAAGCCGGGCCGTACCGTCCAGGACAATGCCCCGCGGCCGGTCCCCCCGCACCGCGGTCCCGCACCGCAGCGGGAGGCGGGGAAGGATCCCCGGGCGGGGCCGCGGCCGCCCCCGGCTCCGTTCTTCCCGCAGCCCCACGCCGCCCCGAGCAGCAGCTTTGCGACCCCGCAGCTTCGCAGCCGTTTCCCGCAGGGACCGGTCAGGGACGCCGCGCACCCCCCCGGCCCGGCTCCTACCTGAAGTAGTCCATCTTGCAGAAGATCTCCTTGTTCTTGATGTAGCAGCTGTGCTGCTGCCGCAGCGAGGTCCGGCACACGGAGCACTCGAGGCAGCGGACGTGCCAGATGAGGTTGTTCACCTGCGGCGGAGCGGACAGAAGCTGAGACCCGGGGCCACCCGCGGCCGCCCCGCCGCCCCCGCCGCCCCGCGCTCACCTTCAGCAGGTACCGGTCGAGGATCTCCAGCCCGCAGCTGGAGCACACGTTCTTGCCGGCCGACGGCGTGGAGGAGGAGGAGGAGGACGGCGGGGAGCAGACGGACGGCGTGGAGGGGGTGCTGGGCGCCGAGCGGGCGTCCTCCTTCTCCAGGGCTGCGGGCAGCGGCTCCCCGTCGGGCTGCGACTGCGGGCACAGCCCCGCGGGTATCCGTCAGCCACGGCCCCAACGCTCCCAA
>JAPSGF010000020.1:1642244-1726435 GCA_035772895.1 Perdix hodgsoniae | reverse complement strand
GGGCGGGGGCCCGGTGCCCCCTCCCGGCCCCGACGGAGCGCACGGACGGGGCCCGGGCTCGGGCAGCGCCGCCGGGCGCGGCCCCGGCAGCCCCGCGCTGAGCACGGAGCCCGGCGGGGCCGGGGATCGCACCCACCGCCGCGGTGTCGCGCCGCCCGCCGCTGCCCGGGCTTCATTAGTAACCTGATAATTCCCCGGCAAAGCCCCAGCAGCGGTTCCACCATGAAGTAATTGTAGGACGGTAACGTGAGCTGATGGCGGCCGGGGATGGATCCTCGCGGTTATTGATTCTGACAGCTAAATTGTTAACCGAGGGGGAAATCAGATGAAAGCCATTTTAGAATAAATACGAGACATTAGGTTGAAACGCTGAGGTTCTAAGAAAGCCCGAGCAGAGCCCCGGAAAGCCGAGCCGAGGCCTGGTAGCGTCCCCCACCCCACCGCGCGGCTCAAACCGCTCCCGCAGCTCCACGGGGAACGCGGAGCGGCTCCTGCGGACGTAGGAACGGTGCTACGAGAACCGCGCCGGTGTGCGATGGGCGCAGCGCGGACAGGAGGGGCTGAGGCGCGGCGCCGCCCGGCTCGTGCTGCCCCGTCGGAGCGGCGGAGGCTGCATCCCGAGTTGCTCTGCTGCCCGTATCAGGGCCGCGTCCGTGCGCTGCTCGGGCAAAGCACGCGGCCCGGCTGCCCCGCACGCGGCTCCCTCCCACCATCGCAGGGCACGGACAGCGCAGCTCCATCCGTGAGCGGCCGAACCGCGTGGAAACGTTCCTTCAGGTGAAGGCACGACTTCATGTCAGCCCTGAGCCATGGGGCAGGAACACTGAAATAGCGAGGAACAACCTGCACGACGGGCACGGTGAACGATTCCTTCGGTTCCCCCACCTTGCTGGGAATGGAGCGGAACCAAAGCAAGCCAGGCGGGACGGACGTGAGGGGCGCGCAGCAGGTCCAGCACCGGCAGCCGTGAGCCCCGCTCTGCCCTGCGATGCCTTCAGGTGCTTCTCAAAGCGATGTTAAGATGGCTGATAGAGCCCAAGCGTTGATGTACAGAAGTGTCACCGAGCGTTTACCTGCTCCCACGTGCGGTGTCAGGAACAGCGCGGCTCTGCTCTGCTGCCGTGGCATTCCCAGGCAGTGCATGCAGTGGGAGCGCTGCCCGGGCGGCCGGCAGACACGGCCCTGCAGTTGTGCTCCCCCAGGTCTGCTGCGGCCCGACGCCACACAACGCACTTCTGTTACCGACCGGGCAGTGCAAAAAAAAAAAGCGACTGACTGCAGCTATTGTACACAGAATGGTATCAGTGGGCTCCGGTTGGTGCCAAGCATTTACCACCCTCACTTCCCTGGAGGAAAACATGCATTTTAAATGTTTATTTAGAGCCGTAAGAATTTCAACAAGTTTAATTTAAATACAAATAAATATCAAAATATGAGACCGAAGGGAATGCCACCACACACCTCGTCTTTTGAATTCAGGCATTTTCTAAATTCCTATTAGAAACAGAAATGATTTGAAATAATGCAGATGCGTATCCTGAGGACTACAAGGGGTAGCACACATAAGAACAAAACACAGGCTGCTCACAGAGGAATGCAAATGGGTGTTACTGACATTCACAGGGGAACAAACTCCAAACCATACTTTCTTTTTACTCAGGTACCCAAAGAAAATTGGAAAGCAAGCATCTAACAGTACAAGACCTACTTCTCAGCACTCAGGCTTTCAATCTATCCACCATACACATGCACAGCTCCATTCTGGGGGCTGTTTGGGAGCAGGAAGCATCTTCTGCATTCGAAGGCAGGTGTGCTGCTTTAGGAACACAAACCCGACTCTGCTATACAAGTGAGCAGCACCTGTGCTCAGAAGTGGTGGGCTGTTCAAAAATCACTTTCTTATTCCTGCTTACCAGTTTGGAGAAACAACACAAGAGTGACAGGCTAGCTAAAGGCTCACCACTGAAGGGACGTGAGAAAGCAGACTGCAGTACAATCAGTACAAACTGCACCTGAGTGCACACATTCCCAATGTCCCACATCACAAAGGAGGAAACACTACTGGGGCAGCCTTTCCTCAGATCCTTCAATTTTGCACTGAACATTTAGGGGGAAGAATGAGCTGTAGATCCAATGATCTCAGCAAAATGCCTTCCATGAGACCCCCAAACCAGATCTAAGGGTGAGCTTCAGCAGGCAGCAGAACCAGCATTGCCACAGATACCTGTGCCACTTTAATCACACTGAGAAACCTCTACCAGCCAATAAAAAAGATAAAGGGAGGACCAGTTGGTGGGCAAACACTGAGGTCATGTGCTTGACAGATGTCTCTGAGGCTGCAGCATTATTCTCACGCTGTCACATCTGGTTTATGAAGAGCTACCACTAATGGGGGTTTCTGAACACAAATATTAGAGATGTCACTGCTGCACTCTGAAGTTAGGGCACAGAAAAGACCCCACTGCTGTGTAACTACACCAATTCCAATGCAGAGGCACACATGCCTACAGCCCAAATGACATTGAAATACCTGTGCTGTGCATGACTTACAGAGCCAGCAAATAAAAATGCAAAATAAATTTGGATTGGTGCTAGAAAATATCACATGCACAGTTACTAAGTGTTGCAAAGTCTATTTAAAATGAGTTTTATTGAGATGAAAAAGTTTTCCATGGTAACTACAGAATGTTAATCAAAACCAGGTGTTTCCCCTTCCATTAGAAATACGAATTGGAATATCTTTTGTTCAAAAAGACTTTAAAAAGTAATCAGTTAAATAGAGTATTTTTGGATGTGCTTCACTCCATACACTGGTTACTGTCTCTAATCTTGCTAATGAATGCAAGCTATCCAGAGGTTGTCTGTATGTTCATCAGAGGCTTTGAATGGAACCTACTTTTCTTAACAGCACTCAGCTGTGAAGCTACACGGGCAACAAAGAGCACCCAGCAGACCAACCAAAGTGTCACAAACACTGTGCCACATACAGCAGTGCTGTGCTCAGGTGGAGCATCCTTCTCACCCTACAAAGTACAAAAGCATTGGAAGATTCCAGGCATACAAAGCAGTGTTTCTTGCTACCATCATTCATTCAATAAGCATCATCTTCTAGATTTCCAGGCTGCTCTGGAATAAGGAGTAGTCCTTTTCTTTTCTGGTGGTTTGAAGTAAGAATAGACAGGTGCTGCTGGATATTCTGCATCTGGATTTTCTGCCATCATTTTCAGCTTGGCTTCAATGGCCTTTATTTTTGCACTGACACTGAAAAGAGGAAAAACAGAAGAGAAATTGAGCTTAATCTTAACACAGAATCACACTAAGAGCAATCCAGAGATTCTGCTGACACTGGAATCCCTATTTACCCCAGGAGCAGCTGGGCAGCCCCCATCACTGCCTCCACTGGCAGCATGAAACCAGGAAGCAGGAATCTACTGCTTAAGTCCCACACTATTTCCATTCAAATCCTCAGTACAAATTTGCTTAGGAAAGATCCTCCATGATACAACACAGCACTGCAAAATAACCGTCCTTGCACCTACTCAGCACTTTCTTGAGAATTCTAAGCTAGACAAGCACACAGCAAGGCTTCCTACATCATGTAAAATGATGTCATTTAAAGCGGTCTGAGCATGTGCAGCAGAGCACAGCTCAGGCAAGGTTGCTGGAAACAGCAGAGAAATGAAAGCCAGACTTTCTCACAGCTACAAGACCACTTGGGATGGGAAAGCCCCAGGTTCTAATTGAGTCAGGAAGAAACATTATTTCAACATTACCAAAGTTTATCCCAAAGGGAGATGCTCTCCTAGGTTACACCCCAAATTTCTGGGAGTTTTGTTATCCACTGTTCTTGCTGGGTTTGGACTGAGGAATGTTCCCTTCAGCAGCATCCATCCCCACTAAAACAACCCCACTGCACCACTGACACAAATAACACTCTGAATGATTGGAGTCTCTCTGCTCAGTACTTCCTAGCTTTTCTTTTTTTTTTTTTAATTTAATGGAAATATTCTGTTTTAATCTCTTACTGTTATAAACAAAATTCTTGCTCAAGAGAATCACTTAATGAAATTGGCACAGCACAACACCTCTCACTGAGATTCATGTGAAGAAGTACAAAGCACATTCTGGCCAAACAAGCCCAAGCGTTGCACGCTCCGTTTCCTCTCCTTATTTCTTCTCCTTCACACTTCCTAGCGATTTAATATGTTAGAAAATGAACATCAAGTCATAAGGAGCTCATTTCACATGGGGCACTTCAGAGCACGCTGCCCACCTGCAGGTTAGATTTTTAGTACAAAGATAACATCAGTTCTTGATCCTATTGAAATCTAAGGTTCCCCACCATTCCCACAGTTTGGTCACCTCTCACCCGCTCCATCCCCTACCTCAGGTTGGACTGGGGTGGCTCTGTGCTGGACGATGGCTCCAGACTGATTGGAAGAATCTTCTCATTCTTATTATGATCATATCTCTGCAAATGGAGGACCAGTATTCAACTCAAAACTGGAGTCATGAACAAAAACATTCTCTGACAGATACACTTTACATTTGGATCAACATAACCTCAGATTTAGTGACTCTTTCACTATGAAGGATTCAACTTTGATGGACAATCACTGGAACAAATTCTAACCATATTTGTTGAATACCACCATGATAATGTGGACTCTGACACTGCACAGTTATGTGTACTGTAGTACGGGTCCTTACGTCTTATCCTCTCTGGCCCCATCTATCTAAGACAAAGCAAAGATGCTAAGTTTCATAGTATTGCATCACTACACTATTTATACAGACATTGTTCAGAGTGAGAAGGTAACTGAAGCACACAGCTATTCCGAATTACGCAGTGATGGAAGAGAAACACATTCAGGATCAATTGTGAACCACCCCCTTTCTGTGAAAAGCAGCTTGTGAGTCTGTCTTCTCTGTGGGCAATGGGCCTCCTGAACTATTCACAGCATTCTGCTTCCTTGTTTCGCTTGGCACAAATTCAGATTTGTTTTTCAGCAAAGCTGCTCAAATTGACAGTGTCTAGTAAGCTTTGGCTGCTCATCTTAGAGCTACTTAGCACACTGCTGTCATTGCCTAAAATAAACAGTTGCCACAATAAGCTAAGGTTTTGTGTCGTTAAATCTTTCCATTCACAGATTATAAAATGCCATGCGAGCTGAGCTGATTATTTATGTATGTTCTTCCCCATCTCCTGGCTGGCTGCACACTGAGCTACCCTGCTGAACTCCCAGCTGAGCAGACACTCTCCCCCAGCTGAAGCTCCTTTTATGGATCGCCTGTCAGGCATCCGGAAGCACATGGTGCTCCAGTAGCTGCGGCGCTCAAGAAAATGGAGTCTGGATTTGCACAAGTTCTGATGTGCTGACAAAGGCCTGGAGCCTTCAAAGCCAGTAATTAAAACGACATGGTCTCCTTTAACAAAGATACCTGCTTTTCCTTTTTCTTTCCTGCCCCCTGCCCCCCCCCCCCCCAATCTTCTTCAAGATTCCAAAACTAATGCACCGCTATACTCAATTAAAAACAAACAAACAAAAGAGTAGGACATTGACTACAGGATAATCAACGTGTGTTAAAACCACATTATTTAAAGGTAAATAACAATAAGCACGTTCCTCTGCCTCCCCCCAAAAATCTCTCTCGACAAAGACAGTTATTCAAACTAAGTTGCTTCATATAAGTTGCTGGAGTAAATAACTGCAGGAGAAACAAGCCAAGAATTCAGAGGCATTAAAACAAGGGTGTTCCAGAAGGTACTCAAGTTAATGTTAAAAACTTGATGTTTTATTCAGTAGAGCAAGCAATAAAATGATGTTTAGTTTAGAAGTGAAACACCTTGCTTTACAAGTCAGGAATAATTATAGCTGCTGCCAGATAAGTGCTTTCAGAAGTGGAACGAAGTTACAGAGTGCTTAGTAATTGGGAATTTCCATGCATCTCCTATCCAAAAGGGGTGCAAAACCACAAAGGGAAGGATACAATCTTTCAGCCAATCATTCACTAAGCTTGGGAAAAGTTGAAAAACAGAAATTTAGAGAAGTAATCAGTTCCCAGAGCTCTAATTAGACGCACCTTTACAAAGAACATCAGGTTAAACAGCTTATTCTCATTCACAGTTAACTTAGCTAGTTTAGGAGGATAACAGAAGTGGTATGTTGTTCATGCTGCTTCCATGAGTTATTTCCTAGAACACATTGATATTATCTTGCTAAGCTAAGACAGCCTTCATTAGAATTGTTCCTTAATATTAAGGTTTTTTGACTTTGCAAACTAATTTTTATCTTCAGCAACAGGCTTACCTTGACTTGTGCGTGTGCCCACCGCACCACCAATTTCTTGGAAAGGGCCAGCTTCCCATTGAGACACTGGATCGCCTTTTCTGCTTCCTGCACAGGATGCACAGGAAGGCAGTTCAGTAAACAAACCAAGTCTTCAGTCATAACCGTCTCAGATGTAAAGACCCTTTTCCTTTTGTAAATCAGTCTTCTGAAAGTAAAGCTAACTGTCTGCAAAGAACGTTTATCCCATTGTATCCCAACCCAGAAATACTTGGAAGACTCCCACACCCAACTGAGCAATCAGACATTTATAAACCAGCGGGGCAGATTCTTTCAGTAGTTGCAGGGAGGAAATGGGAAAGATGTTCACAAGTTTTGGAAAAAAAAAAAATAAAATCAAATGCAGAAGCTGTTGGAACAGCACGTTGAGGGAGCTCTGAGCCACACCAGTTTCTCAAAACAGCAGTTACATGTCCCATCAATACCCTACACTGATGCCAGATCTTGCTAATGCCTGCTAGGGATGTTATCCTCTTGGTCCTATCTTGACTAAGCAGTGAAAACTCACTTTGGAGAAGATCCCACAAAACTTGATTCACAGCAGTTAAAAATGCATGTTGCAATGCTGTTCCACCAGCACTGTGTCACAGCTCTTCTGACATCCTTATGGTTTCTGCAGCCTGGGCATTTCATTTATCCCTTCCTGGTTTAGCTTTATATTGACATAAAAGAGATGGGGAAAGAAGCCACTCTCTTAAAACAAGCAAGCAACGTACCTGTTTGGTTTCAAAGTTCACAAAACAGTAACCCCTCGGCTGCCCCTCCAAAGCTCCAGACTTGTGAAAGAGAAAATCAAACTGCTTTACTTTGCCGAACTTCTGAAGGAGTTTGAGAAGGTGGTACCTGAAGGGGAAAAGAGACAAATGGTACCTTTCAGTACTTTGAAATTTTGAAATAGAGACACATGCATTTCAAGCTCAGTCACACAAATGGTTCAGTTCAGTCATACATGAATTCCCAAATATATGCAGAGGTGGACATCCATTACACAACCATAGCCCTGAGCTGCCCAGCCTCATCAGTGACAGCCCTAAACCCCAAAGCAAAAGCCTTCCTCCCAGCAGTACCAGCTGAAGCGTGTGCAGGAGACCTATTAATAGCTGGGTTTTTTTTGGACAGTTAGATAACGGCTCCCTAGGGGGTTGGAGGACTCTGCCTCTTGTCTTTCTAGAAATCACACCTACTTCCAAGCATAAACACTGCCCCTCTCCAGTCCTGACATGATTGTCTGAAGCTCCATCTCCTCCATTCCCTCTCTCTGCACAAGCAGTCCCAGCCCACAGCACCTGCAGTTCTTGCTGCCCTCCCTGTCCCCACATGAGCACTGCTGCTCCCATCCCTTCCCTGTGCCAAGCTGTATCAGCATGCTGACAAGGACATGGCTGAAAATACAGCCCCGTTCCCACCTGCCTGGAGGAGCTGGGAAGCAGGAAGGCAGAATGAGCAGAACCACAACCAGGAGCTGACAGCAGACCAGGTGGAAACAGCACCAGACAGACTTCAGTATGGGTCAGGCAAAATTAGTGTCCCTGGCTCAGACAGCTTTCCAGTGACATGCACACAGAAGTCAGACACTCCTGCCATTCAGTGGGGAGTGGGCTTTTTTTTTAAATAAAAAACAGGAAAAGCTCAACTAAACTTGTATGCTTAGCACTTGTTACACTAAGCAATGTAGAACAAGGAGCACATTTGTTGTACAGAAACACGGCCTTGAAAATTCTTTGCAGCTTTTTTGGTTCCCCTGATCCCAGTCTTTAATACTGCCAGTTGACCCAGCAGCCAATTTACACCTGTCACTATTTCACCAACTGACTCCCAACCCAGAGATTAAGAATTGTCTAAGGGTTTAATAAGGGCATCTTAGGACTCTACCTTTCCTGATTAGCAGTACAGGGTTACTTAGCGAGCCATGCAGCCTAAGCCCAATTCCCAGCTTCCCAGATGAGAGAATGCTCGGAGC
Organism: Perdix hodgsoniae; assembly: GCA_035772895.1. NCBI lineage: Eukaryota > Metazoa > Chordata > Aves > Galliformes > Phasianidae > Perdix > Perdix hodgsoniae. The sequence goes on along the minus strand of JAPSGF010000020.1, from coordinate 1,718,125 downwards.
TCTGGAAGCTCATCAGGGTAACTCCCACTGCACATGAGCCAGCAGGCACTGGCCAGGACAGGGCATGTCCTGGTGCAAGCAATCAGCAGTGTCCCAAGACACTGAACGCATCAGGTAACTTCAGGGACGACCCAAGCAGACAATACTTTTCCTAATAAAGCCTGATAGGATGTTCGAAACAAGCGATTGCCCTTTGTTAAGCTTCAGGAGGCAGGCAAGAAAGTTCCAGGAATGTGAGTCATGTCGCAGGACAGTCACAGTGAACGTTCAGGATGTGCACTTTTAGAGAGGTGAAGGTACAGCAGGCGTCCAGCCCAGCGATGCAGGAGGGCCAGGTTCCCTTCTCCTGCAATTACAGAGTCATGGGAAGGGCAGCGATGATCCTCACCACATTTTATTTCCCAACAACAAAACCCCCTGCACCTACTCTGCCAAAGGAACAATTTGTGTTGTTGGCTCCAACTCCCAACCCGGGAACTGCTGCAACCAACAAATAACACATTTCTGCTTCCTTGGCAGCAAGTCGTAGTCATTCCTTTAAAAAGCATTTTATTAGAAGAGTTTGGAAGCAAATTTCATTCAGAATCTTTAGATCTAGACGATACAAGCGTGATTTTCAAACCACACATGCAATTTTTAACAATGCAAGTTATCTCCTGTGCAAGGAGTAGCTCCAGATGAAGCTGTGTGTAACTAGAAGTTCCAGTCTTTGGTTATAACCTGTTGTTAATACAGTGAGGCACTAAGAGTAACTTGACTGTTATCCCCACACAAAGAAGACTTCAGCACTGAAGGAAGATCTGTCACGGAAAACTTGAAATGTTTACTGAAGAAGTGTGAACGTGTAAAAAGCTTTATTATGGCAGTGACTCTGCTTATCCAGAGCTTAAGAGTTATTCGCACAGATGTGGCCCCAAAGATCACCACAGCCAACCTCAATTTCCACTTCCTGTCATCTGATGTGAATGCAAGACAAACCCGCAGCTCCCCCATTTCCTTTTCCTCCAGTCTTCCTCCTGGCACCCTGAGTGCTATTCAAACACAGTCAAGGCTTCCTCTGAACAATGCTATCCCAAGGATACCGCAAAGGTACTGGGCCACATGCTAAACCTATTATTGCAAAGAATTTTGCCCCACTGGGAGTCAGTAGGAGTCTCTAACAACAACTCATGCACACATTGTTTTCTAGGTGAGACTCATCAAGATGGGATTGTAGACAAGCAGCTGAACAGCCAAGGAAGCTGAACATCCACTATTTCATACCTGCAGGTAATTAAGAGTCATTCAAAGGCTACTAGAAACCAGATAACATACGTATAACCGCAGTACTGGAAGTGCCGCACTTTGGGCAGACAAAAACTGAAGCCTCCAAAGGCTTTACACACAGGAATTAGCAGAGCAGGCAGTTCTACTCCACGTGCCACACAGGAGGTGCAACAGAAGTCACAAAGCAGTGATGTGAGCTAAGGGCACAGCACAAAGCATCTCACAGCCCACCAGGGGACGAGTGCTGCACCAGGCCATGCTGGCAGTGACAGCAGTGAGTCAATGGATTCCCTGCTCAGTGACACCAGAACTGACCGCCCGCTGCCCTCCTCACACCCTGCAGCAGCAGAACCCAAAGCAGGGACCGTTCAGCACTGGAATTGCCTACAAATTACATCCCACACCACAACCCACCGTGTGGACATGCGCTGCCAGCTCATCTCCTTCCAGCTGCTAAGCAGCTACAACCCCGAACACTGTCTGCTGCCATACGCAGAACAGTTCTCAGGATGTTAGATAAAAGAAATAACCCAAGTAAACATTACTGGCAGAGAAGCTAGCCCACCAGAAGACGCATCAAACCCCAACAAGTAGGTATGACAACATTTGACACCCTTGGAGACTCCCATTTGAGTCACAGCTGCTCAGTGCAATAACCCATAAGCCACCAGCTTACAGGCTGTAATTTGTAGGCAGCCCTACATTCATGAATTCCTATTACCACAGCTTGCACTCAAATGTATACGTTACCTATTAACTCCCCAGTGCTTGATTGCAGTTATAGGTTGCTCTCTAAATGGAAGTCTTGGATTAATTCAAGACTTTCTGAACTCATTTCTGCTCAAGAAAGTCACAACCAGTTATTAACCCTACTAACAACCAATCAATTTTACTCCATCTTAAACAAATCTAACGTGAAAATTGCAGGGGCAACCCTTTAAAGTCAGATAAAAGCAGCAAATGAAGAAACAGCTATTTAGCTTTCAGGTATGTGTTTTTAGTCACGCAATTAGCAAGCTCAACAGGGATTATTCAGACAAGCAAGCACGAGCAGAGCTGTGAGACCCCGGGATAAGAAAGCGAGGGTCAGGCTGATTTATAAGAACTTACTGAGCTGATACAGAAACATTCTCTACACTGACAATGCATTAAAAGGAATTTCCTTCATTTTTTTCAGAATGAAACAGATTATAGTATTTTTTTTATTATTATTTTTTAGTATAGACATTGCTAAAGCAAAACCAAAAGCAGGACATGAGTCTTCAGCCAGAAATACAACCCTGTCATGGGCAACAAGCACTGTCACCCATTGCTAGGCAAACTTTAAATGCTTAATGGTGTGGAATCATTTCACATGAAGCTGCTGCTTGCCTAGCCTAGATTCAGAGAAACGTAAGACAAAAGACTCTTTAAAAACACCATTCACCCCAAAACATGAAGGTTCCAATGCACTTACAAACACCCACAGTTTTCCCCTTGCACCAGCCCAATCTCCTGAATCCTTACAGACCTGCAAACACGCTCACTAAGTCCCATACGTGACTGTATGTGGTCAGTGAGTATGGACAAACCAAAGCAACAGAGCTGTGGGATAGAAACAGTAATTAATGCAAAACCAACCAAAGCTGAATGGCTGTAAAGCACAATGCATTAATGATTCCATTAAGAGGCTGGAAGGAAACTACTCTTAGAACAGAGCCCTACCACCTGCACACACACACAGATGGAAGGACAAAAAGTATCCTGTGACAGCACGCACAACAGTTAATCAAAAAAGCTTGTTTTTAGAGAAGTATAAACCCCACATTGCTTTGTGCAGGTCTGTTGCTTCTCAGCACAGCATCCAAACACCGGGCAGCAACCCCCGCTGTAGTTCTGCCGTTTGAGTATCACAGGCTGAGATCTTGTTATCTGCAGCGGGGAGATACGAGCTGCACACTGCAGCGCCTGCCCGCCCCACACCCGCCGACGGAACACAACAACAAATGGAGCCCCGGTCTCCCCTCAGTGAATGCGGCCCACCCAAGGTCCGACCCACACCCCAGGTGGGCAAACGGAGCCGTTCCCAGCCCCGGGGCCACCAGCCCGAAGGCGGAGCACGGCCGGGGGCAACGGCGCACCGCACGTGGGGCGGGGCTGAGCGCGGAGCCCGAGGGCGAGCGAGAACAGGGAGGGCAGCGCAGGAGGGGAAGCGGAACGGGGGCTGCGAGGGGGGCGCCGGTAACGCGCGGCTCCGCGGGGGGACGCGGGGCGGTGCCGCAGGGGGGGCGGCGCCGGGCCCCACAGCCACTCGGTCGCACGCCCGCCCGCACGCCCGCTCACTCGGTGATCTTGGGGTCGAGGTTGCCGATCCAGAGGCGGTGCCCGTCCTGCAGGGCGCCCTCGGACAGGATGGCGGCGTTCTCCAGCGGCAACGCCTGTCGTTCCGGCTCCATGGCGGCGCGGAGCCGCCCCTCACCATCCCCGGCCTAGCGCAGGCCTCGCCCCGCCTTTGGCGCCCGTTGATGACGTCACAGGGCTGGCGCGGTTTGATGACGGCAGCCCGGCGCGACGGTGAGCAATGCCGCGGGCACCCGCCCTCCTCTGTTGCCACTCCTGGACCGCGGCCCGGCTCCGGCCACGCCGTGCCGCTTCGCACCGCGGTACCGCCGCGAGGCAGGCTGGCCGCTGCGGGGCATCGGGCGGAGCGGGGCGTCCACGGGGTGTGGGAGAGCGGGCCGGGCCGAGTGCAGGGGGCGGGGCCTGATGGGCGATTGCCGGGGGCGGGGCCTGGGGTGGGGTGGGGGGGCTGTGATTGGGCGTGACCTGAACGGGGGCGTGGCCTGGGATGGGGGCGGGGCTAGCGCGCAGGTCCCGCGGCGAGGGCTGCCGCGTGGTTTTGTTTGGGTGTGAGGCACAGAGCTGCACTTGTGGCAGCCTTGGAGCGATGCTTGTGATTAAGGGGAGCATGAGGGCTTTGGAGCCTCCATCCTAGAGTGGTAGAACTTGAAGTCCTGTTTAAATGGTGCACAAATAGCCAGCCCTGAAGTGCTGACTGCTGGTACGTGCGTGCGCACACACACACACACACCCTCAGGCTTGAAGCCCTTTCCTTTTAGCACGCTGACGCACCTACTTCTTCCCTTTACAGGTAACCAATGGCCATGGCATTACGATGCTTTAGGCATCTGCACTCCCTGCTTCATTGCTCTTCACTTGCAGTGGTGAGGCGGCTGCCACAGCCCCCAGCACGCTGCACAGCTCTGCTCCTGGATGGCTGCAGGCACTGCACCCACCCGCTGCTGCTGACCAGGCCGCTGGCTACCAAAAAAGGTAAAGCAGCAGCATGCAGTGGTGGTTGCAACCCCCGTATGTGATGCCAGATACCCATCTCGGGGAGCTGCTGTTGCAGCAGAGCATTATGTGGCTGTCATCGCAGTCCAGCTAGAGCTGGGGCATGTAGCACGACCTTCACATCTGTTTTGGTTTGTGCTCTAAATTGCTGGGCTGTTTACTCGCTAAAGAATATCTGTTTATCTTAGACCCAGCTCTGAATCTAACATCAGTTGTAACGTCTTTTTTCTAATCTCTAATGCAATAGTTGAGTATTGTGAGAAACTGAAATTAATTCTATGTGTAATGTGCAGCTAAAGGTAAAGGGCAGACACAAGCCAAAGTGAACATCAGTGCTGCCTTGGTTGAGGATATTATCAGTTTGGAGGAAACCAACGCAGACATGCAGGCAGTGGTAGAAGCTCTGAAAGAAGATTTCAACAGAAATCTCAATGTCAGAACCTCACAAGGTTGGTACATTTTTTGTACAATGCTCTCTTGCTAGGTTTTTTGTTTTTTGTTTTTATTTTATTTTCCAAAATTGATTTTCTTTTTATTGAGTTATACACTGGGCACCCAATTACTACAACCTTGACATCCCTTACTAAAGACTCTCTTCACCCTGAGCTTGACCAGGAAGAATCCATTTTTGTTAATAGCTTCCTGGAAATAGCTTTTCTAAGTGGAAGATGTCAAAAGTGTCTAACTGAACTGTTCGCAGATGTGATGAAGAAGCAGGTTGTCAGCTAATGGTGCAGTAGGGCAGGAAAAATCCAATTGCCATTAAATTAGCCTTTTGGAAATTGCCATCAGACTGGTGTCTGACGTGTACAAACTTTTTTTGCTATGCATCTTTGTGGTTACTGACCTTTACAAGCTTTATTCACCAAGTGAATTGTGTGTTTCAGGAAGGATCATGAATATGTTTGACTAAGCTACAGTTACTATAACACTGAACATATGTATTTTTAAGTAGTATCAAGTTTCAGGGATAAAGTGTAATATTAAACAATGACCAAATTTGAATCATCCACCACTCCAGCTCTGGCAGAGGCACTGCAGCCTTTTGTAGGGCTGGAACGTGTTGCTCAGTCTCTCAACTGTTTATTTTAGCCATAGGTGTTTTTTTTTTAACTGCACTGATAAAGTACCTCCTGTCCCGTGTGCCTTTTGGTCTGTTAACATTTTGCAGCAGAAATGAGAGAGCAGATTAAGAGTAGCTCAGGGAGAAACAGAATACTCTCAATTAAGTAGTGGATAGCACCTCCTCTTGGGACCTGGGGAAAAAAAAAAGAAAGAGGGGTTTAAGGGAACACTGCTAAATTCAAGACAGTAGTTTTCTTGACTTTTATAATAACATCTTGATCTTCTTTAACTTCTAAGTACTAAAAAATAATTATTTCCTCTTAATTCTTCACAATCTTTGTTTAGTTTTCCTATTCTAGTAACAGAAACAAAAGTTTTGTTTTCATGTGTTTGTGCCCTAACACTGAAATATTTTACAAATACCACAAGGGATGCATAAACACAAGCAGCACCTGAAGGCTGAAAAAATACATCATGTTTTTATTTTGCAACATCTGTATTTTGCACAAGGGAGAGAAAAGGAGACACTGTATTTGTACTACAGCATCATCCCTAACTGTGGTGTCATGCTGACATTTCCTTGTGTTTGGTTCTTTCAAGGGGCCCTTGACCACATCATTATCACGACAAAAGATGGGAAGTTTCCACTGAACCAGCTGGGGCAGATCTCACAGAAGTCCCCTCAGCTCATTGTAGTGAACATGACCAATTTTCCAGAGGTAAGGACATGTTACTGGAGGCATGGCAAGGGGAGGTACTTCCATGGAAACAAGAAGGGTGATACTGAGCAAAGAAACAGGTAGATAAAAGCAGTCACACTGGACAAGGGCTAAGAGCTCAGACAACACTGTTGCTCCTTGGCTGACACAAGCTGTATTTTGCTGCAGACTGTGCCATGTGCTTTCCCCAGTTAAGCTGACAAAGTCTCAGAGGAGGTCAGCATAAGGCATTTGATGCCTAAGTGTTTCCTAAAGTGTAGCCAGATTGTGTAACTTGGAAGAATGAAGATTCCCCATCAGCGAGTGCAGCGAGTGCCACAACTGGGAGAGCTGGAAAAGCCATACCATGACTTTGACTGTGTCCAGGCAGGAGGGTGGGCTGAGAAACGGGTACACAAGAAACAGTCAGATTATTCATGTATTGCCTGTGTTTTTGCTTCCCAAGCCAAAGGATTGTTTTTCAGCTGAGCTGGAGCTATTTCTCTCAATGCAATTGTTTTATACCATAACTGTTCCATAGGCAGATAGAACTCCTTGATAACACTACACATACTACTACTTGATATCATTACTTACAGCATATCACCAATACTTCCTAGCATTGGAAAGCAAATGCCAATCCCTGAAGAGTCTAGGATAGAAAATAATTATAATTATAGAAGAGGATTTACGATGCAGCTTTTACTGAGCATTTTCTTCCTACAGAGCAAGTTCTGCACATACAATTACACACTGATGGTCCTAACGTGCAGAAATCACCTTTGTCACGTTTTCTCTGCTCCTTTTGTTTCTGAGTGGGGCAGCTGTATGTCACAAAACACTGGCAAAGCTTTAGTTTGTGCCTCAGTTGATAAAAGCTGAACTTCATAAGTGTGATCTACTGCAGTAGCCTGGAGCTCAAGTTAACAATAGGAAAGAACATCAGAACTAGCAATGCTCCTTGTAGGAAATGCCATGCTAGTGCCAAAGGAATGCAGACCAGCCCAGTCTTGTTATTGTCAGCGTCAGAGAATGAAACAAACTGGCAGAGCACTGTTGGAGTTCTCAGCAGAACTGTTATTTAACCATAGCATTTGACACCGTGAAGGTACAGCAGTGCTCTTAAGATGAGGGGGGGGAGCATTTTAATCATTTTGCAATTAGCAGGCAAACCTGTGCACCTCACCTTTCAAGCAGAGCAGCATCAGTCAGCTGTGATGGAGTTTTGAAAAGTTAATCCTAAGTAATAGGCTGTAAAATAAACATAGAGCTGGGCACAGGCTCTGCTTCTCAGCCAACTGCTACTGCTGTGATGTAATGTGATTACGTTGCAGTGCTGAAGTGGTTAAGTTAGTTAACATTTCTAAATGGGTTCTGTGTGATTTCTAGTGGAAAACATTCAACTGGAATTTTTAAATGCTGAGAATCTTTCATCTCCTTTGCCACAGTCAGGCCATGCCTTGGGAATTTATTGTGGTTTCACTCTGCATTGCCTCAAACCATCCAAATAGTTTCAAAGAAGCAAAACAGTTTTCTTCTGTTGTTGCTTCCCCTTCCCCTCTCCCCCCTTGTACCCTCACTACCCCGACACTGAGTGCAGCCATAGTTTCCCATTCAGTTTGATCAAAGCTCTCCACACCAATGTAACTTCCTGATCTTACTGGTAACAGAAGTAAATGTTTCCATGTTCTGTGGAGATGGATTGCCAACTATTGACAGAGTTCTGGCATATGGCAATGATTATTTCCTAATTCTTTTTACCTTTTGATCTGTTTTACAGAGCACAGCTGCAGCTATGAAGGCTATAAGGGAGAGTGGAATGAACCTGAACCCAGAAGTGGATGGGACACTGATTCGGGTGCCAGTTCCTAAGTGAGTATCAATCCATGGTTCCCTGAGTTCATCACTGCACAAGATAATGCAGCGGGGCTGAGCCTCATGTGGAGCCAGCCCTCTGGAGCAGCTCTGTGCTCAGCACCTCTGCTCATACTGCATCACACAGCATGCTGGCATGCAGACAGGGGCAACAGCCCTGCTCTGAGCACGTTTGGGTGGTAAATCCACAATTCCTGTGGGTGCTCAGTACCAGCAGTGACAGAGCCCTCAAAACACCCTGAGCAGATGCAGAGGTGTGAGGCCACCACAGGTGTGATCCAACCTTGGGGTACTGCAGACAGCTGCCACCAAGGGCTTCATGCACTGCAGGCACACAGACCCCACACACTGCGTTGCACAGAGGTGACTTCTAAGTAGAGATGAACTGAGTTATTCCTCATGCTTTAGATCTACTTTAGAAAATTCTCTTGATTTTTATAGCATTTTGATCAGAGAAATCTAATTGCAGCTTTCTGTTGCTGTCGGTAAAGGGAATGACATTATCATTCTATTTGCTGATTTTCTGTTTCCCCTGTGCTCTCTGCCCTTCCCCCATCCCTCAGGAGAGGAGGCAGAGGAGGAGGGCACCATTATCTTCATAATTGCTGAGGCTCCCGGGTTGCTGCGCAGTGGTTTGATTGTTAATGGGCACTTGGGTCATCCTTGAATATGAATTGCAGGGGAGGAAACTCCAAAACTACAAATCCCAATCTTTAAAGAAATACTGTTTTTCCAACACATATGTACATTCTGTCACTTTCTTTCATGGCGTTGCAGATCTTCTTTTCCCAAGAGAGATCTGTCTCATGAGCTGCCCATTCCTCTGCAGAGAAACTGTCAGTCCCATTCCCCTGGCAGCTGGCACCCTGGAGCCCCACGTCCAATTCATTTGCTGTTTGCACAATGTGCCCTGCAGGTCTGTCCCTCATGGACTCCTCTCCAATAAGACAACAGAATTGTTCAGGATTTCATTCCTTACAGACAAGACAGTTTCTGTTTTTAAAACTTTCTAATGCAAGAGGGGAGAAAAATGCCCAAGTTCTGAAAGAGAGAACCCTTTACATCCCCAAATTGCTTTTTCTGATTTTCTTAAGTGTTTCATTTTCTCAAATCTCTAAACACGTTCACAAAAAATTCAGGACAGATGCAGTGAAATTGCTAAAATGATGGCAGGTGTGCAGAACAAGCAAATGAATCAGAAATTAAGAGACAATAGTGAATAGTGCTCCTGCAGAAATGGATTTTTTTCAGGAGGGAAAGCACATGAAAAGTGAAATCGAACCTAAATGATCTTCCCCTGCTCATTAAAACCACTTTTTAGTTGGACTAATCAGGTGGACACACACGCATCCTATTTTGCCCTACGCACATCGGTGCTTGAGATCATTTCAACGGAGCGTTTAAAAATGTTTGCTTGTCAGTATTTATTCCATTAGTTTAGGTTTTGCATTGCAGTTAAAACATGCAATGGTTCTAAAGACACACGGGTTGTGTTGGTGTTTACTTCTGCTTCCTGCTAGGATCCCCTCTGCTCCCAGAGGCATTCGCCTGTTTGTGTTGCTAGCGCTGCATAGGCAATATTTGTTTGTAGAAAAGTATTCTCTGGGGGTTTAAAAAGAAAAAAAAAAAAAAAGAAAAGAAAACCAGCCATGGGAACACTTGTATTGGTCGATCTCGTGGCCGAGTTTGACCTGACCTTGTGTCTTTTATGGTATTGCCTCATTTTTAGATCCATCTTTTTTGGACCCATTGTGTTACGCTGGATATTGTTTGTAAATTAGTAATATTTTTACACATGTTTTACTGAAAGCCAGATGACTCATTTGAAAGTTTAATGACTCATTGTGAGCTTTTTTCTTTTCCTTTGCCCTTTAAGAAATATGTAAAGATACCTACGGCGAGGAGAAAGGACTCGAGAAATTTCACTTAGAGAAAAAAGCACAAAGCTGAGCTGCATTGCTCCAGATCACTCATCATAATAAGTCTCTTTCACGCTTCTCGTTGAATAATATATTTTGCACCCTGTGTTTATCTGCAATTAGGCATGCAGAGTATCTAGTTCAACCTACTTTCCTTTAACTGATCCCTCTCATTCGCAGGAAATTCCTAGCATTTGAGATACAGAAATTATTCTTACCCACAAAAACGCGCTGTGTTGGAGATCAGATGTGGCCTGCATTGTTTTCTCTGCGGGTGTGCTCATGCCATATGGTGGGAAGGGAGCATCCAAGTGCCGCAGTGCTTCAACCACCAGTTGCTGGCTGGGGAAGAAGAAGAAGAGGTGTTACTGTGGGGCAGCACACGGCTCTGCACGCACCGCTGTGCGCTCAGCCCGCTGCGCTGTGCCTGGCACGGTGGGATGGCCTCAGGCACACGGCAGGGTTTGAGCCCACTGCTCTGTACCTGCAGAGGCTGCACCGGTCCTGGGGCCTCATCCTTATCCCTGCCGGGGGTGGGCAACCCTTCCCTGTGTCTGCTTCACACTTTGGCTCTAAAGAGGAGGCAGCTGCAATGGTTACTAGACAGAAAAGCAAACACATTTCGAGACAGCTCCGAGTCCCAGATCTGGAGGCAGGATTAAGCAACTGTGCTTAGAAACCAAGGGCCTGGCTTGTGCTGATGGATTCCTTAACCAGAAACAGCATCAGACTGAAGAAGTGTCCATTTCTGGCACTGTTGGTAGCATTGCTAAGAATTTACATACAGCCTGAGTGGAACGTAAAACCCACTGAGAAACTCTGCGGCACTGCACAGTGATAAAAAGGAATTGGTGTTAATAAAGACAGACAAGGAGGCATGAAAGCTGTGACCCTGTGCCAAGAAGAAGAGGAAATCTGGCAGCCCTGCATAAACAAAAACATTTCCTTAAAGGCTCAGCAGCCCCAAGCAGGCGAGCGATACCCTCAGTGCAATCCACCAGAGCTGAACACAAGCAGGGAAGTGAAGGCAAGCTGCACTCGACCCCAGCTGGGGCAGCCCCTGCAGAGCAGCTCTCCTCACCACCCAGCAGCTCCCTCTTCCCAGCTCAGCACACAGGGATCTCTTTCCCTTCCCCCTCCCAAAATGCTGCCTGAGAATCTGACCTCCTGCAGACCTCTGTGCGAGCTGGGCCACAGGACCTCTGCCTTGGGATTCTGAAAAAGAGAAGCCCTAAAGGCATCGATGTTGGGATGCACAGGAAACCATGAGTAACCTCGCTCACTTCCAATCAGACATCCAGGTCCTGGCTGCAGCCTGCTCTGTGCAGTGGCCCCTCAGCAGCACCAGATGCTGTCCCCAGTGTGTCCCCTGGCAGGGGCTGTGCCGGGTCTCTGCTCTGGGCCTCTCCGCTCTCCTAGGGATATGAAATTCCTGCCAGTTCTGGAAAGCTGATTCCCCTCTGCCTTAAGGTAGAAATAACTGGCGGTGCTCAGGAACAGTCAGTGCCTCTGCAAACATCTGCTGCAGGAGGGCACCGAGGAGTTGCCACATGGGGCTCAGCTCCCACAGGAGCTCAGCTCTGCAGGAAGGAGCTTGGCCTCGGTGTTCCACTCACTCAGGCCATTGCAGCCAATTTCTAAGTATTCCATATGAAATGTTTATTTTGCAATATCTTCTGTGTGCTGCGTTTTGCATTCTTAAAGTCATGTCGGAACTGCAATAGCCAGAAAGATAGTTAGAATATTATTATTGAGCACCAACAGTTGATGTTGACAGCAGTCGGCTGTTGGTGCGGGAGCATTACCGGAGCTGAGACGACGTGGCAGCTCATCCTGTGTTGGGTTCAGGCTCATGCTGCACTGTGGTTCCCATTTGGGGTGAAAAGTTGGGGATTTGCTCCCAGCAGCACAGCAGAGGCACCGCATGGGACAAGCTGCAGCCAACGTTCTCTGTGCCTTCTGTATGAGCTGCTCACTCCAGAGCCGCTGGTAGTGCTGCCTTGTCACGTGGGGTGATCCAGGTGTGTCAGTGGAAAGGCCTGGTCATGGTAAGGTCGAGTAGGTCTCGACCTGGTCATCTACCTGGTCTCTACTGGTCCTGGTCATGGTAGGTCAATAGGGCCTCTGTGGCTTCCAGGTGCAGAACTCAACCTCTGGCACTTGCATGGAGACCGCACTGAGGATCAGGGATAGATGGAGCTTCCCTCACAGCTTTGCAGGAAAGCTGCACTTCTCAGCTCTGCATCCTGGGTGTGGAGCTGGGTTTTCCCTCTTTCCCCAGATGCTTTGGCAGCAGAAGAAAGACATTAAATGCTTCAGCATGACTTCCAGGCACGGCAGTGACAACCACGAAACAAGTGTGTTCAGTCCAAGCCCTTCAGCTTGAGGCTGCAGTAGGAACTTTCCATTGGAGGCTGGAGACCATCAGTGCAGAGCTGTGTTGCCGTGGCAGACGCTGCGCAGAGGCAGCTGAGTTGCTCAGGGGGCTGAAGAGGGATGAAAGCCCTCTGTGAGCGGTCACAGCACAGCACGGGCTGGGCACAGCCCACAGGGTGCTGTGTGGAGGCCTGCCCACCCTGCCCACTGCAGGAAATCAGTCTGGCTGTGCTACACATTACACTGATCTTTTTTTATTCCTCCTCACTGATAGAGTAACCAGAGAACACAGGGAGAGCCTGGCCAAGCTCGCCAAGCAGTCCACCAACAAATCCAAAGAAGCCTTGAGAAAGGTGCGAAGTAAAAGCGTCAACCAGGTGAAGAAGTTCAAGAGCAAAGTGTCTGAGGACACCATCTGGCTGCTAGAAAAGCAGGTAAGTTTCTTCCTTGCAGTGTATGGCAGTTGTTGGCTCAGTGGGGTGAGGGAGAGCATTTTTCCCACAGTTGACAGAACTCCAGCACTGAGAAACGAGGGGACTCTGGGCTGACTTTTTGGAGTAGGCAGCGGCTGCTGTGTTTGCTATTTCTTTGTGAGATTTGAGGCTTAAATCTCAAAGCCAAATTTATTGTATTAACAATTGTAAACTAAAACAGGAAAACAAAATTTTTCTCAAAAGCTTTCGTAGTGCAGGGGATTATTACACAACCCAGCTGATGGGGAGCAAAGCTGTCCACGCCCATCATTGTACCACCACTTACACAGAGCCTGGACATCACTAAGCAGCTGGTGCTAATAAGGATTGCTCCAGTTTCTTGTTAATGAAAGGACTAGCAAGATTCACTCCGTTAGGAGTTTTTGGCTCTGATTCAGGAAAATACTTAAGCACATGCCTAATTCCTTAAGAGCAAATGTCACTAAAGTCAATTACTTGGGCATAAACTCAGGCACAAGCTGAACTGATGCCTCTGAAGCAAGCTGTGACTTTTTGGCCATTTGTTTATTATCAGCTGAAGTCAGGTACCTTGCAAATGCTTCAGAACTGTTCTCTGTGTGCTCACAAAAATAAACATTGACACAGAGAGTGTTTCTGCAAGCAGGAAAAATGGCTGTGCTGTTGTAACTGAATCCTGTTGGGAGGTGGTTGTTCCATAGCAGGCAGATGTAGAGGTAGTGTCTCACATCTGACTTACACCTGCGTCCATATTTTTCAGCATGAGGAGAGGTCATATGCTCATATACCTGAGAATTGAGTGCATCTTAATCAGACCTGGGGAAGCAGTGCACAAAAGCCCCAAAGGCTCCAACTTCAGTCTGCATGTGCACCCATCACTCACCCGAAATGCACACATGCACATTTTGGTACTGTTCACGTGCTTGCCACATCCGTCCCATGTTATCAGCATATCTAATCACTGGGCAGGGCTTCAGTGATAGTCACTTAGTTCTTTGTACAAGAAATGTCATGCGTAAGGAAAATAGAAGACTCAGACTCGTGCTGTGTTGCCGCAGATCCAGCAAATGGCAGACAGTGCTGCAGCAGAGATGGACAAACTGCTGGCAGCAAAGACCAAGGAGCTGCTTGGATAAACACCACATGTGGACACACTCCCCTTCCAGCAAGAATGGACTGCCCTGTATCCCTGCAGCCAGGCAGCCTCAGGTGATGGGTAGGGGTGGCTCTCCCAGACCTGAGTGCTGGGACCCCCTGGCTGCTGGGATTTCTGATCCCGGATTGTATGGGAGGGAGGGGGGAAGTCTCTGCTGTTCTTCATTCAAGTGTCAACAGAATTGAGTGAAGTAAGATTAAAAATAAAATATTAAAGGACAATTGGAGGCTACTAAAAGGATTCCCACAGTGTACGCTGTGACCTAGGAGGTAACACTGCTCTCTGCTTCAGGTAGCAGTTCAGCAAGAGTTGAAGCTCAAACCTCCAGATGCATGACCACCTCACCAGTCCATTTCCTGCATGTCTGACCCTTGTCAGGCTGCAGGCCCGCTGTGCAGCCCAGCTCTGTTGCTTCTAACAACTCTCAACCTATGCTGGTAGAAGCAAGCACAACATGGAGGGCAAACCCAAGAGTGCATTTGTGTGATCCTTGTCATTTATTCTTGCTCAAAATAAAGCCCAAGTCAGCCTGGGAGCTTGGCAAAGCCATCATTTGCCCACATGTGCTGCTGGTGATATGCTCCAGGGGAAAGGAGGAAGAAGCAGAATGGGGTTCTGAGCATATACCTCAGCCCTTGGTTGCCAGCAGGTACTTCCCAACTGCAGCAAACAGCCTCAGGCAACAGCAAGAGGGAGGGAAGGTGGTGGCCAGCAGCACAGCCCCTCTCCCAGAGCAGCTGGGTTCAAAGAGCACCAAGTGCTCTGCAGTCCTTAAATAAACAACTCCCAAAAAGTTAGTTTGTGTGCAGTGGGGAGGGGGACAAGGATGAAGGATTTGCTCTGCTAGGGCCCCACATGTCAACAATTTCTCTGCTTTGTGTATTTTGGCCAAAGCACTTACCATGATAAATGAATAAAGGAAAATGGCGAGCCCAGGGCGGTTACATGGCTCAGTAAATTGCTTTCAGCTGATTACTGTATTTCTTTTGACATTTATCAGCTTGGCTTTTTTGTTGTTGTTGCAGCCTCTGCATCCCAGCAGCAGCCAAGGGCTGAAGGGTCTCCTTGGAGCTGTGCAAGACACACCTGGAGGGCACCACAGGGGCTTCTCATTGCAGAGAAGAATTCCTCAAGTATCTTCACAGGGCAGGGGACACAGCTCCCATATCCCCCCACTAGCCGCCCTTTCCCCCAGCACCAAGGGAGCAGCACACAGCAGCCACACCTGCCCTCATAGAGCAGAACAGGGACAAAAGCAGCAGCTGCAGCCCTGGCACCTTCGCACATAGGACCACCATGGCACCAACCACACACACAGCAGAGTGCAGCTTGGCACACATCAGTCACAGCACAGGCAGCCAGCACCCAGGAGAAGGGACACAGCACTTACTGTGCCCACGTGAGCTGGCTCACGCGATGGCTCCAGGTGCTCCTGCTGAACCTGCTCTGCTGCTGCTCCACAGGGCCCGCAGGCTGCCAGCCCTGATCCAACCGCACCAGCAGAGGAAAGTGGAAATAAAAGGCAAACGCTTCCTGTCGCAGCATCAGCAGGAAGCCCTCAGTTAGCTGAAGCCTGGGCTGCACCCAGAGCTGATAAGCTGCAGCTGATGCTATTGGAGGGTGGAGAAGGAGCTCCAGCTGTGCTGAACAACCCAGGAGGAAAAGAGACCACAACTAGAAAACACGGCTGTGACGCAGCTCTGATTTCAGTGACGCTGCTTTGACCACCAAATGAAGTGGGTGCAGTGACAGGAAGCATCTTGGGGACTCACGGGGTGGTGGCACACAAGGAGGACTGTGGCCAGACCCCTTGAGCTGGGTGCTGGGAGACAAGTACCACTCATTGGGTCCCCCCATCCCTGCCCAGTGGGCTCTGTGGGGCTCTCAGGGCTCTCACCCCATCATGTGGCACAGCAGCCACCCACAGGTGCCGGTGTGGTGCTGGGGATGGCAGTGCCAGGGTGAGCTCCTGCAACCAGCATGGCCGAGAGCTGCAGAGGGGAACCAGAGTGGGAGAGAGCAGCAGGAAAAACTTGGAGGAAGCTGGAAGCTCTCCACACAGTTAAAAAACAACGTTGCTCTTCAAAATAGATGTGATTGCACTCCTTGTGAGTCATCGAGCAGAGACACCGAGATTGCTTTGTGCCAGGGATGAGCCCGGGCTCTGATTGTGTGCCTCCCGGATTTGTATAAAACAGAGCATGGATGGCATGTCAGAGTTTACAGCTCGCATACATTTTCAGCAGTGAGCTTTGCAAAATGTATCAATGTAATCTCTGCCTCCTATATTCCGTGTTGATTAGACACGATTTCTGGCTGGATTTTCAGAAAGCTCAAGTGCTTTTTTAATCACTACAGAAGCTCATTATTGCTTTCCAGTGACTCTTATGTCCTTCACTTCTCCTTTCAGATTAGAGTCTATAGTCAGATGAATATTGGATGATTTCATTACATACAAATGCAATCAACAGTTTTGCATAAATTTCTCCTCTTTTCTTGAGTTTCAATTGACCTCAGCACCCGTGGAGGCAGGCGCAATACACATGTAAATGAGCTGGCGTTGCTGCAAAGACACGGATGCGAGAAACAAGATAAACTGTCAGATAATATTCTGGATTTTAAGAGATCAAAAAAATACTTCCTTGCTCAGCCAAGCCGTGAAAATGGCACCTTCAGCTTCTGGGAATGCGCTTTTGTTTTGCTGCAGGTCCGGCTGTGGGCAGCGATGGGAGCAATGGGCGGCAGCGATGCTGGCGGCAGATGAGCAATGCAGTGGGTGCTGCCTGGGACAGCTCTGGTGGAAACGGGACCCGGTGGGGACACGGGCACGTGGCATGCCAGGGACACCCACTGCAGCCCAGGATGTGGTGGCCAGCCCTGTTCCAATGGGGTCAGCACAGCCAGAGGGTGCTCAGCCCCATGGGCAGCCCCACATGGGATGCCTGTCCTGGGCATGTGCTGTTTGGGCAGCCCCACTACTCCCACCAGCACACAACAATGCCTTTGAAAGATATTTAAACCCGCACTCCATGTTAACAATCAAGGCTAATTAAAAAAAAAAAACACCTGTAATTAAACATAAAGGACTTCTTGGTAGGAAAGTCAGGGAAAACTGTCAGTGGTTCCTTTGGCTGCAGAGCCCTCACCTCGAAGGAATAATCTCAGTGCTCCTGTGAGCAATGCAGCACTCCCACACACGCGTTCGGGGCCGGTGAGGAAAGAAGCTCTTGGGTTCCTTTTGATACCTTTTTGCACTAATCTTCTTAACAGATTTTTAATTGATGGGAACAGAGCACTTTGCAGCCGTGAAATCTATTGGTGTAATTGCTGGCGGATTAGTCCCATTAAGCACACAAATTACCTGTCTCCAGGCCGCCGGCCCCACCAGGGAGCTCCCCGTGCTGGACACACTGAGTGGCCCCATTCTGAAGCAATTTTGATAAAATAAACTCTCTAATCAGGTAAATAATTCCATAAGGGAAATTGCTGCCTTCCCGCAGCCCCCTCCTCCAGCAGGGACCTGGCTAGTTTCAGGGGAACGGAACATGCCTCCAATTACAGACAAACCTTCAGCTCGAAGGGAGAAGCTCATGGCACAGGGACCCCCTTGAAATGCAGCGTCCGAAGAATTAAAGCATTTAAGCTGTCAGCCAGAATCTGCCCGAGCCCTGATTACCTGGGGGTGACACACGGTGTATTTAGGTTCGTGTCTGCTGCAATTTCCTGGCCCCCAGCGTTGATGCTGAGTGACTGCGTCCTGCTCAGGGTCCCTGACACGTGCCCTCAGTGCGGGGACACCGACCTTTGGGGCAATTAGGGACATCCCTCCTGGAGCAGGAGAAGCATGTGGTGCCCCTGAAGAGCCACTGTGTGAGCACAGCTGTGCCCATTTCACGGCCACACTCACTGAAGCTGCATGGCTGTGCCAGTCCCATTTCTGGCAGGGAGGGCCCCTTTGGTATGGATGGCATAGGGCTGCTCCTCCTGCGAGGGATGGGGGACCCTTGACTGCCCCATGGGAAGCAGAGAGCAATGGGGCCACGCAGGGGCCGGCACCCACGGTCACAGAGAAGGCTGGGTGCGAGGGCTGGGGAGAGAACCCTACACTGCAGGTAATTGGCATCAGATGCTCCCTGACCCGCTGCATCCAGCGGGAAGCTGGAAGCATTTACTTGTCTGAGCTCTATCTGTGCTCAGGAGGCGTTGGCAGTGGCGGAGCTGGGCTCGGTGAGCCTAATGAGCCAGGCTGAAGATGATGAATATGATTGCTGAAAGCGCTTTCCTGAGTCCTTCTTTCCTGGGGCTCAGGTTACGAGTTCCCAGACAGCCTGTCCAGCCGGGGCCTTTCAGCTCTGATTTGTAGCCCCCCAAACAGCGCCTGTCAGCTCCCTGTCCCGGGGAAGTGCTTGGCCCTCATCCGCCGTGCTCCGGGGAAGGGCTGGGCCTGAGCGTGGGCACCGCAGACCCTGCTCAGCCCAGGGGAGGGCTGTGACCCTGAGCTGCTCCACATCTCCCGACAGGAGCAATGCCGCGGTGTGCCCGTGGCCATTGGCACTCACTGTGGCACTCTCGGTGTTCACCGGGGTGAGGCAGCACAGCGGTGGCTCTGGCTCCTCCACTGTCGTTCTCTCAGGATGGATCTACCCCCGAATCGCATCCCCACCCAAAGAGCTCCTGCAGGGTTGCACAGAGCCGGGTCTGCCCGTGGGTGCTCAGCTCTGGGGACTCACACCTGCAGGACCCCGAGCACAGGCTGAGGGCAGCGGGGCTGTCGGCTTCCAGGGCAGCTCCCGCACGGCACACCGCCGCCGGGGCAGAAGGAGCTCTGCGGTGCCGACCCCGCGGGTTCGGTGTCCCCGTCCCACTCCCGCTACAGCGAAAGGCTGTGCTGCAGCCTCTGGGAGAAGTCCCAGTGAGGGAGGGTCGAAAGCTACTCTGAGCCTCCCAGCGCTCCTCTCGGCTCCGCGCTGCCATTGGCGGTGTTCTGCTGCCTCCCTACGGAGCCGGCAGCGCTCGGCTGTGTGCAGCTCGGCACGACGCACACGTGGATGATGGCGACGGCCGTGTCCCCCTCCACCGCCCCGGCTGCGGTGGAGCGACGGCGGAGCGCCCACGCGGCCCCGCACCGGTCCTTCCCCGAGCCGCCGTCACAGCCGTGCCGTATCCCCCGGCACCGGGGGATGCTGTGATGCAGGCAGGGCTCACCCCGAGCGCAGGAGCAGCGCGTGGTGCTCCAGGAGGGCTGCACGGCGCCCGTCTGATCAGTGCGGTGCGGAGCGGTGTGTGGCCGCTCTTTGTTTTGGGCTTCTGCAGCTCTGAGACGTGACAGCAAAGCCCCACTAGCTCCAAACACGGCTGCTGCCCTCCACCCGGGCAGCCCGGACGATGCCACCAGGCCCGGGGACGTCCCCCGCGGCTGCCCCAGGGCGCTCTGCAGGGCGCTGCCCCGCACTCTGCCCGCAGCCTGCCGGCCCGATCCTGTCCCGCTGGCACCGGGCTGGGAGCAGCGCCAGGCGGGAGGCACGGCGACGCTTCCCGGTAACCCCATTTATTCCGCCGTTGGCGGCTGCGGGCAACCCCCGGGGTGCCGGGCTGCGGCACGGCGCTGAGCTGTACCACCGTCCCCGGGGCACACGGGGCGGGGACGGGACGCGGGGACGCGAGGAGCGGGGCGCGGCCCTGGAGGGGCGCGGGGTCCCCCCGGGGGCCGGGCTGGAGGCGGCCCCGTCCCGGCGGGGGCGGGAGGAGGCGCGACGGGGGCGGGGGCGGGGGCGGCGGGACCGGGCCGGGCAGCGCGGGACGCGGTGGAGCTGCCTATCGCTATGGGCGGTGGGTGCCGGGCCAGGGTCCCCCCGGCCGCGCTGCGGCTTCTGCGGCTTCTCGTCGCCCACGCGATGCTGCTCTGCGCCGCCGGGAGCGCCGCGGCCGCCGGCACCGGTACGAGGGGACGGGCAGAGGGGGGACACCCCGAGGCGGTGCCGGGGCGCGTGGTGAGCCGATACGGGGAGTGCGGGACCGGGAGCGCCTGCGGAGCCCGGAGCGCGGAGGGGCGGCGGGGCCAGGGTCTGTGTCGCGGGGGAGAGGGCGTGGGGAGGTCGGAGCCACCGGCGCTGTCCCTTGCAGCGGTCTCGGGGCAGGATCGCGCCCGTCGCCCCTGCTGGTGTCCGGCCCGGGGCGAGGTCGTGGCCGTGGGCCGCGGGCGCTGCAGGAAGGGCCTCTCTCCGCGCTGCCCCGACGGCTGCCGGCGGCCGCCTGGAGTTCCTTGGGGAGAACGGGCGCCGTGCCCGCGGCTCTGGGCGCAGCTGCTGCCCGCTGCCCCGCGCCTTGTCCCATCCCCGCGGCCTCGAGCTGCGCTGCGTGCCATGTGCTGGCCCCGCGCTGGGCTCAGGCGTCGAAGGGTGAATGCACCCACGGAACACGATGTGAAATTATCTCCAGTGCTGGCAGTTCCATCTGTGTGCCGGCCTGAGCAGTTCCCTTCAGGTTTGAGGTTGGATGCTGACCGTGTTACTCTGCCATAAATGACTTTCCTTGCTTCTACATTACAAGACCCAGCACATGGAACTTACCAGGCTTGGCAGTTCCTTGGTGAAGCCTTCATGGCAAAAGCAGCACAGGAGTGTGCTGTGCTGGGCATCCCTTGGTGTGCTGTGGCTGCCTGTGCTGCAGGCAGTGGTGACGACCCCATTGCTACAGGGCAGGAAGGGACAAAAGCCCAATGCAGAGGGTTTGGACTGCACAGGGCAGAGGGGATGTAGGGATGGGGCACGGCCTCCCCCCAGCACCCACAGCCCTCCTGCAGCGCGGTGGCTGTTCCTTCACAGAAACAATGACCCTAAGGTGGAGACTTCCCTGTAGCAGTGGGTGTGCGTCCAAAAGCGAACATGAGCCAGGTTCACAGGGCTGCTTTTGTGCACCAAAGTGTGGCTCTGTGAGCCAGCAGCAGGCAGCCATGCATTGGGTCCCACAGGACCTGGGAACCGCTGGGGACAGCCAACCCATGGCTGCTGGGACAGACACGCCACAATGGCACAGCCCTGGTGCTGCTGGTGGCAGCAGGGGTCAAGACAGATTGCATCACACAGGGATTATCTCCCCAGCTTTGATTAGCAAAGAGAGCTGACTGAGAGATCAGGGAACCTGTGCTGGGACCTGTGGTGCAGTGAGCTCTGCGGATGGCTCCAAGAGGCACACAGGCTCCTGAGGACAGAATAACCCCTGCCTGCTGGGTGCTTGCACGTCTCCTCACCTCTTTGCAGGCAGCTCCTTGGCTCACAGCAGTAACGTTTTCTCTCCTTCGAGGCTTTCTCTGGCTGTGACCTGGGCTGGGCTCCCACAGTGTCTCTCTCCTTTCCCCTGCGGATATTGCCCTTGGCACCTGTCTGCTGCCTCCACCTCAGGGCTGTGTATTTGTGTAGGAGCACATGTTTCTGCAGAGGGCTCTCACAGGGCCTCTCCAGTTGCATCCTCCTCAAGCCCAGCCCTGTTCACAGGCACAGCTGTCCCTGGTGTCACCACCTCATTCGGGCTCAGACCCGTGATTCCTCCTGCAGATCTGGGTCCATTCCTACTACCTGCAGTCGGGCTCCCTGTGTGCATGGTGCAGCTGCAGCCCTGCAGGTTGCTGTGCAGCCAGAAGCTGCTGCAGATGACAGTCTGGCTGCAGTGGGCTGGGAGTGGCTCCTGGGCCCGAGAAACCTTCACAGATCAGAAAAACAAGTGCAAACCATTCACTGTCTTCACAGCTTGGAGCCATGTGCACACTGGGAACGTCCCACCCGGTGAGCCCAGCCTGCTCATGATTCACCCCATGTCGTCAGTTTGGCTGCGGTTGGTGGAGCGGATGCTGACCCCAAAATGAAGCATTTTTCAGCAGCTATTGTGGGCATTCGCCAGCTATGCCATCATGGAGGGGCTGCAGTCTGAGGTGGGAGGCAGGAGCTGCGTGTCCCACACCTGCAGCCACGCTGCTAGATTCCTGCTCGGGGTGGAGGTGGCTGCTGCACGCAGGGACACGCTCCGTGCCCCCTGGCTGGGATGTGCCGCTCCGCCCCACTCGCGGGTCCCCACTGACACCGCTGTGAACCCAGAGCAGGCAGCAGCCTGCAGAGCCCTGGGCATGGAGCGGGGCTGCTCTTGTAGGTGTTGGTGTTTGCAGCGGGGTTGAACACGGAGCTAACGGTGCAGCAGTACTCTGAGGATGCTCCAGCTGTGCTGCAGCATGGCCCTGCTGGCGAGTTTAGCGCTGTGAAATGACAGGCAAGTGGTCTGAAGTTAAACGGTCTGAGATAAATGAGGACCTGCTGCTGCTTCCACCCAGGGATGTGACAGCATCTGGAGATGTGGAAAGGTGTAAGGTGAAAGGGAGCTTGAAGGAAGGGCTGGCAGCTGCGCCCTGTAGGCTGGCCCCATAGTGTGAGGGTTCAGGGTCCCAGTGCTGAGAAGTGCCCTGAGATGTCTGGGAAACTGCGAGGCTGCACAATTAGTTTGATTTGTCAAAGATGTTTGGTTTTAGCTTCAATTTCCTACGGAAAATGTATTGTGTGTTGTGCCAGCCTGCATGGGAGCCTGGTTCCAGACCCTGCAGAATTTGAACCAGATCAGGCAGAGCCCTTAGGGCTGGGAGTGCAACCCCCATAGCAGCTGTGGATGGACACTGATGGTAACAGTTCCCAGTGCCTTCGAGAAAAGTCTGTCCCTGGGCGCTGTGTGTCCACCAAGCTCCCTGTGGCAGCTCTGTGCTGGAGGCAGCTGCGCACTGCGTGCCAAGGACGGTTTACATAGCACAGCCCCACCGCAGCCACTTCCAGCTCTTGGGCTGCCCTCACTCTGCAGCCCCATCATGCTCCAGCTGTCCTGTGCTGCGGCAGCTGCCCGAGTGCCGGCAGATTGGAGATGTGATGCCACAACATGGTGCTTTCAGGCTTCTCCCTGCACAGTCCCCAGGGCTTCGGTGACACCTCCAGCACGGCCCAGGAGGAGCTGCTGGGATGGACTGGGACTGCAGTGTGCCCCCTGTGACCATAGCCGCACTGGCTGGGTGATGCCATGGGGAGGGCAGGACGGGCGCTTATCTGGTGGCTGCAGCCAGGGTGTGCAGGCAAAGGGGCAGCTGTGGAGGAAGCAACCAGGCCGGAGCTGGGAGGAAGGAGCCCAGCAGTCAGCCCCTTCCTCCACTCAGGGCAGAAAAGCCCTGTGCCAAAGCAAACTATGGCCCAGACAATTGCCATTATTAACAGTGATGTTTGCAGGGATTTCTGCAGCTCTGGGGCACAGCAGTCCATGCACAAAGCTGCAGCAGTGCCTTTCTTCTGCCTCCTTCTGTGCTGGGCTTGGCTGTGTGCAGGGCAGCACGGCCCTGCTGGGGTGCAGCGAAGTGCCCAACACGGTGGCACTGCAGGTGGATGGTGACCTCTCCTCTCTTCCCCCAGTCAACCCATGCTGCTATTACCCCTGCCAGCACCTAGGCGTGTGTGTGCGCGTCGGCCTGGAAGGCTACGAGTGTGACTGCACACGGACGGGGTACTTCGGGGCCAACTGCACCTCACGTAAGTCCATGGCACTGTGCTGGGTGAGCACTGAGCTGTCATTACCTGGTGCCAAGTGCTGTGCTGTGTTTGTATCCCACAGCTGAGCTCTGGACACGCCTACGTGACCTGCTGAAGCCCAGTCCTGCCTTCTACCACTTTGTCCTCACCCACTTCAGGTGGTTCTGGGACATCATCAACAGCACATTCATCAGAGACACGCTGATGAGGCTCGTGCTCACAGGTACCAGGCGTGGCACCAGGACTCTGGGCATCAGTGTGGGCGCCAGGGGTGGCATCAGGCTGGGCCACTTTGCTCTGAGCCACCTGCATGCAGGTGATGTTGGCAGTGGGAGGCATGGGGGGGCTGAGCCCTGCACACAGGCTGAGCACCAAGCAATGGCTGCTCTCGGCACGCCACGTTCCCCCTACAAAGGGCTCTGGAGCAGCCGTGCAGGGAGCAGCTGGTGGAAATATGGAGCTGGCCCTTGTTACTCATGTCCTTGCATTTATCACTTTGCATAAATATTTAGGTTCCAGCTCTTGGAGCCATAGGGACGTGTTCACAAGGCTTCGGCTGTTGATTTCAGCATTTATGCATGTTTGTCGTTTAATTCATCATCCAGGAATCCATTAGTGCAGGAGCAGAACCATCCGTTCATGCAGGGACCTGCAGCCTCTGATGGGGGGGCACAGCATAGCACAGCACAGCAGGACGTGGATGGGCTCTCTGGTTTCTGGGCTGCCTGAGATCTGTGCTGCCCCACGGCACCAACTCAGCTCTCTCCTTCCAGTTCGCGCCAACCTCATCCCCAGCCCTCCCACCTTCAACTCCCAGTATGGCTACATCAGTTGGGAGGCCTACGCCAATGTCAGCTATTACACGCGCATCCTCCCGCCGGTGCCAGAGGAGTGCCCTACGCCCATGGGGACCAAAGGTACGTGGTTGGCACAGGAACATGGGAGGTGATGAGCATGGGCTGGGTCTACAGAGGAGCATCTGGCTCCTGCCTGGTGCCTGGTGCCACATCACGCACTGCCTGCACTGTGCTGCAGTGGTTGAGCTGCATGGCCCCAGCATCAGCCCCTGTCCTCCACAGGGAAGAAGCAGCTCCCCGACGCCCAGCTGCTGGCTCAGCGCTTCCTGCTGCGGCACAAATTTGAAGCTGACCCCCGGGGCACCAACTTGATGTTTGCCTTCTTCGCCCAGCATTTCACCCACCAGTTCTTCAAGACCTCTGGAAAGATGGGCCGCGGTTTCACCAAGGCGCTGGGGCACGGGGTGAGGGCTCAGGGCTCGGTGATGCGGTCACACAGCGATGGGCACGGGCAGGCTGCTGCCCCGCTCACACCGTGTGCTCCCATAGGTGGACCTGGGGCACCTGTATGGGGACAACCTGCAGCGGCAGCACCAGCTGCGGCTCTTCCAGGATGGGAAGCTCAAATTCCAGGTACTGCACGGCATGATATGCTGAGATGCATCGCGGTCCCATGCCCCAAGATTGCTGGAAGCCCACATCCCTCTGGCAGCTGCCAGGACCACGTGGCTTCCTCCCCAGCTCACTTTCTGTTCCTGTTCCCCCGAGGTGGTGAATGGGGAGGTGTACCCACCGTCTGTCACCGAGGTGCCGGTGCACATGGTCTACCCACCTGCCATCCCCAAGGAGAAGCAGCTGGCAATGGGGCAGGAGGTGTTTGGGCTGCTGCCGGGGCTCTGCATGTATGCGACGCTCTGGCTGCGTGAGCACAACCGCGTCTGTGACATTCTGAAGCAGGAGCATCCCACCTGGAGCGACGAGCAGCTCTTCCAGACAGCGCGGCTCATCCTCATTGGTGGGTGCTGCAGCGTTAGGGGCTGGGGAGCTCCTCTCACAGCCTTCTGGAGATCGTTGGCTTTGGTCTGTCAACAGATTTAGATTTAGCTAAAATTCTGAATAATTTCATTCTAATGTTCTTTTCTGGATTCTGGATGGAAGTGACTTGGTGTGAGATTGCAGTAAAGCAATTAAAGACCCATGCCAGAATGTTCTGTTAAGCAGCATGCTGGGTCAGCTTTCTCAAAAACCATTTCTGTTTCGGCAAAACGACCTTTTTTGGTGGAAAAGGAGTTCAGAGAGAAATTCCCCACCAAGTGCCCCAGCCCAGAGTCAGGCGGGTCCCGCACTGCATGTGAGTAGTGCACCCAGCCTGGTGCCCTGCAGCAGGGGGTTGAGGAGCACTGCCCCCACTGACACTTTCTTCTCTCACCTCCTGCCCAGGGGAGACCATCAAGATTGTCATTGAGGACTACGTCCAGCACCTCAGTGGGTACTTCCTGAGCCTCAAGTTTGACCCTGAGCTGCTGTTCGAGCAGCAGTTCCAGTACCGGAACCGCATTGCGGTGGAGTTCAACCAGCTCTACCACTGGCACGGGCTGATGCCTGACTCCTTCACCATCCAGGGACAGGAGTACAGCTACAAGCAGTTCCTCTACAACACCTCCATGCTCATGGATTATGGTGTAGAGGCCCTGGTGGAGTCCTTTTCCATGCAGTCTGCAGGAAGGGTAAGACCCCGTGCTGCTGGTGCATCCCATGGGGCTGTAGTGCCCCGTCTGTCCCACCACAGTGCTTGGTGTGTGTGTCCAACCTGCAGGTAGCATTTGCCAACTTCTCCTGGCGGTGCTGTGCATGCTGTGGGCCCTCCCCACGAGCAGTGCAGCCTTGGCAGTGCCGTGTGCTCGGTCGTGGGACGCTGCAGTAAACACGGTGCTGCAGCCAGGAGCGTGCGGTGCGCAGGAGGCCCCAGGCCGGGCTGTGCCGCATGGAACAGCTTGTCTCATACTGTTCTTTGCTGCCATCACATGGATGTTCTCTTCCAAGTGATGTATCAACATTTCTGACTCGTGTGAAGCAGCACGGCTGCCACACGGACCTGCTGCTCTCAGGACTCCTGCTGTGACCCCAAACCCAGTGACCCCCACCCAGAGCCCGGGTGTCAGCAGGGCCAGGACGAGGCTGGGGTCTACTCACGTGGGCACGCTTCTCATCCTCTCCTCCTGCAGATCGGTGGGGGGCAAAACATCAATGCCAACGTACTGGGAGTGGCTGTTGGAGTCATCGAGGAATCGCGGCAGCTGAGGCTGCAGCCCTTCAATGAGTACCGGAAGAGGTTTGGCCTGAAGCCCTACGTGTCCTTCCAGGAGCTCACAGGTAGGGCCCCACTCCCCTACCTGGGCTCAGGGGCTGCCGGCCCGGCCTGTGCTGAGGTCTCTGGGTTTCTCTGGGTGCAGGAGAGGAGAAGAAGGCAGCAGAGCTGGAGGAGCTGTATGGAGACATCGATGCTCTGGAGTTTTATCCAGGATTGCTGCTTGAGAAACCCCAACCCAACGGCATCTTTGGGGAAAGCATGGTGGAGATCGGCGCGCCATTTTCACTGAAGGGACTTCTTGGGAATCCCATCTGCTCCCCAGAGTACTGGAAGCCCAGTACCTTTGGCGGAGCAACCGGCTTCGAGATCGTCAAGACGGCATCACTGGAGAAACTCGTGTGCCTCAACGTGAAGAAATGTCCGTACGTGGCGTTCCGTGTGCCGGATGCAGTGGCGGCAGGTGAGACTGACAGCGGCCGTGAGGGTGGAGCATCATCCACAGAGCTGTAGCAGCAGCACAACCCACACAGGTACGGCCTGGCCTCACCCAGCCCAGGGAGGGAACACACCTCTGCCCGGTGCTGAGTGCCCCTGTTGTCCCTGCAGGCAGTGCTGGGCCCGGTGCTCTGCTCATCCCGTGCCGGCAGAGCATCCTGCCCTGGGTGGGCTCCAGCTCTGCCCCACACCAGCAGGGAGAGGCTGGTGCTCACCTTGGGAGGAGCTCGAGTGCCTGAAGAGACCTCAGCAGACCTAATCTTCCTACCATTGCCTCACACTAAGCCAGCTTGGGAGCTCACTTGGTAAATCTCAGCGTCCCAGGATGCTCCTGGCCTCTCTACTCCTCTCCCTCAGCTGTCACTGCCCACTCCTGCTGTGAGGCATCATACTCCAAGAGAGCATACAGCACACAGAGCCTTCCCAGCCTCATTGGGGAGGATGTGCTGCAGATGCGCTGCAGGCTGTGCTCTCACCTGGTCCTCCACAGCAGCTCCTCTCTACCCTCCATCCTGCCTGGCACTGGACAGAGGGTGACTGTGCCAGCTGCCCAGCCCTGGGGAACTCCCAGAGCCCTGCGCCCCCCCCTCGCACTGCTGTCCTGGCGTACAACAGGCTGCTCTGAGCTACCTCTGTGCACATCACCCTATAAAGACTCCCCCGCCCTCTGCTCATTGCACTTTCCTGCATTAATAGCTCAGTAAACAACGTTCCAAAGGCACACTGCCTGCTTGACCTGCTCCACAGCACATGCAGACATAAGCCCTCACCAACAGAATGACGTGATCACTGGCAGCCAGGGCTGCTGGCCTTGGTCCCAGCCAGATCCCAGAAAATGGACCTCTAAAATAAACAATGTTAAAAAACCACTCTCATTTCCTCCAAGTTCTCAGGCTCTCACAGTGCAGTGAGAGGCCAAAGCAGGTGCCCGGGACCCAGGTGGAGCTGTGGAAGGCTCAGCAGCACTCAGAGCACAAGGATTTCCTGGGTCCCAGCCCTTGCTGCAGTTCCCATGCTGTCAGACAGGGCAAATGGCATCCAGTGGGAGCAGCACACAGCCAAGGACTGCTGCCATATCCCCAGGCAGCACCACGCACTGCGATCCGTGCACCATGCGCTTCCAGTGTCACACTGGCAGAGCATGCCTGTGGCCTTGCTGTGCGCAGGGCTCCAGCTCCAAGCATCCTCGTTTCGGTTAGGCCACAAGTATCCTGCTTTTGTTTTTGGCTATCACAGCCAGCCAGCATTGTTTGTTACCAGCCGATAAGCGTGCTGGCCATCGGGCACATAGAGAGCTGTTGCAGTGCTCTGTGCCACCAAGGGGACATTTCCCCAGGAATAGCATTGCTCCCAGCCCCCCCATGGTCTTTGCTGGTCCTTCAGCCCTGTGTTCAGCATCTCTGGGGAGTGCAGCAGCAGTGTGTGCCTGCGGGCTGATGTGCACAGGAGAGCACTGTGCTGTCCGTGCGGTGTGAGGAGCAGAAAGGACAACATCTGCCTGTGTTCGTGTGACCTTTGGAGTAATGATTCACTGAGCACAAAATTACCGAAGTGGACACCAGGAGGAAGAGATCTGCTGCCTGCAGTGCTTTTAATAGTAATTCTCTTTTTGGTGTTCCTACAAATAGACCCCCAGCACTCTGAAGGTGATGTGATGTGGCTGTATCACCAGAACAGATGGGCACAAGGAAATGCACAGCCCAGCAGAGGAGCTGTTGCCTTCCTCCAGCTCCACGAGCAGACACAGGACTGAACAGCTGCACCGCCAGGCAGGAAAGCCAAATTCACCTTGGCCATGAGTGTGCACTGTCCTGTGCTGGAGAAGCAGCAGATAGAAAACAGGACACAGAAAGGACAGACTGCAAACACAGCGCATGTAACACGGCAGTCGAAAGAAGTGTTGCTCACCAAACCACCACACATTAGCTTACTGTCCTATTTCAGTCATACAGACCAGGCTAAGTATCTGCAAACATTTAAAGGCAATAAATACCAACCTTATTTTCCAGCACCAGTCGCTTTCTTTCTGAGCCCTCTTGCTCTGTGGACCTAATGGATTTAAGAAGGTTTGTTTCATGCTGTCACAACTGCAGCCAAAAATGTTCAGACTTGAGCAATGCCTGCATGAACTCTGCCAAGGCAGAAGAAAGAGAACCGACCGCAGCCGCTTTGCTCCAGACTCCCAACATTTCACAGTGCTTTTATCTCAGAGCAATTTCACCAGATGTACTAAAAAAAGCAGCAGGGTGCTGGTGGGAGGAAAGGGGGGAGGGGGGGGGTTGGAAAGAACAGGCAGATCCCAAGGGACAGCTTGCAGGTACCTGCCCAGCACCCACCACCTCTGGGAGCTGCAGGGCGAGCTGCTGCCAGAGCACAGGATGGGCACAACAACTCTTTCCCACTTTCAGCCAGTGTCTGACAGCTGAATCTCATCCTGAATATAAATTACGGAGGACTTTTGGCCAAGTGCAAGAGACAAACTATTGAAGTGTACAACCCATCACAGCTCGTATCTCTACCACCTGCCTGCTGCTCCAGAGCCTTTCACAGCTCTGAAAAATGCTGGAACATCCCATCAGGTTTCTGCCCAGAACAGTGCTTTGTGCTGTGCCAGAAAACATAGGTGAAACATCTTTGGCAATATTAAAAGGCTTCCTTTATTCAAAGTCAAGCAATTTGGTAGGAATGCATCAATAAACGTGGAGTTCTGACTGTGATGAAACACAACAGCTTGGAGGGAAGGAGAGGCATCTGCCCCAAACCCAAATCCTGACGCTCACGGCCAAACCAGAATGATTCAAAACTTTTATTGTAGGTACGTGTTGATACAATTTCATTTTAATTTCCATTCTCTAATGCATATATATCTATCATGTGCATATATATA
Source organism: Perdix hodgsoniae (assembly GCA_035772895.1). NCBI lineage: Eukaryota > Metazoa > Chordata > Aves > Galliformes > Phasianidae > Perdix > Perdix hodgsoniae. Next base: position 1,687,947 of record JAPSGF010000020.1, on the reverse strand, counting down.
TATGCATATACACTCCAGTTTTTAATCCGCAGATTAGGACCTCATTTAAATTAAGATAAATAAAACAGACTTTAACACTTCAACTAAAACATTTACAGATACAGTGTTAGTATGAGCTGAAGTTCTAATTTGTATTGAATGGACAGTAACAAATTGATAACAAACCTATCCTAAAATCTGTTCTACTTTGCTATGCTGCTTTACATGCATTAAGAATGCTGGGTTTGGGGGCACAAAACTACTGGCTGGTTGGTCTGGAAGGATTTAGCTTCAGGAACGGGCAAAAGCAACAGCAGCACTCCAGCCCTGCTTCTCAGCAGCACTAACACATCTTCTCTTTACCCCCTCTTTGCCCTTGTGCTCCTTCTTTTCTTTCAGATCAATGATGAATTGCATTCAGGCTTCTCTCCTACATATCTTTCCCCCCCTTTTGCTATTGGCAGCATAAACCATCTGTCTCATACCTCAGCACCAAAAGCTCATAACCAGGACTCAGTCACCTTGCTGCAGGCCATCAGATGGAGCAGCAGGAGAGGTTCTGATCCTGTTACAGCTTTGCAGCCTTGGGCCCCAACCCCTGCTTAGTACAAATAAAACTTCAAAGTAACTCAGAGTCAGCTCTTCCCCCTCCAAACCAGGTTTTACTGTGGTGCTAACATGTGCCTGTCTGCACTACAGACTAACTGAATCTCATCCTGAATACAAATCACTGTTGGTTTGACTTTTTTTCTGAAGTGCAGGATACCCACACACAGACTTGATTTCAAGTAACCTGAATCTCTGACCACATTTTAAACTTTGGCTTTCTGCCAGTTTCCTTAAAACAGCTAAAAATGCTCTTTCAGCTATTTTTAATCACAAATTATTTACCCATCTACTTATACTACTTTTAAAAATAGTCTGAATGCATACAACTATAAATGCTTATCCTTGTCCTAAGATCTATTCTTACTATGAACCTAGTGCTTACAAGGAAATTTTTGCACTTCTCCCTGGTGCTCCGAAGTGCCTCACACAAAACTTGCAATTAAATGTAATCATTAAACATAGCATTACATCATATTTACGTAAGGACAATCTACTTTCCTCAAAATTAAATAACAAACACAATAAGTCATGTGTGAGAAAGCAAACATAATATTCAATTAAGTGTGCAGGAGATGTAATTCAGTACCAACTAAGTACAGAGTGCCCACATTCAGCGTGCTCATTTGTACTAGGTGCAGGGAGATTTACACCACCATCTGGCCAGCAAAGCCTTGGCCCTGCTCTGCATCACTGGAGGTTTCCATGCTTGCATTCACTACACACTGCTAATGGTTTCTAATGCTGCTTATGTCACAACTACACAGTGCTAGACTTGCTGGAGGCAGGGTGAACTGTAAATGCAGTAGAAACCCTGGAAATGACTTCCCAATATTACTACCTATAAAGTAAGTGGAGCACAAACAAACCAAACACACTCTAATAACAATATAATCACTAACAAATGATAGCGACAAACTTGCTGCAGAAGGGAACCGTAATATATAGCATTCAGGAGCAATAACTTAATGAAAAGACAGATGGGCTCAGTCAGCACTGCTTGGCTTTTAATCTGTGTCCACAAGTGGGAATCCTAAGTTTTTGGGGAAAGACACTGGTGACCAGTGTCACTGTGCAACTTTTACAGCTACAATACTTTCACCTCAACTCCACAGCATCTTCTCTGCCAGTGAACACCGTGGATGCACTGTACAAAAAACCCCATGCTCCCAAAGGAGGAGGAAAAACAGGACAGTGGCAACACTTCTGACACTGCCTAACACTGTGCAGAAACCACGTACTGAGCGTCAGACAAGGGAGCTCCCATTCAGGAGCTTGTCTGCTGGCCCAGGGCTCACTTCACAAAGCCTTCCAGTCATCTGTCAGGTCCAGGGATTATTAATATTCAAGATGCATCTGAAGACCCAGCTTAAGCAGGCAATATGTGGACAGCCAGAGACAAACATCAGCACTTACTGAATTTTTGAGGATTTCAGAGATATAAAAATTCCGAGGCTAGTCAAGTCCCAATTCTGCACTTTGCCAACAAAACTCTCCTCGATGCTCTCCAGGATGTATGTTGGTTGCCTGTCTCTGAAGAGGCAAAGATTATTTTCTGCTGAAGTGACTCTCGTGAATTCCAGCGGTAGGTATTTAAAACCCAAGTACGTTTTAAGAGCTGTAGCAGAAGGAAGATTTTCCCATTTAAGTCTCAGACAAGGTTAAAGAAAAAAGAGCCCTCTCCAGCTGAAAAGCAATTTTCGGGATCAAGTCAGGAGCTGTTGTTATTTGCAAGTGAGTACTAAACAAAAATTTGATGTCAACTGTTCCAAGAAGGGGACTGAAAGTTGCAGAATGGAAGGGACCCTGCTGTGTTACATCACTGGCAGCAGTTCAATTTCAGGTTAATAGAAGACATGATGCCTAAAAACTTAATTACTGAATTGCATTAGAACTTCATGCTTAGTAAAATACATTTTAACATGTACTTCACTGAGTTAATTTAAGAAAACATTAGGAATGCTTTAAATTATTTTGAACAAAATTTTAACAAGCGAAAGTCCCAAGTGCATGGAGGAGGAGAATAACATACCCACACTAAGAGAGGAAGGGAACAACCCCTAGCACAAGAACATCCCACAGCACAACTACACCTACTGACCCCCTGGTGTAAGTGGTTCAGTCTATTTCCAGATCACTGTCTTCACTGTAACACGCAGATGGATTATGTATAGAAGTCAGGAGCACTAGGTCTTTTTCTGGAAGCAGACCACACTCCTGCAAAAAAGCCTCCAGGTCAACAGCAAAAAAATCTTCTCCAAGCTGGTCAGTGATCCGCACAAAATTGCCAATGAGCTCACCTGCCTTATAGACCAGCAAAGCTGGCAGAGCATTATTGGTAAAGCGAGCGCTGGCACCAATGAGCGAACTCTTTACTCTGCAAAATTTAACTGTTGGATACTCAGCAGCCAGACAGATCATGCAGCCATTCAGGGATTCAGCACCAGGGATATCATCTTCGTAAATATGGATCATAATCAGAGTGCTCTTATGCTCTTTATCAACCGTGTCCAAAAACGCTTCTCCGCTGGTAATCTCAAAGACCTCTTTAAATTGCTGCCCACTGTACAGCTGCTGTCTCATCTCCTCCATTCGCTGCTTCCTGTATCGCTGTAAAAATTCCTCATCATCTTCATCATTGTGAATCATGTTATATTCTTGTAACGTCATCTAAAAATACATGGAAAGATATGTGACAGAGAAAAAAAGTTGACCTGCATCACTATATGGGTCACTTACATAATTAATTTAAATCAAGAGGATTAATGTGGGTCACTCATCTTTAATAACAGACAAGTGCAACCCACAAAGGCTCAAGCACCTGCTATATTACACTCCATTTTGATCTAATTAGAAACCGTGTCCAGTGGGAACAGTGATTTCAGCCTTGGGTTTGCTAGTTCCCACATGCTGCACTAATAACTCAAGTGGCTGCTCCATGCTCCCACTTTAATTCAGGTTAATGGTAGCTATGTGATTTCACTAAGCTCTGAGCACTTATTTGGGTACCATGCCTGACCTCAGATCACTTCTCTTTCACCAGCTTTTTCAATGAGTTTTGAAACAAACATTTCTTTGGCGAAACAAGTACAGCACCTTACCTCATCTGTAGAAATGAAATCATTGGGAGTTTGTGTATTTTGTTTCTATTCGCCTGCTTTGTCAAATGTATCTACTGGCCAGATAAGGGTTCCTATCTGCTCCACACAAATAATGAAACAAAAAAATCCAGCAATTAAACGGCAATTCCTTTGTGTCGTGTTACCTTTCCATTGATTTTTTCCTGGAGCTCTTTCTGCTTTTGCTTATCAGTCTCCTCATCTAAGTGAGATCTACACGTCATAGACAACTTCTTTATGAGGCGTTCCATTTCTCTGCGCTGCTCCTGTCTCTGTTCTGTCTCCAGTTGTTTGAACCTTCGCCAGTCGTTAATGACTCCTTTTGGACCTGAGATTAAATATGCTGGCATTTAACCACAAAACAGTAACAAAAAAACTACATCTCTTGTTTAAAATTCCACTAATTTTATAGAAGTCAGCAGGCTTTTCTGTACACCGTGCAAAATGCTGTAATGCAAGAGAAGAACAGACGTAACTTGCCATTTGTCCTTGAGTTTATAACTGTTTTTGTCCAGGAAGACAAATCTATCTAGCTGGGCTCCCTTCAGAACTGTGTTGAAGGTAAACTCAGATTAATATCTAGGCCTTCAAGAACCCCACAACTGCAGGAGTGACTCGAATATACCTGAAAATAGGTCTTCTGTTACAACAACAACAAAGCAGGAAACCACACAAACCTTCCAGCAGAGGAAGTACTCACGAAGCAGTTAGCGTGCTATGCCAGTACCTGTGTTGACTGCACTGCCATCGCTGCTGAGCTCTACCTCCCCAACGCTGTCGGGAATGGAGCTCTCCCCTTCTTTGTCTTCCTTCTCACTGTCTTCATCCTCACCCTCACTACTGCTGTAATAATACTGGAGCTTCTCGCCCAGCAGTTTATCGTCCAGCGCAGTCATTATGTTCTAAAGAACAAACAGAACAGACCACACACCTCTCAGCTGTGCAGCACAGGACACCCGACGTGTCCGACAGCAGCCTTCCATCCCTTCTGAGCAGCTTCTGCCCCCCGAAGTGCTCAGGCCCACCCCACGCATCCGACACGCGAGTGAACTCTTCATGACAAACGCATTGAAGTTGACACCCAGGACGAACAAAGCCCCACTCTGCGTCTCAGCACTCGGAAAAGCCGCAGTTATAAGCGCCGTTTCTGCAGCGAGGCACGCGAGTGGGTATCCACGCGTTTTGCCCCACGCAAGCGAATTTCTGAGCGTCACTCGGGAGCCCCAGCCGCCTCCGCCTCCCCGCTGCGGGCGGGCAGCCCAGCGCCGCACGGCTCAGCTTCCGATAGCGGGAATCGCTCTGCCGGCGGTTCCTGGAGCACAGAGCGGCTCGGCTCCTGCGGGGCTGCGGCATCACCTGCGGGGAGATCCGACCGCGGGAGCATCGCACCGCGGCGTGCCGGCAGCCGCGCCTCGAAATAACGCAGTGCGGGCAGGCAGCGCCGAGCCGAGGGGAGCCGCGTGTCGCGTTTGACTCAAACACGAACACGAACACAACCACAACCCGCACCGAGCGGGCGCGGAGGCAGCGCAGGCGGTGCCATAACGCTGCGCATAGCGGCTGCAGGCCGACGGACCGCCGGCACAGCACGGCTCGGCACTGCACGGCTCAGCACGGCAACACGGCTCGGCTCGGCTCCGCCTTTCCCTTCCCCCTCCTCCCCCCCCCCGCAGCTCAGACGCTTCCGACGCGGAACCCCGCGGTGCCGGCAGCGCTCCTCGCGCAGTGCCCGTGGTTACCGAGGAGCCCGCGGTGCCGCCCAGCCCCGTTGGGCCTCGTCCGACCCGCCCCTCCGAGCCCGGCCCGGCACGACGCCTCACCGCCGCCCAACGCTTCCGGAGCGCTCGGCGCGGGGCACGGCGGGACGGGGCGGGGCGGGGCCGGGGCGGGGCGAGCCGCTGGGCGGGGAGCGCCGCTGGGTGGAACGCACGGAGGCCGTTAAGGTGGACAAATAATTTTTATTTGTGCATGCAAATACATGTCAATACTGCAAACTTCTTCCATCGATTCTCTCAAACACTGAAAACCATGATGCTCTACTCTGTGACCGGCCAAAGCTAAAACCTCTTCACTTCAGTGCTACAGCAAACACGCACGGCCGCCCCGCGCGGGGCCCCCCTACTCTACCACGAGGGAACAGACGAGTCGGGAACTCAAACCGAAATAAACGGAATAGAATTTACTCCCCCATATAACCCCATTTCATTTTACAGATTTTAAATTATAGTTTTAAATAGAAGCTGAGAATGCGCCATAAAAATGAGCATTAAATCCATCGTAGCGATGGTGCCTGCTTTATACATGATGGGTGTACACCATCTTTTATTTCATTTACATTTCAATCGAACAATAGATTTGCAAAGAAAATGTCTAATACAGACGTAAAAATATTCACACTAGAGCTTCACAATCGGTTGTACAATTGACAAACAGGCCTCTTTTCCCAAACTTTCCAGCTAAGCAAATTTATAAAATGTAATCGATGCAACAAGAAAAAAATTTCCTTAAACTTCCAGGGAAAAGAATACGCAGTAAACAGTATAAATGCGGACAGCAGATGCTGCAAGCTAACCACAATACTTCGGAGTGGCTGTACAGTGGGGATGTGCAGTACAAATCAAAGCCACGTGTGTTGTATCACAACTACCGTATAATATACTTGTTTGCCCAGCTACGAAATGCATGCATCCCATGCCTCGGATTCGCGGAGATCTACTCTGGGTAAGTCAGTGGGCTCTGGGCAACGACCCTGGCTTCTGGCAGCGAGAGAAGCAGGCTCTGCTCGAGTTCAGCCTTCGCGGCAACCTCTCGATTACGACTGGAGGTGCAGGGCTACGTTTGGATTTGGGAATGTCAGCGATTCCTTTTTGGCTTTCTCCGGCACCGACAGCTCCCTTCCCTCGCTGTGCTCCCTTGCCAGCAAAGAGACGCACAGTGCTGCCTGCTGCCAAAGCGCGCTGCTCGATTATCCTGAAAACTGGGTTATTCCAAAGCACGTTTGTTGTGTTCTGCTTGCAGAAGAGGTCCCTCAATGAGAGGGAACTGCCTAACAGAAGGGATCAAACTACAACATAAAGAATGGACTTTTACATACTATAGATAATTCGATCATTTCTCATTTTGTTACACTCTCAAATTCAGCATCTTCCTTTAAGCCTAATAATAATAATGAAGAATCTGTTCACAAAGATGATCAAGGAGCTGCTGGCATACAGTGTCTATGTACAGCAACAGATACAACTTGACAACTTGTGCTTTAAGAAAGCAAACAAAAACATGTTTGGAACTGTTCTGAGTGTAGATAGTTATTTTAAGTGTTCTTTCCTCAGCTGCTTCCTACCACTGTGCATTGCTTTGTACCTCATCCAGCCTAGTACACTATTATACAAGAACAGCATTCAGCTCTTGAGCAGAGGATAATTAAAATTGTGCAATAACACAATCATGTTATCAAAGCACTAAAACCTGCCAGATTAGACTTCTACAATGAGCAATTAAGAGCTTATTTAACAGTCAGCTGTGTACAATTTTTTTTGTTTTTAAATCAACTGTCAAACTTCAGCATCCCTGTACTAGACTACCAAGAACCAATGCCAGTTTGCTTTGCAAAGAGTCTAACCTTTCCTTTGAAGGGTCTAGTATACATTCTACAATGCAAAATCTGCATAAACACTAAGATTCATTTCTTGTCACCTGTTTACAGGAACAAAATATCAGTAGCAGGGCTATCACTCTGCTATAATTATATGTTAAGAATGTACAGATAATTACTTTTCACACAAGCATTCTCCCAGCACAAGCATTAGTCTCTATTAAGACCTATGTGGAAAATGAGGCAAAACAAGGAATGAATCCAGGTAGTGAGGCAACACAATTAACTTAGATACTAATAATTCCTGTATCTCTTGCATGTGAAATCCCTGCTGTTCCCCTAAGAGGGGAAAAGAAAAAAAAAACACAACAAGCAAACTCAAAATGCTTGTCCAAGCAAAGCAAAAGAGCCAATCTCTTTTCCCCAGTCTGCTATGGGCCTTTTTTTTTTTTTTTTTTCTGACAGCAAAGGTATCTTAGGCCAAAAGCTAAATGGGAACCACTGCTATTAATGCACAAAATTAGTAATTTGACCTCAGTGTCAGAAAGTAAGCCCTTCCATAGCCCAGAGGCACCTGATTTGCAACTAGACAAATGAATACATACTTGTTCATAGGGTCAAGGGATGAAACTCCACCAAGAAGAAAGCCAGAACTGGGTTCCCACCTGTAGCTTCTACTTGTCAGGGCACTGGAGGGCATAGTTTCATGGCAAAAATCACACAGTCAGTGTTAGAACTGTAAGACAAAAGCTGGCATGCTATTTAAATGCCCAGGTAATTCTTTTGCCTGTCATTCTCTACATTAAAAAATTCAAGAAAATAACTAGTCTCAGTTAAGAACCAACTCTCCATATAAAGTATATGGTCATCCTAGAGAACTACTATATCATGGGACCTCCTGCTGCAGGCAAGAGTATATAGATACATTTGTTCTTATATATGCCAATGTGGTTGGCAGGAATATGTTAGGCTTATGTAACTTCACTGGACAAACAGGCAAATGTGTGTAAGCAGCTTATTCCAATCCCCCTCCAGCAGAGCACAACCAAGTTTTTAAAACTGCAATTTTAAAATTAAAAAGTTAAGGTAAATACACAATCAATTTATGTAGTATATATTCACCCTCAGATCATGCTGAAGATGTTCTGTGGAGTTCTGGTGCACAGAGGGCTCTTTCCCTGAGGGCAAATAAGGACTTCTCAAACCTTTATATTTTCTCTATTTTTGTAACAAAATAGCAATTTAAAATTTAAAAATCTTTTAAAAAAATTACATCACCTTCAACATGGAAGATCTCACTGTTTAAATATCCATGAAAGAGACATACTTGTTTGCATATCTGTTTTGGAATTACATTGTACAGCAAATAATAGTATCTCAGAAGCATTTCAAAAGTAATATAAATTCATATTTACAGAATGGTCTTGGTATAAAATATACAACAATCATATTTATGTCTAACATTCTAAGTTAAGTTTAACATCAATAGGAAATAAATTAAGGTGACAAAGGTGGTCTGGTTTCTTGTATCCATTCATTTTGAGTTGCAAGTGAAACAAAGCAGCGATCTAACCCTAGCTATGAGGTGGCACTGGCTACAGGAAGGTACAGCAACAGCCAAAGGAAACTAAAAGACTACTTGACTGTTTTTCTACATACATTCCTTAATATTTGAGTATTAAATAGATGTGTAAGATCTTCCATACTGACACCAGAATATCAAAACTAACCCTTGATTTTCAGGTATATTTACAACATAATTATTTCATGGACAGGCTCATTAGGAGAGATATCAAACACCAATATTTACTTAGTCTAATCAGTAACCCTCAGGGAAATGCCAACCCCCACCCCCCAGAAACGTGCACAAAACAGTTATCAAAATCTTACCCGACCACATAGCTGTGATTTTGTAAAATAACAACTCAGACGACCAGTAACATGATCCTCTTTAAGCATTTTGCTAGCAGGAAAAGCCCTTACATGCAGTACACCTGGTGAAAGATCAGCTTGGCTTAAAATATTCCAGTACAATTTTCAGAGTAAACAACTTCACAGAAGTTAATAAAACAAACAAACAAAAAAGTAAAACTTGTCACAAAGAAAAGTTAAGAGGACAAACAAGATGGTAATCATCAGGAGGGAGAGTCCTGCTTTCTTAAAAAAAAAAAAAAAGCTGATTAAAAGCTTCTTAAAACCCAAACAAACATATGCCCAGGGCTCTACTTCGTGTGCATTTATGAAAAAAAAAAAAATCTTATCTTCAGCTGACATGTCTAACATGATTCTCAGTCACATCTTAACAGGGCATAAATTCATACACTTTTCAGAGCTCTAAAGGTCAGATAATGCTATATTATTGTATTTTCAAAGTCTTTGAAAATAAGTTGCCACCGAACAAGCAAAAATTAAACCTGAATATAAAACTATGATTAACAACACTAAATAAAAGGTAATAACTGCTTTAAATTCCCAATATTTAGTTTAAATTAAAAACAAAACAGTACAAAAACAGCAATACCATCTTGTTAGTCAGTGCAAACACTACATACAGGGTTTTCAAAGGAAAGCAAAGAGCACCTGATACTTTTTGCCAAGTCATCTGGATTCTATAATCTGCAAGTTGAGAACCATTAATAAAAAAAAAAAACAACAAATTGCTGTTACATTAGTGCATAACCTCTCAATATGACTGAAAATTGTTTTGTGTATAACTTAGGAGATCAATACCTAGTACGTTAGCTGGAGGACTTAGGCACTTGGTTTACTTCTGGTAACTTTACTTGGACAAGTAGCCTGTGTATGTGTGTATCTACAGTACTAGAGCAGAAATGTGTGTGTGTGTGTGTGTGCATGTGTATGTATGTGCATGGGGGGGGAAATGGAAACAAAACGCTGCAGCGAAGCACTGCACCACAGACCTGCAAATAATGCAGCAGTGCAAAGCTAATGGTGTGTTAACCCTGTAAAAAGTCTCAAGTCCAAATCCCCACCTCTCAGTCTTCAATCAGGAAACAATACTCCATGCAAAGTTCCTCAACTAAGGAAAAAGCAGCTGCAACAAGACACAAGTTCTTCTCTCATGAAACAAAATAGAGACAAATAAGTTAGTCTTCCTTTCACTAGATGTATCATCGTAGGATCCTGCTAGTTTAAATAACTGAGTTGTTAGTTTTCTACAGAAGCCATTTTAAACAAGAATGGCTCAGATACCGCACCGGATTGCTACAAACTCATAAAAAGCTGCTTTAAGCTTAAGTAAAACAATGTCCAAATTCCATTCATCTGTGGAAAGTGAACGCCTTACCCTAGTAAAGTAAGTTTTTTTTTTTTCTTCAGAATGCTAATGCGAGAGGGGCTTGAAGTATCAAAGAGTCCACAGGAAATGCATGACCCCAATATTATTCTTTAAAAAAAATATACATTATATAATATATATTATATATATAAAAAGCTAGTGTAAATGCTTCCACGGTGTGGTCACAAGCTGGAAAGATGAATGCCTTTCAGCTGTTAACCATCCTGCCATTTGCAACAGGCTTTAAAAAGTCATTTTTATCCTCAGACATAATGTGAGCAGTTTTCAAAATGAGGCTGCCAACACTGACTGATGTGCTGATGGGCAGGCAGCTTGCATTGCTAACAGATGTTGTGATCGGCTGACTGAAGCAAGAAGTTACGGGCAGGATTGTTTTCTGCTCCTCCCTGAGGAGAAAAATAAGTTACACAAATATTAAACAAGTACATGCACAAGTATCCAGAACTGAATTTCTGTGCATTAAATAAATAATGACAAACTCATTTTTAGAAACAGGAATAACATCTTACTATGGAAAGGTATGCTCAGGATGTTAAATGCAGTCTGCCTCATTTTCAAAGACTGCATTATACATTAAAAACTATAGAACATATAAACCTAAAATAGTGTATTTTTAAAACTACCTCTCTATAGAGATTTGTGCAAACAGTCTGAAACTCAACCTTTTGGAATTTTTTCTAAATTTCTGGCAACTATAAAAATACTTTCAGATTTTTTGCTTACTGAGTATGTGAAAGGTATTTTTAACAGCTGTGACCTGTTTCAGCACATATGATTACAGCAATGCATACAAACAATGGTACCATTCTATGACTTTCACATTTGTGACCTCATTTGACTTCTTAACAGGTTCTTCTCATTTCACCATGTATACACAATGCAGATGTCTAACCCAAGTCTGAATAGGTGCGCAGTTCATCCTTAAACACACAACTATTTTGCTGTTTCTGTTTGTCTAATACTGGCAGACACTGCTGTTTTGTCTAACACTCACAGAATCACAAGGTCTTCACCTAAACTTTGTCTCTTCTGTTCCATAGATTCTTTCTGGTGCTGCTTTAGTGGATGCCCATTCTCTACAGTTGTTCCATTGAGCAGCTGATCATCTTGAGAACTGATACCTAGCTGTATATCCAGGATCTCCTACAGGAGAGAAGGAAAAAAGTGTTATTGATAACACTGCTACCAGTTTTAGATTCTCCTATTATCCTCTCCTATATCAAACTGATAGAAATTTGAGTTTCTTCATTAGATTCCTTATTTTTACATCATATAATTCGAATATTTATTGCATTTGGTTATAGGAGAGCCCATGATGCTTCACTTTTGCCTATCATATCAGATATCTTTAGCACAGTTCCGTGGGTTTTCTTTGTTGGTTTTTGTTTTTTAAAAGAAGTAATATGCTATAAATTGTGAATTCTTAAAGGGCTGAAATTCAAACAAAATCTCTTCAAGAAGCTCCTTAACTCTAGACATTTCAGGAGCTCTTTAAGCATTGTCATCTTCTCACAGCTTTAAAACTGACATGAGAAGAGGCAGATTCCTGATAAGATTTACGATTTATATCTAGATTCCGTGCTGTTTGAAATTACAGGGAACTCCAGCAGCTTAGCATTTAGGTAATGTCAGCAGCCAGGTATCTGAAATATGAGACCCCTGGTGTTAAAAGAAGAGAAATGCTTGATATCACTACAGAAAGGAAGACAAACTCTTTGCTATCAACATAAGCTACTAGTTTATAAGAAAAATGTTAGAAGTTTTTAAATAACTAATCAAAGGATCTTTCTAGATACACATCTTGGAACTTACTTCTATTTGTTCACCCTGCCCATCAGGCTCATCTGTATCAAGGGCAGACAGCTCCAATTCAATGTCTCGATCTGGCTTTGCATCGGCACAGTCTTCACTATAATCATTCTGAAAGAATGAAATACTTTCTGTAAATATCAAGTTGGCTTTTCACCCACTTCCCACAAGAGTCATATATTGAAATGAAAACAGAAGGTGTGTTTCTAGGACAACATTTGTATGATACAAAAGAGCTAAGTGATACAAAACACAAATAGAACTTCAGGTATAGACAAAAGAGAATACACAGCAAAATCTATTAACAAAGTACTGAAAGAGAAAATGAATACCAGAATGGAAATATCTGTAGAGTTCATTAATATTTAGATTTTTAATGTGTGTAAGTAGAACAAAGAGTAAGGTTCACACTAAAATGGATGGTCACATTTCCACTTCCTAAATGTATGCTTGGAGTAGCAGAACAGCCAGTCCAACTACTTGGTCTACAGAAATAACCGGGTGCAAAAACAACAGCAACTTAACTTGCACCAAATGTTTTACAAGTATTTTGGAACATCAGAATTAAAAATGTGTCTGCGTGCACATAAATATCAAAGATTTGTTTTATCCCAATCACCCCTTGCTTTACCTCACCATTCCTCAAATCAATTTCCTTGCTTAAAAGATTTAAGGTAAGTCGACTGCCTTCATCTAGAGAATTCCACTTCTGTTGCATGGCTAGTGCATTTGCCTCTCTCTGAAGTAACAATGAGTTACTTTTGGCCTATGGAAAAAACAAACATACCAATTACCTATAGCTATACTTAAACCAGATTTTGGCAAACAGCAATAGAAATCAGGTCACAAAAAGAATAGCTCCCTCTTCAGACATATAACTATTCTTTTAAGGTCCTGTCCTGCATTTGCAGACATTTATCAATGTCTACTTTCTAGCAAAAACCTTACAGTCTTACTGATGTTGATGAATCATAAAAAGTGTTCCAGTACCAATGTCTAGGTATCTCAGTGATTGTTTTATTAATATTACTACTTTCTGCAGATTATACCAGGAATATTAATGTTATTTAAGTACATGGTTTATCTGATCTTACCTGCTGTAATTCAATACTTAATAGATCTCCAGTGCTGGAATGCTTCCTGTGACCAGACAAATCTGTTACTATGAATCTGTCCCTTTGAGAGAAAAGAGGTAAAAATCAGGAATTGAAAATGAATACTCTAAAAATCAAAGGAACTGAGAGGACTGTTGGCCTATCATTATTAGTTTCTTGGACCAAATAGGTGACTAAGGTAACAAGCTCTTCAAGGGAAGGGAGCAGAGGGTGGGACATATTAACAGTGTCCCAGGCATTATATAAAGCAAACACCCTTGTTTTAAATGTAGATGATGTATGAGAAGAAAACCTGAGAAACTACTCAAGATCACAGGTTTGGGTAAGACAGATCGGTAGTGCCTGACTCCTGTTAATTTTAAGATAGGTTTTCCAAAGCTTTACACTGGACAGAAAAGAACGTTATTTTAAAATTAAAGTCTATTAGGAGTTTTTTGTTTGTTTTTAACTATATTCAGAATTTTGAACAGTAGCAAGCTACAGAAAAGATATAAAGAAAGTCCATACCGTTCTGCATAACGTGCTGATGAAGCTGAATCTGAGCCATAAGAACTCCATCTTGAGTCAACAGCATTGACATAAGGAACATAATCTGCAACCATTTAAAACACAATTCATTGCCTTCTCTGTTCTTAATAGGGTATACAAACATTTATAATTCTTCACATTTCCACTGCTGTATTAAGTATAAACTGGATGAAATGCTCATGATATATGCTATATTGTCAGTATGAAGCCTGTACTTGTACCTGATACACTGATGGGCTTAGTTGCACTTCCTTGGGAAGCAGTGGCCTGAATTGGATCTGTTGTGTGATAACCCGTGCGGGATGACCTGGAGATTGCACCCCACTTGGAAATGATCGGTCCATCACTAAATGGGATTATAGGATCTTCTTCCTTTGCCCTTCTCTGAGTTTCAAATAAATGCACTCTCCTTTTAACATCCCCGCTGTCCAAATCCTACATATTTAGGAAAGAGAAAGAGATAAATGGACTTGTTTGAGGTCATTCGAATGACTCAGTATACCAATGACTTTCTGATTATTGTTCCTGAATAAAATGCTGAAAATCTGTTCAACTAGAGACAAGATGGGCTACAATTACTTAACTACTGTCCTTTAATGCTATTGTCAGCATTAGAAGAAATAATTTTGCTTCTCCAATCTAGTACCTCCAGGCAAAAAAGAGCTCCAGGATGCTTCAAGGTCCTTCAGTACTATCTCCTATATCTGAAGATAGTATCAAGAAGGCTTGAGAAGTGATGAGACGTGGTTACACTTGTTTCAAAGAATGTGAAGGCAACCTGCCACACCACATAGCAGAAAGTCTCTAAAATCATGGGCTCTTACCCCTCCAAAGGCAAGCTGCGTGCCACGATTCATACTGCATACCTTTTGTCTAAGTATTTTTTTTTCCCTCCTTGTGGACATCAAATGATTATTTTATCAAGCTATATTTTTTCCCCTCCGTAATTGAACTGTTTATTAGAGGAGGATGTGTCTTTCAATGAAATAAGAGGTGTTAGTCTAGGAAAATAGCTCTGATACTTGGAATATGAAGCAGCCAACAGTGAATTTATGCTAATTACCCTGAGCCCACAGTATTTCAGTTTTCTTCATGTCACTTCTGAAAAGTGCACACTGCTTTTAGGATAAACTTTAAAAGATTCACTGAAACAATAGCACAGTAAATCTAGAGTCCTGAAAAGGCCAGTAATTATTCATACAGCATGGACAATTTCACTTGAACCAAATAAGAAATGTGCTTCTGCAATGGAAATACCTGCTCTGAAATGGTCACAATGATAGCATCAACTGGTCAGTCCTGTCAGTGCAGCGTATTCTAAGACCAATCTTTTAGATCCTTCAGAAATTGTAAATACACATGTACACAAAAATGCTTATTTATGATGTAAGAAGAGAGATGGGATTCAGAAGTCAAAAATGCTTTTATCCCATCAGTCCCACAATTACAAAGCACATTTAAAAATTAATGAGTCTTATCAATTTACAAACCATCTACTTGAAACATTTTGACTACTAGTTTGATTTAGACACGTTATTAAAATGGTCATTTCAGATGTCTGACAATTTTATTCCTTGCATTACATCCTGTCACAGGTGTAAACAGAGTTTACAAGAACTAGAGGGAGATATGGTAAATGATTTCACACGGGCTGGGCTACTTTGAGCTAACATATCAAAAATATTAGCTATCAATTAGAAAAAGTTTGTTTAATCAAACAGAAGATACTTTAGAATGCAAGTATCATTACGTTAATGAGGTAACGTGCAGAAAACCCCTACCATTAACACGGCATTTGAATTGGCAATCACATCCTTGGGCTCTGAGTCGATAGCATTTATACAAGAACCAATAGTGCCACAAGACCACGGCGAATAGTGAGAGAGATGATCTTCCTCAAATTTAGTTCCACTCAAATCACTGACACTCTCAGAGAACTATAGAGAAGGGAATAAATAGATAGTAAATAATATAAAAAGGAAATTCAGTCTTAAAGAAAAACAACATTTACTGCTACTTAATCAAAATATCTCAAAGTGAATCAAGGAACTATACCAAT
Organism: Perdix hodgsoniae; assembly: GCA_035772895.1. Classification (NCBI taxonomy): domain Eukaryota; kingdom Metazoa; phylum Chordata; class Aves; order Galliformes; family Phasianidae; genus Perdix; species Perdix hodgsoniae. The sequence continues at coordinate 1,671,821 of JAPSGF010000020.1, read as the reverse complement.
GTTCAAGACTTGACTTGAGGGGAACCATAAACCAATTCACAGATTTTAAACTAGTAGTACAGTTGGCAGATGTCAAGGCATTCCCAGTACAATTAACTGTTTGACTTGTCAAGATAAAAGGCTGAAATCAGCGTTGCTATATTAGTGGCAGGTTTCTTCATGCAGCTACCTGCAGTAACTTAATTCCAAGGAAGTCATGCATTTGTATTTAAAGTAGAAGCCAGTGACAGAAGAATGACACAGAACACTTCAACCTGGATGAAGACAAAATCTGATATACCCTGAATGCACTCACTTCAGGTTTATATACCTTGCAAGACCTATTCTGAATGATCACCACATACCACCTCAATGTCAACAGTGAAACTGTCAATCAACAAAGAGTGCTTAGTACAGTAGTTCTCAAAGAATTTCTTGGATGCATTTAAGTAACATACAAAAATACACACTGCATCATTATTGTTGTGTTCCTTTTTCCTCTTCAAAACAAACAGTTTCTATCTATTTCCATTATTGTTTTTAGAATAGTTCTACCAATGTATTTTGTCATTTCTAAGAGGTGTACATTCTCCAGGATAAGGTTGATTTAGTCTACTCATCATGCAATGATGCCAACTGGAACATAAAAGAAATGGTCCAACTTGATGGAAAAGAACTGTCATTCCTATTTTGGAAAAGAACAAACCAACCAACCAAACGAAAAAAAAATACTGAACAACCTAGGAGTTTCACAAAGTTCAATAGAGTTATGCTTCCTTTAGTTAGAGTAAATTGAATCACTTCCTCACTTCAATTTTTTTCAAAAATCGTGTTTACCCTCAGTTTACTACAAATTGAATGCACTTGTAGTTAGATACTACTCTCTTCTTACTAAAAGACTAAAATCATTTTTTGAACAACAGATGGAAAATCTATACTAGAGATATTAAATGGCACCTTACAGAAACAGGAAGTGAAAATAAAGTTCCTAGGCTTCCCACCTCTGTGTTGAAATCTACACTGAAGAGAGGAGAAGGTGGTGTTGGAGATGGTGTTGCCATAGGAAGGGTTGACGATACAAGAGGAGTTTTCTGTGTGTGATATTGTGCCCACTGTTCTGGCTTCCGTCGTAATTGTTCATCGTACCCGGTCTTCAAGTGACCACAAGGCTCCTAGCAATAACAAATACAGGACTGTTTACCCTATCATACTCTCACTAGAAGGTGAATACTTGCAGGGGGCACATTTGGAAAATACGCTCCCTTGCTCCCTTGGTCTGTAGCCTTCCATTGATTTCATTAGAAGAATCTTGCAAGGATTTGGAAGAGAACTTGTTTACGTACAGTAACTGAAATCTTAAATATATAGCTCATTCAAACAACACATACAGGAAATCAAGAGGCAGAAAGGTTCTGGTCTTAAACCAGATAATAGTAATCAACATTACAAGCCCATTTTCTTCAGTTAAAAATAACCAACTTCGCCTGGGGCATATTTCTTGACCACCGTAAAGCCAACAAAACAGAAGAGATCAATACTAATTATTTACTATTTAATTATTATTTATCATCTTTTCAATAACAACTTTCAGGATTAAGCCTTAATCCCTCCTTCCTGTCTGGCTTTCACTTACCCTTGGTAAAGGCACAGTCCTCTGTTCATTTGGAGGCTGACAAGCCACAGAGTAATAGCCATCCAAAGAGTTGTATCTCTCACGTAATGATGTCTGATAGACAGATGAGTGCATCACATCCATGGGAGGTAAAGAATTGCTCCTAATAATATCATCCCGTGGGTACATCTGTGGGCGCCAGATGCGCCTGCTGTCATAAACTGGAGCATACATTCCAGAAGGGACGGGAGGAACTGGTCCATACGGCTGCGGAGGAGGAGGTTGGTAAGGAGAATTCAGTCGATCTCGAGGTGGAAACGTACTGTAATGATCGGCATATGGCACGGAAGCAGGTGGGAGGGAGGATTCTGGAACGTTATTGGACCTCACAAATCGAGGAACACAGGGAGCCACGCCAGCTGGTACTGTTGGAGGTGGTGGATAGTATCCTTGAAAATTGGAAAAAGTATATTTCATGTGATCACAAATAACCCAGAATTTTACACCTTCTATAACTGTGACTAGCGTGGTAAAGTATCTTTAGAGAATGAAGTGCAGCACAGTTCTAAAAATCACACTATCAACCCTATAATCTCTCTGGAATTAAATTTATATATGTCAACCATATTTGCAGATGTAGCGGCGACCCTTTTATCAGCTTGACCCAGTTTGCAGAACAGGGCTTCTCTGCCACTGCTCCCATATAGTATAACTTAACTACATATGCAACTGCAAAGTCAACATTTTAAACACTTTATACATGAAGATAAAGTAGAACCTCTAAAATAGAAAACTATATTGCTAAAAAAATAAAGATAAGCAATTTCAAGGTTCCTAAATGACAGTTTCACACTTTGTTCACTCCACACTGGAAAGAGCTGTCTGAACACCTCTGTCATTTCTTCTGATAACTTGTGAATGATCTGATGCTAGAGCAATCTCTTAATAGTTTGAATATAAACATGCACACCAAACCTAAAAACATAATTGAAACCTTTCAAAAACATCTAAACAAGTACAAACAGTCTCACAGTACATGATAACACTGTTCTTCCCCAGGGCTCTGAACGCCTAGAGCAGGAAAAAAATTTCTTCTAACAATACATAATCCAATACTGTATTTCTCTTGTTTACTGAGCACTAAGTGTTCATCTGGTGTGAATCTTGTCCATGGATATCCTCCATGGATAGAGCATGAGGTGAGCAAGCTTAATGAAATGCAATTCAACGTAACAAAGGAAAAAGCAGATGGGAGACCATGTGGTTCAAGTTGCGTAATATACAACAATCAAAGGCAAGAATCACCAATACTGGGAGCTGACTATGAGTCCTTGCCATCAGCAATCGAAGATAGTATTCTATTGAGTGAAGGCTCAGCTGGCCTTAAAAGAATCCGTAAGACTGAAATACAAGTTATTTCTGACTACATATCTAGATGAGAATTCAAACCTACTCTTGGCTCAGTGTCTCATACTCACCTGCCTGTGGGTACTGTGGAACTTCATACGACAGCTGAGTTCTGGGATCTTGGAAATACTGAACATTATCAGAATGTGGAGGGTAAACAGGGACTCTGGGAACAAACTGGCTGGATTTTGGAGGTACAGAATTCACTTCTGTTCCAATATTAGGAGGACCAGCTGAGGTAGCTGCTGCCTGGCTTACAGGAGTCTTGGGTGGAGAACCAATTTTACTGAAAAGGATTACCAAGAAATCATTAAGCAGATCTTTATGCATTTTGGTTAATCATCTCTCCATGTACACACTCATATGTGATGTGAAAACTCAGGTGAAGTTATTTCCTCTAGAACTTTAACCCCCCAAATTATTCAATCTCAGACCTTCTCGTAAGAGAACCCAAAAGCATATAGAAACATTTTGTGATGTACTCATAACCTCACATAACACTTGCAAATATACTCTGGAAGAGACAAAGGTTTGAAAAATTTAAAGAATCAGTGCTTTATGGAGAAGTATCAAAACAATCTGAAGGGAAAATCCCCAAAGTGGAAGGTTTCCAGGATTAAAGGGATTTTTCTTGTTAAGAAACAAACAAAAACACCACACGTACTCCTCTGGCTTCCACAAAATGTCCACTTTTGAATGCAAGTTCTTTGTTTTATGCAATAACTAAAGTTAGCTATCAGTAAAATAGAAGATACAGGGAGAAAATTTTATATCATATTAAACTATTTAACAGCCAACATAACTAGTGCTGGCTCTGACAACTTGAAGCTAAACTTTGTATAATGATAGTTCTTGCTGCAGTACTCTTCACAAGTCTGCAGCCTGTAAGCAGCAGAAACAATTGTACTGCAGAACCAAAATTCAGTATCTATTATTTGTGATTCACAAGCTTGTTTGCCTTTACAATTTAAGAGCAAAATGTTGCGCTTAGCTATTTTTATGAAAAAATGTTACCTACTTCTCAGGTAGTGATTCTGTAGGGGATCCAGAAACATTCTGGCCATTGGCTCCACTCTTTCCTGCCTTCTTGGTGTTCTCCAAAGCTCTTAAGGAGGCGTCTGCACAGCGAGGAATCAATTGGGGAACACCACTTTCTAGATTAGCTATTCCATTAGTACTTGGCACCATCTTTCCTGTTGCTTCAGGGCTTCCTATGACAGAAATTACGCTTCCTGTAGTGGTTGAGACGGTGCTATTAACGCCAACTTTATTTAGAAGGGGGAATGTTCTCACTGTTGCGCTGATTTTTTTGTTCCTCAAGCGATATCTACAAACAAACAAGAGACAGATGATTTAAGAAGTGCTTATTGTGCAATTTAATGTATTTGTAAAACTAGTAAGAGATTAAGAGGAACATAATAGCCAAGAATTACAGGACTTCACACTGCTGTCTATCAGCATCCTCTATGTGACCAAAGATCATCTCCTAGTGAAAAATCTGCTTGTGCAGTCCTTTGGAAAGGGAACTAGGTGAAAACAGATTTAAGAATGTGTATGTTACATATTACCTAAATAACTCAGTTTATTCCTTAGTCAATTAAAATATAATCATTTTCTCTCCTCTGAGTGGTATATTCAATCTATATTCAGTCCCTAACAGACACTGAGCCTAGAATCAGTTTCAGAAAAGAAAATTTTACTTCATACAGGTAAAATAAAAAACAGACCTGGAATTAGTCAATAGATTTTTCTTTACTGTACCTTCAACATCATGTTAGAGTTGTAATTTCAAGCAATTAATGAATCCTTTGGAATGAATAAATACACCTTAGAAACCATTTTCAAAAGTTCTAAGGTATCTGCTTGTATTTAAACAGAAAATCTTTAAAAGAGCTTGAAACTCACTTTTCAAGCTCTTCCTGAGAATGAGCAAATGTACAGTTGGTTCCTCTTGGACATCCCCCTTGCTGTCGAAGGTCTCGGCACATACTTGTTTTGTATTTGCTATTTGGTTGTGGCTTAAAAAACACAAATGAAAGATATTCCACTTACAATCAAACACAAAAATAGGCATGAAATACGCACAGAAACATATTCAAGATATTTTTTAACTGTCTTTCATCAGAAAACTAAGGAACTGATTGTTGGTGAGCTATGCTTTTGTATAGATCTCAATGTATTAAGCTCTGCTGTATTCCATATTTGGAAATCTTGTTTTCAAAACTAGAATGCCGTAGATAACAGTATTATTGATTATTCCACAGAAAAGGCCATAAATATTTCAATATAACTGTAATTTTTTAAGAGTTGCATATTGCATTAAGTGTACATCAAGACATATCACACAATGATGAAATATAGTAACCTGTGGAGTTTCGTGGCCTTTTCTGCTGTAATTCTGAATGAAATCCACCAGCCCGTGTACCACCGTCTTTACAGCCACCATTGCGTTTTCTAGCTGCTCCCATGTTGGAGATGCTGCATCTAAAATTATTAAAAGCAGGTTTGTCATTGTCAATAATTTCCAAGGAATCATAAATAAGAGAACTTTTTTCCAAAACATCAAGGAATAGGGTACAGCTCAGAGAATCCTGAAGATTTTATGTTAGCACTATGGTAATTGGAATTTTGAAATCAATAGCAGAAATTATCATCTTATATAATTTACTTCACTTTGATATTAATGGTGTGAAGAGATTTAAAACAATAAAACAACTTTGCTTCCTTACCTGGATTTGGGTCTATGTTTGCCAGAAGCTCTAAATGAGGTCTCAGCCTGTTTAAGTTTGCAGGATCACCTGTGCGCTGCAAGACGATCGTCAATTCTTGTACACTCTTTGCAAAAGATTCTGGAGATTGGAGCTGAAAGTAAAGTGAGTGTTAGCGTGTTTCATCCCACAACTGTGAAGTGTCAATTTTAAGATTCCCATTGCATTGGCTCCTAAATGCAATGTATAGTGTCTTCAGATGGCATACAGCAAGTATCAGTGGAGAGAAATTTCATTTCTCAGCTCAGAATCTGCCCTATGAAGCTTCATCATAAGACACAAGTCACAAACTACTGAAAAACAAACTGTCTTCATATGAAGAATATACTATAGTAGGGAAAAGCTTTCATTCTAGTTTTACTTAGTATTTGATACAAAGACAAAAGGGTAACTGAAGTAATTCTTGGATTTATATTATAACATTAAAGAGTCAAACACTAAAAGGTACTAAAACCAGCCCTTTGACGAACCTTGTCGATAATGGATTGCATGTGAGATTTATGTGCCAAGTCACCATAAAGAAGGGAAGACCACTGTTCTGGTGATATTCGAAGTCCTGCTTCCATGGCAATGTGAACAATTTGGGCATCATGTTCTCTGCGCAAAGCCTCATAACTCCGAAACTCTTCTTTAAGTTGCATCAGAGAAGAATCTTCATCCCTTTTAGTGACCTAATGAACAGTGATGCATAAACACTCCTTTAGCAAAAGCATATTTCTTCTTGATACTTAGCAGATAATTTATTTTTTGTTTTTTTTTTTCTTCATTTATTCATCCACTTTAGACAGCAGCAAACAGGCAGAACAGCCAGCTCTTCAAGTTTTAACAGGATCACTAGTGCTAAACTGCAATATCAACTTTATCTACTTTATCTACTTTCAACCAAGCAATCCATCAGATTTGCTTAAGTCACAAAGTATACAAAGAAGTTATCTGATACAGCTAGATATTCAGCTGTTCTTCCAATAGCTTTTGCTGCCCAATGCTAGAAGACTACTTAAAGAGAAAGTCTCTCAAATTATCTTAAGTGACACAAAGGAAGAAAACTTGGCCTCTCCGGTAAATATTCTTCACTATAAATGTTAAGTAAACTCTTATTTAAGACATCTGCCATAAAAGAGTGCAAGAGATCTCATTTTTTTGTAACATCATGGTATATTAGATATTATGGTAACCATGGAAGCACCCAGGATTACAGTATTACGGAAGCTTTCTTCAGAATTGGACTTCAAGCTTTGAGAGTATCCAGGCCATTCTGACACATCTGGTCAGGCCTACTCTTATGAATCCACATAAAGTCAAATATGATTATAATAAACCATTTTATTTCTTCCTGAACCAGGCGAGGAGTGCCTACATATCATGTCTCTCTCAAGAGAAAGAATTTCCAGCTGATGGACAACAATTAGTAATGAGAGGTAATCACAGAGTCAATTCCAGTCAACTCAATACATGACCATTTGTTCCTTTCGCATGGATCTTTAAATATTAGATAAATTCACATCAGTTTTATGCTGTATAGTCTACAGCATTTGGATGTATTGAAACAGAATTTATATAACATTTTACACATGAAAGATCAATCCTAAGAAAGGTTCCTTGGAATTGCACTTGTTCAGTAACTAACTTCAAATTCTGGCATTTTACCTTAAAGCATGATGCTCTATACAGTAGCTGCACAACATGACCAATGCTTGTTTTAGAGGCCTGAGGAAATCTTGGTTCCAGCCTTTGCACCACAAAAAGTACCAGAACTTTTCTTGAGAGTGCAGAGCCATCTTCCAGTGCCAGTAATACAAGTTTCAGTGCCTCCTCTTGCATAGCTTTAGCACACAAAAATAAGAAAGGAATAGAAATATGTTGCCAGAAAACAGCATGGCTACTGTGTATTAACACCATATGCAGAAATGTATGAATCATCCTCAACACAATTCCTTATTTTTACTATGCTAATAAAAAAAACTTTATGAACAAATTTTAAGAAATTTGCTAGTTCAGAAGGAGTACCTAAAATTAGCTAATTGATTGTATTTACAGCTAAAGTATAAAGAAGAGAAATTTGCACTTTAGCATCAAAATCTGATCAGAGGCAGCAGTACAACCAGCCTGCACTACAGTTACACTGTGTAACAGGCTGTGAAGAAAGCTGATTTATCCATGTTTCTTCACCAACAGTTTTGAATCAACTCCCCATAATTTCAATGAAGTCAAAGCCAAAACAAAACAAAAAACAACAAACCCCAAACTTTTAAGAAAACAGATTTTACCACCATGTAGTCTTCTTTCCCTTCCCTCTTTCTCATATAAAGTTGAAAAATGGAAGTCATGGTGCTTTCAATTGCACAGAAAAAGTTCCCAAGATTTTTTTGTGTGTGTTACGAAAAGGTATGTATATATTTATACGTTGCAGATTCTGCAGGTACCTTACCTGGCCCTAGAAACTGACATCCTCGTGCCCTGACAGCAGCCCAAAGATTGGCAGAAAGCTGCTGAGGATTTTGGTGCTGCAAGATCAATTCTGTCACGGTTCTCTCGCCCAGCGATCGAGCTGCTCTCATAGCTCTAACTCGACCCTCTTCCTCTACCAGCTGACAATTCACCAGTGTCACAAGCTTCCTTTGCATTGGACGGCTCAGTGCACTCTGATTCAAGCTAGCAACACCTTCAAAGAAAGAGAGAAAAGATTAAACTACTGCTTTTAATTGGACAAATTAATCAAGGTAGAACAAACAAAAATGTATAATAGCATGTCTCTAGGACTTGAGTTCTAATCACAGGTATCATCATTTCTCTTGGGCAATTCCGGGTAACTCATTAGCAAAAAGAATTTTAATTAGAGTCTTAAATTGACGTCAAACTCATCCTTTGAGGAAAGTTCAGCTTTAGAAAGAAGTCAGTCCCATGGAAGCATTATTAAATATTAAAAAGTATTTGTAAACTTGAAATCAAGAATCAATTGTCACAAGCGTGAATAAGACATGGTAGAAAATTTTATTATAAAAACAAGAGAATTATCCCACTGATGTCTAAAATCAGTGCTTAAAACCACAGTGCTGTTAGAAGCACGCCAAAACTGCTGCACCAAAATCCCAGTGTTCAGTGGAGACTTACCTTTTCCTCCACTTAATGGCTTTAAGTAGAGTGCCAAATCCTCAACACATTTCTTTGCTACTTCATAATGTTTGTTCTCTCCTACATTACTCAACTTTACTGTCTGATGATCAGGTACCTAAAAAATGTAAAAAGTAGGTGAAAAAGAGTTGTACGTACCCATCTGACCTACATGATAAGCCTATGATGGCACCAACATCACTACCATAATTACATAACACTGCAGATGTACAATGCTTCTTAGGAAAGAGAAAGACAGAACCCATCTAAGCTGTGTGGAATGCAGTAAGGAGTAACAGAAAGGTCTTAAAACAAGTATCACAAATGAAAGATCATTTTTGTTAGTACTCAACACATTAAGAACAAAACAGGATTAAAAAAAAAAAAAGCAATAACCAAGACCTGATAGAAAATGCAGTGAAAAGATAGTTGAAGAACACAAGATTTGTGAGGATGATAAGTGTATAAGACCAGCATGATTTACCAGAGAGAAACAAGGGAAGTTGTCTTACAACTGGCAAGAACATAAGATGAAAAAGTCAAAAACAAAGTTAAATAATTTAAGCATACAGGCATATAGGCATACAAATAGCTCTGAAGTCTCCAAAGAGAAGAACTATCAAACTTAACTTGATGCAAGAACTCAAAGTGGAGTAACAAGGTCAGACTATGAAAATAGAAGGAACATTAGTCACAATACAGTCAATTGTTTGAAAGACACTGCTAGAAGTTCAGAGCCCAGGAAAAATAATGTTGTTAGATCAAAGCAGTGACACAAGAAAAAAAAAAAAGGATGAATTTGAGAAAAAACACATAGTATTCTTATCAACAGCTTCACCTAAGCATGCAATAAAACATTAAAAAGAAAAGTAAATGCATCATCAGTGCATCACCCAGGTGTTATAGACAGCATTATGAAAAAGTATGTGCATCAGCATACGGTGAACAGACTTATTTAGTCTCCATAAGTGCAGTACTGATTATATAATCACTGTTTTGCCACTGCTATGAGACAGAACAAGGAACATTCCTGGCTTGATTAGCCAATATCTGAAAATGCAACTGAAAAACTATCATACCTATTTTTAAAAAAATTAGACATATTTCTAAAACTTAGTTAAACAGCTAGCTACTCTGAACATGTGACATGCAGAAGTGAGACAATAAACAAGCGCAATCTGCAGGTCTGCTTTTCCAGTGACTACTGTCACAGACAATTGTCCAATTTCTAGTAAGTGTTTTTCTCCAGTCCATTTCAGGAGTCTTTTCACACCAGAATTCACTTACAACTTGGAAGTATTTTCATTATTTGAGAAGTAGATGGACCTGAAAATGGTACAGTTCCTCTTATAGTACATACTGACTTTAAAACTTACAAAGTCAAAGCCTTGCCATTTCTTAGACCAAACGTGGGAAAAACATCAGCACAAGTATTGCAACTGTTGCGACTAATAACATGAGATGGCAAAACACAGAGCAGTTTAAACCATACCTGGGCTCCAACTAACTGGAGGAGTGCAAAGTTTACAGGAAGCACATCGATGTCTGTATTGATGGCAGTCTGGTCGAAAGGACATGCCTTGCGATGAAGCTTGTTCAGGCAGGTCTTACAGACAGTGTGAGAGCAACCTAAGCTGATGGGTTTGTGCACATTCTCATCAAACTCGTTGTAGCAGATTGGGCAGGACAGAAATTCTGTCCACTGAGCTGCCTGCACAGGCATTGTGGAAGCTGGACAGTTGCTTAGCAGGCTAGAAGACCATTATTTCACTGTACTACGTTTTGGCAGCTGTAAGTGAATAACAGATTATTTAAAACATGCTTTCTGGTAGTTTAGAATGAGTCTAAATTTAAAAAAAATACCATTTCAGTGTTTTATAGACTAACACGGAATTCTTACATCAAAGTACTCAAAACCACAACTTTTTGAAAAGTTTCATAACTGTACAGAAAGGCTCATGAACTGAATTACCGTAGGCTACAGTGAGTTGAATTTGAACACATTCACAATAAATGGCATTAAAGTTCCTCTCATAGGATTAAATACAACTTCAGTAAGGAAAAGGAAAACATTTATTGGCATGGAAAGAGCATAAGCATCCAATCTCATCTTAACCTTTCACAGCTCTAAGAGCACTTTCTGGTTATAGAATGGACTTGGGAAGGGTGTGGGGAAGGCACAAAATGTTACCTATGTTCACTTCATTTGAAGTAAAGTACAGCAGTGCTTTCCTTCTGAAGTTTTTATTCAGGTTTAACCAGATAGCAAACCATTTTCTATTGAGAATCACAAAAAGATACTGACAACAAGAGATGAGTACTGTTTTAAGGACACAGCAGAGCAGGCATAGTGATGCTGCAGTTGGACTAGATGATCTTATTGGTCTTTTCCTTCCTTAATAGTTCTATGACTCTCTTATGCCACCTCCCTCTCCCTCCCCCATCAGAGCACTCGAGAAGGACCGACTTGTTCTGCCCAGTTTTGCTTTTTACACCTCTGACACAACATCACAACTCCACTTCAGCAAACTCGCAGGACAACATCTGATGTACTGAAAATCCTGGCATTTCGGATAACACTTAAGGATAAAGCAATAACTTCAACTGGTTTGTTATTGTTTTCTCTTGAAAATTCTCTGTTTGGAGGTATCATGCATGTCTTTTACATCTGCCTATTCAAAAAAACCAACTGTTCTAAAACTGTTGCATTTTACATAACTTAACTTTCTACAAAAAAGATAACACACCTGGGAAGTTCACTGAAACCATTTACACCAAAACTTCGGTGGAAGACTCACATCCACGTTCACCTGAGAGCAGAACAGCCCCACCCTGCACTGCAATGTGCAGCAATGTTGACTTTCTATGCAACCTGGAGACCTGTTAGTTCACTTCAAGGCCCTGAACAAGCCTATCCTGGCAGCTTATTAGAATGCAAATATTTAGATATTTAAATGACATTTCAATATATATATATTTTTTTTTCATGGAAAAAAGGTAATTGTTTTAAGAAAGATGTGCTCTCTCTCCCGCATTTGAATTCAGTAACTCTTCACTATGACTCCACTGTTGGCTGTGCTAATATGTAATTAATGGTAAAGTATTGGACCACTGAAATAATTACATCCACATATCGAGTCTATTTGGTGCTCCAGTATTTTACATTAATTGTAGCCATCTGTTTAGAAATTCTATTTAACATGATGAACATTCAGTGCCCTCTAAGTAACAGGACACTTGTACAGCATGCCCCTATCTCAGCACACTTTTCAATATTATGAAGAAATCCCACCCCCCAAAACAAATTCCCACAGTAAACATAAAACAAACTGGAAGTTGAACCTGTCCCTTAAGAACAAAGCTGCCGAGGCAGTGCTTCCAACACTGGTCAAAATATTCACATGTACTGGGCAACAGATTTTCAACCAGCTCCTCTGAAAGCACAGACAAAGCTCCTGCAGGGATGAAAAAACACGTTCCTCTTTAATCTGTTATCGCTACACGTATCTTTTAACCACTGAAATCCCAAAGCAAAATGAGTAACTGCAAAAACAAATGAGCCAATGTACCTAAACAGACATTTCATTCCTCTATAAGGAATCCCACCACATTCTTCAGCTCACTTGTTTCAACAACAAGGGTTGGGCAGAACTATGGCATAAAGCCTTGCAGGAAACACCTGCATTCCTGGAACACCGAGGTGCTGCCACCACCGCTGTGTTGATCCAAGACCAAGGCTTTACACTCCTCTTTGCACAGCCCGGAGTGCTCAAGGAAGTGCTGCCATCGTGACACACAAGGGGAGAGGTGCAAAGGAAGGCTGCTACACACACAGCCCACTGCCAGCGTGCAGCTGGTCACCAGCAGCCTCCAAGCAAACTGCTCATGAACTAGCTCAGATGCAACAACTCCAACTCAGTACCCACATTCAGTCTCCACAGATACTACAGACACGAGCAACACCACCTCTCCACGGGCTTTTAAAATAGTTGTTTCCCTGACCAGCACAGAAAGGAAACAAAACAGATTCTTGAAGAGCGCACCGCTGATTTTTACAGAACTCTGTGTATTCATTCATCAGAAATGGCAGATCCTTCTCAGCATGTGCTGACTTCCAGATTTCTTGTCAGGAAAAGGTCTAATGAAATGGGCACACAGAAGAGGAAAGCTCTCAGCTCAAAGCTTTGGGCAGCACAGCAAGAGGAAGCCACCACACCTGCTACGTGCCACTGCCCCACCTGAAGGCTGTGCCTGGTGCCACACCTCCTCCCCACCACGCTGACTCCTACAGAAGGCATAAGCCAAACGTTCAACAAATTCTTGTTCCTTGTCAGAAACAATGGATACCAGGGACTCCTGAAGAACAAATTGCTCCAGTGCTCTGAACTGAACAGAGAAAAGGAAGAAAACAAAGTAAAACAAGAAGCCACTGGGGTTTTGGTTTTAAACAGAAAATACACTCAGTATAATTATCCTTTGTCTACCTGACCTGTCTGTTAAATATGCCACATCTACACATAATGCCAGGCTACTTTTCCTTGCTGAAGCATCCTGCATAGAGAAAGAGGCCAAACACACAAGAGTTTGGTGAGACACAGCAAAGTCTACATATATATATATATTTAACTATGTTTACATGTCATTACTACAACATATTTGATAGTATTACTATTAAGAGCAGCATTTCAGATGATAAACTAAAAAACACCAACCCAGCTTCAAAGTTACATAATATATCAGAGTTGAATCATTTTGTTTGTAATATAGTAACATTTTTCCACTGCAGAAATGGTTGCAATGGAGTTTACTAACAACGATAACCACTGACTTTCCTGTGATTATTTTAGACCAGGATATTTGATGGAACTGGTTGCAGTGACAGGAATGTGGGTGCAAAGCCCCAGAACCTTCATTGAACAGCTGTACCACTTCCAGATGACGGAAGCTGTAAGATCTGGATGTTCTTATTTTACATTAACTTTTAGCTACCCAATCCCATGAGACAGCATACAACTAATCCAAGCTGTGGTACTTCTATCACTATCTTCCTCTCCCACGGGAACTTTGGGACCTCCAGACCATTTTCTAGTAAATGGGACTGAGATGCTTTTTATCTGAAATACAGACACATTTCGTTAATGTCTGTATTTAGGAAAAAGGTTCAAATTTGCATGTTAACTTGGCCAGGCTCAGCAGTTACCTGTCTCCTCTGCCTGCCTTCCCAAGTTGCCAACCTGAAGGCAGCCAGAACTGAGCTGCAAGGAGAGGCTCTGGAGCACTGCAAAGGATGCTGAGCCCTGCACAGTCTGGAAGAGCTGACTGAAAACACTGCTGACAGTGCTTCATTCTCAAATCCATTCATATCCAGAGCTTGGAGGCCTAACAGCAGGAGGAAACATTTACTGCTCCACATCAGAAGTAGAAGATGATGACACAAAAGTAGAGAAAGGGACGCACTTCAGTTTGTGGCTGGCGTTGCCTTACATCTTAATTCACCAACTAGATTTCTCACCCATACAGAGATACAAACTTAATTCCTTTTTAATACTTTAAATCCACATTTCCAACTTCCAGAAAAGCAGCCAAACACTCAGGTACAGATGGAGGCAAGTTCAATCTCCAGCTGAAGCTGCTCGCACAGAAGTGCCAAATAGCTCTCAGAGACAACTTCAGCCTCATCTTCAGCTGTCCAAGATGACTTGGATTTCCCCTCATTTGCAGTGATCATTTGTGCATTTTTACTAACAAGCTACTGGATCAAATCAAGGCACAATTCTTTGAGCAAGGGAGGAAAAAATTCAGCACCTCCTTCCCATCTAGATGCCCCAATTACCAGGCAGCACGGTGAGAATGTCTCTCATTCTCCAATAACATTGTTTTCTTTGAATAGAAAGAAGCTCAACACGAGGTTGAGAGTGTTTCCCATCAGAGCTGCAGACTACTGGGCACAGGGTATTACCAAGACATGGGATATGCAAGTACCAGCCCTTGCCAAAGAAAGCAAGGGCTGAGGGCTTGAACTCTGCTCCCCCAGGCAGCTGCCCAGGAAGAGAAGAGCAGCAGCAGGCACAGCTCTGATCAGAAGCAGCAGCCCGGTGGTTCCTGCCAAGCCTGCTCTGCTCAGGCCTCCTCACCAGCTCCCTTGTGAGGCTCATGCAAAGGACAGGCTTGCAAACAGATCTTGTGCGAGACTGAGAAATGGAGCAACTCTACAGGGCTCGAAGGCTCCTCTACAGACAAGATCTTAAAAATAAAATAAAAATATGGCAACTTGTTATGTAGAGCTTCCACAAACTGAGGCAGTACAGCCCACTGTGGATTGAATCCACAGACCCTAAAAAAAATCATTTTAATGATTAAATTAAGGAGTCCATGATACTGACATGCTCCTACTGTTGACTGCAGAGATCGTGTCTTTTCTTTTTTAAAACGATCTCCATTATAACGTGTCATTTATGCAGATTAGCTGTTTGCTTGCTTTGCAAGGATGTAACTTTTTCAAGCCCTCCTTCTCAAGTTATGCAATTCTGAAAGCATCCTGACTGGCTCACGTCATCAAATTGCAAGTATTAAAGTATTCTCTGCAAAGGCTAGAATCTTTTATTCATTTCTCTTTAGTAGCCATCATTTACAAAACTAGCTTCATCAAAGGCTTAGAAATCATAATAGCTTTGCATCATTCAGCAATGGTGACTTGAAATTAAAATAAATCCTCTTTACAGAGCAGACTTGCTTATTTCTACATTCCATAATATCTGTCACGCGTGAATCTTCTTATATCACACTTCAAATTCTATATGAAGGAAAGCCTTTAGCGACCACTAGAGATGATGTTCCAATCCATTTCTTTTTTCACTGAACATTCATGCCTCTGGGAATATCTGCAGCCTACTTTAATTCCAGAAAAGTTATCAACAAAAGGAAAAACTCAGTGATACATTAGAATATATAATTCCATCCAGACTATGTTTTGCCAAAACACCCATTTGTGCTTTACAGGAGAAGACAGCAATCTTCTTCAGGAATTAAAACCTTAGATCTCCTCTCCCTCCTTAGACAAACTGCCTGTGAGCAGCAGCACAACTCACTGTCAGAAACTATGGTTCACTGTTCACTCGGTGACAGCCAAAGTTCACTCACTTCAAGGTACAACCCCCCCCAAGTCAACACCAGGCAGTGTATCCTCAATGTTTAACAGTGGCCCTTTCCTCTTTGAGAGCAGCCTGGAGAGAGTAAATCCTGTTACCAGATTTTTAATGTTTCCTTTATACTTATGTAATGCCACCGTGGGCCTTTGGTGATTTACAGGTGTCAATGAGAAGAGAGTTTGCCCTTGCCACAAACTGACAGGAGTTCAGTATTGACTTTTCAGAACTAACTGAAGGACAAATGACATTTTTTTCTCTACCAAAATCAGTTGAACTTAAAACACCCTTAAGAGAAAGGGAAGTTATTTCTAAACAGATCCACGTTGACACAATTAATCCAACAAGAGATATGTTGAAGGACTCCTTACTCTTCAGGAGTATTTTCAGAGAATTTGGACTCTCACGTGCGTGGATTAGTTCCCCATCTCTTTCAGATCCTAGAGGTGCTTTCATTTTGCAAACACCATCTTCACTGTAACGATTCAACTATGCATATTACATACAAGCTCCATATACTAACATTTTTCAAAGAATTTTAAAGAAATACTAATTCCTTTCTTAAACCCCAGTAAAAAAAAAAAAACAAAAAACCAACAGGCAGCTTCCATGAGGGGCAGAAAGCCTTTTAAGTTCTTACAGAACAGCTTAACGCTCTCACAGATACAGATTTTACTCCTTTCTCTGGGATGGTGCAGCCAGTTCAGAGCGACCACTTTCCATTAAGAAAAGCACAAAAGCTGACCAGAGGAAAGGCAGTGCACACCTCATAGAGCACATGCTGCTAACCACTGCCCTCCAGACACCAACCAACATAACCTCAACTAAAAAAGAGCAGCATTCAAAATGAAGACCTTGAGATATTTGAAGAACTAAGAGTCAAATTGTTGGAATCGGTTATTTTTCAGAGAAACAACCATGACCTCAAACAAGGCAGAAGGACAAGTCAGTAAGAAATTTTCTCTTGAGGAAAGCTTTGCCCATATGCAGAAAGAAGGAGAAGTCCATTAAAAAGGCAGTTAGTTCTTGGGAAAGCATTTAATTATAAAAAATAAGACTTCAGTGCCTCAGAGAACAACATCTCCGTTAATGAAGCAAGCTTCAGCTTCTAGAATTCTGAAATGTTTAAAATAGACCGAAGGTCACAAAGAGTATTTGGGTTTAGCAGATGTAAACTGTACGTCCTCACTGGAAATGATAAGGCTTCTTTGCCACAGTTACAAACGTACATCCTTGTACTCTGCAGGGCTGCTTTTTGTTTTCTTTTCAACACTGCAGAATAGCTGCAATGTGCGTGAGAGAACCTCCACGCGAGCAGCTACAGGAGCAGCTGTCAGCGTCAACTCCTTCAACAAAAATTCCAAGCTGACATGTAAAGATGGAAGGAAACAGCCCCATACCTGAGCAGCGGGTGTCAGCCTCAGCTCAGGCACTATTTTACCTCCTCACAGGTACAGGCTGCTCTACTCCACACCCCGCCTGCACAGCGATTCTTACAGCTCCCCCACCACGCTCGCGTTCACTACGCTTTCTGCTGACTTCCCCCCGTTAACTTAAAGCCCTCGGCGCACCCCGAGCATCAGCAGAACGAAGGCACGCTTTTCCGCTCGGCTTTTTTCAGCCTGTGCGGCCGTGACGCGCCGGGCGCAGCGCCGGGCCCCGCTCTCCACCATGGCTCCTCTCCACCATTACCGCCCCGCAGCGCCGGCAGCGCCGCGCCGGAGGCACCCCGGGAACGGGCCGCGGGCAGCGCTGACGTGCGAGGGAGGAACCGGGACGGGCCCCGCCGCGGCCGGAGATAAAGGAGATAAGGGCGATAAGGAGCAGCGCAGGAGGCTCCGTCCCCGCCCCGCCCCGCCCCGCCCGGCCGCTGACAGCGGGCCCTGCCCCGCCGCGCACCTGCGCCCGGCCCCGGCCGTCATTTCGAAGCCGCCACCAAATGGCTGCCCGGCGGCCTAGCGACGGGGGACGGCCCCCTCCCCGCCGTGCGGCGGCGGGCGGGGCGCCGAGGGGCCGCGCGGGGCGGGCCGGGCCGGGCGCCGCTCCCCGTCCGGATCCCGCAGCGCCGGGACCCCGCGGGGCGCCGGGGTGGGGGGGGGGGGAGCGGGCGGGGCCCCGCCGGGTCGCCGCGTCCCCCTTTGGCGGCCGCCCCCGCCCAGCCCCGCTCCTACCTGCGAGGCGCGGGCGGAGGGGCCGGGAGCAGGCGGCGGCCCCGGCCTCTCACACGCCATGGGGCGGGCAGCGCGGCGCGGCCCGGCGGAGGCTGCGGGGGCCTCGGCGGCGCCTCCTCATCGCGCTGACAGCCGGGAGCGTCGCCCCG
This sequence comes from Perdix hodgsoniae, assembly GCA_035772895.1. Classification (NCBI taxonomy): domain Eukaryota; kingdom Metazoa; phylum Chordata; class Aves; order Galliformes; family Phasianidae; genus Perdix; species Perdix hodgsoniae. The sequence continues at coordinate 1,653,479 of JAPSGF010000020.1, read as the reverse complement.
CCCCCTCTCGCGAGAGCCACCCGCCGCCGCGCGAGAGCCCAACGGCCGCGCCGCGCCCGCCGGCCACGTGACCGCCGCGGGGAGGGAGGGGGCGCGGGGCATTGTGGGAGCCGGTAGGGCGGGGTCGGCGGTTGAGCGCCATCGAGACGGCGGCGTAGAGCGGCTCTCGCTACCCGCCGGCGCCTCCCCGCGGTGCGTCAGCGTGGTCCGCCAGGTACCCGCTGCTTCTGTTAGTTATTACCTTAAAGTTGAATTAATCACTTTGTAATAATGACTCTCAAGAAGGAGGGGGAGGGGCTAAACTGTCGCGGTCCTCGTGGAGATTCCCGCACCTGGCGGGAGCGGCCGAGGCGCTGAGGAGACGCGCAGGGCGGGAACGCGCGCCAGAGCCGCTCGGGATAGATCGAAGGCCATTAGAGGGGCGTTCATGAAACGGTGTGCGGTTCTTCTGTGGTACGAATGTGACGAGCAGGTGCACGTACGGAGCGGGGGCAGGAACGCCTTCGGGGACGACGTGCTCAGCGGCGGGCTGGGCGCCTGGCGCAGCTCCGCGCACCCCGAAACCGCCCCACTGCGGCCGCCAGAGGCGCCGTGCAGAGCTCAGCACACAGACAGACAGACAGACACAGACAGACGTAACCACCGCAATGAACCAATGCAAGGGCATCTTTCACAAGTCAAGTGATATGAAGTCAAACATTTTAAAGAATTTTTGGAGGAATGTGGCTCAGTCACCTTTAGAAAACACAACTTGACCCTTTTGACTACATGATTTTTGAGGAAGGCATACAAATACATTTTAATGTGAAAGGGAACCTGCAAATATTGCCACAATCCAAGTAATGCACACTTATGTACTGAATTAAATAAAACAAAGAACTTTAAAAATACCCAGTGAAACAAGTTTTTTAAAAAGCTTCTCAGTGAAAGTTTGCAATATGCGAAGATAGTGCTAAAGCTGGCATAGCTGATATTTCCATTACGGGTAGTAACAGGAAACTGCACTGCATGCATTGTACATGCCCAGCCCTTCGTATAACTGATAAATAAAACCCCAAACAACAACCAGTTACAATCACTGAGAATGACATTAAATCAAACCTGTTAATTGACATTAAAAGTTATTGTCTTGTATTTTAAAAACAGCCAGGTTACGGAGCACAAATGTGATACTTCTGGACTCAGCAAGAGCTTCACAACAGCATTTGTCAACCTTGAAGGAAAGTGTATCCAGACATGATACAGACAAGATCAAGAACTGCTTTCTGCTAACTGGAGAATCTAATGTAGGTACATTTATCTCATAACAACAGCTGAATCAATTCTTTATTCATTTCACATTAAGTGCAAGAAACACATACCAGTCAAAGACAAGTACAAGATAAAGATTTTGCGTTACAGGTGTTCACTGCTTGTGATGAAACTGAAGTAACTTTTGATAAAGTACAAACACAGCTATCCAAACACACAGTTACTGTTTTACAGTATCACAGAATTAGAAGATCTCTATGTCTAAGTAGTTCTTTTTAAGATATAATGGATTGCTTTTCAAAATGAACATAGCAAGTGTTATTATATAATAGCATACCGTTTATGTTTTCACATTACTATATGTATCTAAGATTTGTAAGAAAACAAACACAAATCTTACAGCTCAGCAAATGGGCCTAACTTAATCAGAATAAGTCAAACAGGCACTAAACACTGGTACGACAGAAGAAATGATATGGAGAGAAAAATCTAAAAAAAATCAGATCTCATTCATAAAACTGAATGCAAGTCCTTCTAATGAGAGTATCCAGTTAAAAAAAAACATGAACTGCAATGCAATACTTTTTTGTTCTCTTTTACCAATTCCCTATTTGCAAAAGGCAACTTGAATATGAGCACGTGTCTTTTTTCTGTTGAAAGATTCAGCAAAGTTCAGTCAAGGAAGGAGATGACATCAACATAATTATGCATGAATACAGTGGGGGTGACTGACTTGCTGAATATCTATAAACATCTCTTAGCCATTATAGATCAGGAGTGTCATGGCTCAGGCTTCAGCTTATTGCAATGTCAGTAAAAGTTTAAAAATTGGCAATGTCTGCCCTTGAAACAAAGGAGTGCAAAGCATCATTAAGAGATGATAATTAGAACATTTCAGGGTTGTTACAAGACAGGCATGAAACTGTTTCCTGTGTTTTGCCATTTACTTTCAATTAATAAACCAATAAAAAGTCCTTTTGAGGACTTACAGCAACAGCAGCCCTCGCACAGCAGGCAAGATGGCTGTTCTCAGGACCTGACTGATCACCAATCACATATTTTTCCTTTTTTCCATTACATGGGGATCTGCTGAACGTGTACAATTTCACCAAATAGAACCTTTTTGTGGAGCCTGGCTCCACACCCACTCACCTATTAATCACAGTCTATTTCAATTTTTGTAATAGTATTCAGGTTTGGTTTTTCGCTGCCACTCCTTCCGTGAACAGATGTTAGGTGCTTTTTAAGAGCAGACTTGTGTTTAAAGTCCATGTCACAGCAATGACACTTGTAGGGCCTGTCACCACTGTGTATGTTCAAGTGATCCTGCAGAGTACTTTTGGCAGTGAACGTCTTCAAGCACACCATGCATTGGAATGGGCGGATACCCATATGGCCCCGGATGTGTCTGTTGAGATTCTTTTTTTGTGTAAATGTTTTACCACACTGCAAACACAAGAAAAGCTTGTGCATTTTCAGATGTCTAAGATAGTTCTCAAGATGCAGAAATCCTCTTGGACACTTTGGACATTGGTTCCGCCACAAATTATCAGAATCATCCAGATTTTGAAACCCGTTTATCTGAGTCGAAGTCCCTTCTGGATTGTCAGTGACAAAAGCCTGAGTGTGAGTTCCTGACATTTCTGCATTTCTGCTTTCAACTGTAGAATTTATCAAGGAGTGCTGGGTTTCGGGAAAATATAAGTTTGTTTTAGAGGAGGTGCAAGGCTGAGGAAAATGATCGTTTTCAACATTAGGTACATTCATAGAGTCCATTCTGAAGATACATATTTCATCGTCCTTATATCCTATTTCAACCGTTGATATGTCCGGGGTCCCTGTGTCCTTTCTTTCTGAGCCCAAACTCTGTGCTGCAGGCTGCAAGTTATCCCCCCTCTCCTGTTTAACGGAGAATTCTAAATTAACTGGGCTATCTTCATAAATCTCAATTATTTCACAGTCTTTCTCAGAAACATCATCCTTGCTCCTCAGTTCAGTGTCAGAGGAATGGCACTTCTCTGCAGCCTGGCTGCTGTTCTCCATGGAAGCGTCGATTTCCAGGTATTTCGACAGCGCCTCGCTGCACTTCTCCACAATGTGGACCATCTGGAGGTAGCTGGCAGCAGTCAAGTACTTCAGGAGCTCCTTCCTCTTGACCTCCAGCGCACCCGTGTAACAGGAGAGCAGCAGCTTCCTGCCCACCTCGGCGCTCTGCAGGATGGTGATTCGCACCTGCCTGGACTGGTTGAGCAGGAACTGATCCCTCATGAACGTGGAGCAGGCGGCAAAGATCACCTTGTGCCCGTGAAACTCGGTGTCGTTGATGTAAATGGAGACGTCGCAGAAGAGGTTCTGCTGCCGCAGGAGGTTCATCTTCTGCAGCACCGCGTCTCCCTGCTGCTCGAACTGGAAGCGCAGCACCTCCGAGTCCGCGGCCATGGCGCCGGGCCTGCGGGCCGCCCGTCCCGGGGCCGAGCTCTTTTCGCCGGTGCCAGGCAGCGCCGAGCGCAGGCAGCGCCGCCGGCAGCTCAGGGCAGGGCAGGACCTCGCTCCGCCGCTCGTCCCTCCGCCCGCCCCCCGCTCCCGGTGCCGCTCCGCCGCCCGTACCGCAGCGCCCAGCCACCCGGAAAGCGCCCCCCCGAAGCCCCGCCCCTTCCGGTAGCGCGCCCCGCCCCGCGCCGGTGGGAAATGAGAGGCGGTGCGGAAGTTAGCAGCACGTTTATTACAAGACTTGGCACTGCTACAGCGGCGCGGCGCCACCCGCCCGGGAGAGGTAGCAACGCAGCGGCCCCGCCGCCCCGTAAGGCGCTCGGGAGGGCGGCGGCGCACGGCCCCGGGGCGGCCGAGAGGAACGGGCGGCGCCGGCTCCTGCCGCCGGGCCCGGCCCCCCCAGCCTGCTTTGGTAACGCTCCCGCCCAGTCTCTGGAGAGGTAGCTGATGCTCGTTCCGTCGGCTGTAGGCCCACGGGAAAGCGCTCATTCAGTGAGTGACGAGAGCCGGCAGTTCACCTGTTCACTTCCTTCTTCTCAAAATCGCGGTCTAACGCGAGCTCCCAATCCTTTCCACGGTCTCAGCTGGTGTCACGCTCTGATTCTCGCTCCTCGCCTTTATTCCTCCCAGCGGCTCCAGAACCAGAATCACAACCAGCCCCACGGAAGCATGAAGTTCCTTTGAGAGGAGTTCAGCTATGGGTTTTGCCAAAAAGTCAGGGGAGAAAGGCTGACCTTCAATCGTATCAGTTATGGACTTGCAAAACAGGCCCTCTAAACGAAAAAATAAGGAAAGACTCATCCCTGATCCCTGCAGGAGGCTGTGCAGCTGCACCACGTTCTGCAGGAAGACATGCTACATGAGCTACCACCGCTCAGTGAGGTGGTGAGCCCCAACCTCGTAAATCTAAGACTTCTAAGAATTCTATGTCAAATAAATAAAATGCCAACATAAAAATCCTAATATATTCAAGAGGTTATTAAAATATTTTTGTAGTAGACCAGATATTTTTAGGATATGCAGGACGTTGTACAGCACATTAAGTTGTGAGACTATCCACTTACCAGCAAATAGTATTCTACACATTAACACATAGATTACAATAACTGCCATAGTCCTTATCTGAATATGCAGCATCAGCAGCAACAACCACTGGATCTAGTCTTTCACTAACTGGAACAATGCAATGAAGACAACATTTTACATACATGGACAATAAAGTTCATCTTACTCTAAAATCAAGCTGCCTCTATATTCTGTTTATGGTAATTCTCACTCCATTTTAATCTAATCCAGGGAAGAGGCAGTACCCAGGTTTTGCTTTTCCAATATCTCTTTTATACTCTTAACTTCTCTGCTCCATATAGGGGCAAATCTTACACAAAATCTACCAGAGCACTTCACATTGCACTCATCAGCACATTGCCCTCTTAGATCTCCACTGCTTCTGGATTTACATAGCTGTCTCCTGCATAACTCTTTTGGTCTGTATCCCTTTGCCAGGCCAAAAGCACAAACGTTTGTAAGTCACCTTTCATCCAACAGATGTGTTTCATTTTCATTGAAGAAGCAGTCTTCTACATTTCTGCTTTTTCCTATTTTTTTCTGCCATGATCTCACCAAATGGTCACAAGTAGCCTTTTAAATGAGTAGCCAGCAGTCTCAGCCTTCTCACAAGTTGATATCACCACAGTGCAGGGTGGACAGAAAACCCAAATATCTTGATCAAATCATTTTTTAGTTTCTTAGGATAACCTCTCATCTCTTTGTTTCAGCTTCAGGTCACCAATGGCTACTTCAACAAGCTGTATCGTCCTTGCAATAATATTAAAGCTTTGAAATTCCACGAAGAAACTTTCCAGACAGACCTCCTAATAACATCCATTTTCTTTGCATTTGTACAGTTTTATTCCTTTCTCTGGCAGAAGACCATTTTCTTTATTATGTCCATATTCGTATATTGTTAGATTTTCCACTAATCCCTTACAGCATGTTCACCTGGCTCTGCAAAGTTCTTATTCTCCACATCTATCTTCTTTTTGACATCAGAGCTACAACTTATTTCCACGTATTGAATAACATTATAAGAACTTTTTAACACAGAATTGAGATTCTGCCCAAAGTCAGAATGCAAGTGTCAGATGCAACTGCCATGATCTGTTTTAGCTCAAAGTTATACTGAAAGCAGGTTACTTCAGAGGAAAAAAGTTTGTTTTTCCCATGCCTACCTATTTTCTGCCCCAAGAACCTGATTTTTTTTTTTTTTAAAGTTCCAAAAAGTTACATTTTTGGCCTAAATATATTTGCTACAACTTGAAAGATATAATGCCCTAAGTCCATTTCCACTGCTTATTACTTCATAGCTGTCCATGTAATAATAGTTAATGTAACAGTCAAGTACAGTAGTTCAAAAACTCAATTGCAAAAACGGATTCACAGAATCACCTTGCTTTTCTACTCGAAGGTATGTGGATTTCTGAAAATGGTCTGCAAGATTAACACATTTTTACCATTCATCAGTGTCAAGTCTGCATAAGGAAATCCTGGTTTCTACATACATGTATCTGAAGACCAAGACCAACTTCTGATAATTACGTACAAAACATTTTTCTGCTCTAACACACCTTTGGTCATACCTGTTGAGCATTTTTAACCATACAATAGCAGCCTCCCCCCCATCCCTACCCCCTCATTCAAACACACAAACAATACTACTTATAGGTAGGAAGCATAATCTCAGCCTCATGGCAAACCTTGAGGGATAGAGCTGCACTGGAAGAAATACTTAATCCGAACATAAACAGCAGTTCTCTACCAAGGATGAGCCACTTGATTATTAGTCTGTGCTACACTTCAATATAAGAATGCTGTTCCACTGGGAATGGTGTTTAGCAGATGAGAAGTTCGTTTCTTTCAGCCCGATTGGGATGTGGATAACTCCATGGCACTTTTGTGAAGTAATAATCCCAAAATCCCAACTAATATGCCATTCCCACAACACTGGATGTTTAAGGCGGTATACATGAGGTATTGCTAAGTACAGTCGATAGCTGATAGATAAACTAACCTATGGAAATTATGCTACCTATACCTCATTTTAGGCTCTGTAAAATGCTAATGGGCATGAATTATGTAGGTCACTTTAAAGAAAAGCGTCCTTTCAGTATCCAAGAAATCAAAAAACTTCATGTTAATGTTCTTACCTACCTATGGTAGGTACTTTTTTTCCATTTTCTCTCCATATTAACTGACATGTGGCTCTTATTAGTTCTCAAGGAGACATACACAAGAGTTAAGGGGGAAAAAAAAGCATGGAGTTCCTATACATTGCAGCTTTTAAAACAGATTCTTTTCACAGTGTCAAAAAGCAGTGTTTTTCCACTCCAGCTTTGCTCTAAAGCCAATTAGGAAAGTAGCAACTGTTGTGGTTATTTGAAACAAAATTTATGGAAGATAGATGACAACTTCTAGTTTTGAAGTGCTTACCTTGAATCAGTACATACAATGGTAAGTGCCCTTTAATATTTCTGTGTATGACAGCTTATGAAACAGGTCATACCTGGCACTCCAGGTGCCGAGCTCACACATTCCAGAGCTGCAACCTACTCTCATTTTGAACAGTTCTATGCAACGATGAACTAACCCTGCCAAATCATTCAGGGCTTCACCTTTTCATAACGCATGCCAACATTAAAAACCCTGAGAGCTTTTAAGATAGTGTTAACTGGCAGCAGAAATTTCTTGAAATAGTTTAGAAAGGGAAAAAAGTGACACAAATATACTTCATTTCAACTGTAGGGGGTCTAGGGGTAAGATCAGACAAAAATAACGTTAAGAGGTAAGTTTAAAACAAATTAGCACTATATGGAGTGCTTTCAGTGATCCAGTGCTTTATAAAATAACAATTGGGTTATCTCACACACTTGTCCTCTTTGCTCTTTCCTCCATCTGCCCAGACACAGAGAAGCCTCTAACTGTACAGCAGATGGTTTACTTGCAGCACACAGCAACAGTCTTTCAAAAGGTGTTAGTCTTGAGTCTCCTAATCAGAGAGAAATGAAACAATTAACCCCTTAATCCACAGTAGAGACACAGACAGAAACCTGAAGGAAGATTGTTATTCACAGAAAATATCAAGTAAGACTAAGAACGATGGCTGAAGACCTGCCAGGTTTTGCAATCCAACCCTCCATCAGAAGCCTTTCAGAGCATACCACTAGTTTAGGTAAGAGCCCAAGCCAACTGTTTGCTCCTCTCAGTCATGATCCCTACAAAGGGCTGTTTTTAATTGCTTAATTGACACAGGTACTATCATTTCTTAAACTGAGCACAGCCTGAGGCAGCTTCCCTGCATCCAGTACCTGGCTTCCATCGGCCTGCTGACAGACCTTACTGTCTGTAGCAGCGCTACATGTGAATGAATCGAAGTCCACCGTTATGTCTTGAACATTTCTTTCATTGGCATTGTCAAAGCTATTTTTACCATGTAGCTGTTTAAGATGTTTCCTCAGAACGGGCTTATGCGCAAACACCATGTCACAGTAGTTACACTTATGGGGCTTGTCCCCACTGTGCAGGTTGAGATGGTCCTGTAAGGAACATTTCTGAGAGAAGGTTTTCCCACAGATCTTACATTGGAACGGTTTGATGCCTGCATGCACTCTCATGTGCCGGTGGAGATTGCCTTTCTGAGTGAACGTCTTGCCACAGAGCAGACACATGAATAGTTTATGCATCTTTAAGTGATTAGCATAGTTTTCTAGATGCCGAAATACTCTTGTGCACTTTGGACACTGATGGTGCCACTGGAGGCCTTTGTCTATACCACGGTTGTTAGACCCAAACATATCTTTAGAGGCCAGAATGATGTTATCACTGCCAGCATATGAAAGGGCATAATTGTGGAGGTGGTTTTGCTCTATTTCACTTGCTCTGTTTTCAACAGTGGAGTTGATTAGAAAGTGTTGAGGTTCAGAGGAATGCAATGCAGTTTGTTCAGAAGAAATAAACTGGTTCTGATCCTTCTTATTCCTAACTTCTGTTACCTCCCCAATGGACTCCACCTTGATAATCTGAATATCACTATCCTCCATGTCCATACTGTCTTCTGAAGGTTGAATACAAGGTGAATCTTGTGGCAGAGAGTCTTCATCTTCCCCATGTTCCTTCAGCTCAGAGGAGTCACTTTGCTGTTCACACTCCTTGCTCTCCAATGGCTGCTTCGGTTTTATGAACTTCCAGAGTGCCTGGGTACATCGTTCAACAATGTGGCTCATCTGCAGAAAGCTCGCAGCAGTTAAGTAGTTTACCAGCTCCATTTCAGGAAACTCCAGAACTCCGCTGTAACAAGATAAAAGCAACTGCCTCCCTACTTCCGAACTTTGCAGGATAGAGATTTTTACATCTCTAGAGTCATTTAATAAGAACTGATCTCTTAGAAAAGGAGAGCCAGCAGCAAATACAATTTTATGACCATGAACTTCAACGTCATCTATATGGACGACAACATCACAAAATTTGTTCTCTTCTCTCAGTTTGTTCATTTTCTGTAACATCGAATCGCCGTAATTGTCAAACTTGAAGTGAAGAATATCTGATCTTTCTGACATTTTGGCACACCTAAAGGAAAGCAGCAAGGAAAAAAAAAAACAAGTGAGAATGCTTTGTTATGTTTCCAGAACACAAATGAGAAAAGTCTATGTTACGCATTGCCCTGCAGTACCTTTGAAAAAAAAAAAACACAACTGATGCAGTTTGATTATGAAGTAGAAACAATGACAGATATTCTCTTGAAGCAGTGTCCTAAAGAGTTACAATGTCTTCCACATCACTTGTGGAATTTAAAGGGAAATCATGCAAGTATTTTAGCAGTCTTAGCTGCTGTACAGTTCTGCTTCCACACTAAAATTCCTCATAGATTTTTGTCTTTTCCAAATACGACAGCCCTTTAGCATTTGGGTTCTTTGTTTACTTTCATGTTAAAGAGCTTTCATAACACATCTGCAAGACACAGAAAATTCCCTCTTGCACATATAACATGTTACTTTAAAGACATGCAGCCCAAGAATAATGGCTACAAGCCCTCTAAGACACTCCATGATTTGCAGAAATATTGATATAGGACAAATTGTTTTGCTGCAAGTACTTCTAAGTCCAATTAACCTATCTTAGCAGAAAGAACTACACAAACTTTCCAGTATCAGCAGCACTGGATTTAAGTGACTGTCCTACATTGCCTTGAACTTGTTTTGTGTGTGTGCACATGAAGAGAAGCAGGTAGTCTGTCCTGTGTTTTTTTAAAGGAACTAAGAAAAAATCTTCCATATAGCCCCACATTCTATAAATCATGCTTCCCAGGCTCCCTGATTTGGGTATGTGGGGAATGTAGGAAGTCTTGTTTCGTGCATTCTTTGAAAGACCACCCCTCTAGGAATTTTGTTCTCCTATTTGGAATGAAAAACAGTGGGTTTTCTGCAGGGCAGATATCAACGCGTTATCTTGCAACAGTTCTCTTAAGAGTTTATAAGGCTACACTGATTTTGATGAAACACTTCACATAATACTGACAGAACCGTGATTGCAGGAAATTAAGAAATCACAGAAGATCGACCAAATGATGCAAAGTTTGGTGAGATGCAACAGCAAGACAACCCCAACGTTACACCTCACAACTATTACAAACACCACACTGAGCTGGAAAGGAAGCTCTGAAGTTTATAGATAAAAGCAGATACAGCTCTCTTGGGGCATGAAATCTTAGCTCAATGTACACAGAGGAAATGGAGCTGTACCTCGTGTAAGTGAAGGAATACACAGGACAAGGGTTCCAGGAGGAACATTTTCAGCAGTATCTGCTGACAGACTGAGTTGCTCCAATGTTCTGACGCAGTACCATTTTGAGACGTGCACCACAGACAGCGTGCGACGTACAGAAAATACAAACTATTGAAATCTGGCTGTATAACTACGGACTGAACATTCAGAGAGGGCAGCAGCGCCGCCGACTTTGTTACACCGACAGACCGCGAAGCCACACGTCCGAGTCGCCCCGAGTCCAGTGCCGTCTGACACATTTCATCTCCGGGGCAATGAAAGCCACCGCTGGGAAGCAAAGATCGCCGCCGCGCCGCGAGCGAACGCGCACAGAGAAGAGCGACCGGCCCCGCCACACGTTAAGCTGCCTCTAAGGACGCCAAGGAGCCAGGCAACAAACGCGGCACCTCTCGCAGCCCACGCCGGGGCCGGGCGGAGCGCAGCCACTTCGTCGCCGCGAACCCCTCCGGCACGGCCCCGGCCGCCCACGTCGCGGTGCCGCCCGCCGACCCCCGGCCCCGCCGCCGCGCCCGGAGGGAAGGGCCGCGTACCTGGAGCGCCGGGCCGCGTCACCCCGCCGGCACCCGCTGCCGCTGCCCCCGGCTACGGACCTAGAGAGGGGAGGAGAGCCGCCGTGAGCCGCCGCCCGGGGCTGGCACCGCGCCGCCGGGCCCGGCCGGG
>JAPSGF010000020.1:1508727-1641844 GCA_035772895.1 Perdix hodgsoniae | reverse complement strand
CCGCCGGCCCCCGCTCCTCCCCCCGGCACCGGTCCGCGCGCGGTGCCGCCCCGCCGTTCCCCGCCTCCCGCCGGTGGGAGAGCGACGGAGGCCTCCCGCGGCCCGCCCTGTCCTCCGTCTCTGTCCCTGCGGGCTGCAGCCGCGCCGTGCCCGGGGCGGAGCCCTCCACGCCGGGCGCTGCCCTCAGCCGGGCCCGGGGCGGAGGAGGCCGCATCGCTCCCCGCGACCCGCGGCGTTCCGGGGCCGCCCCGCGCGTCCGCCGTCCCCGATCCGCGGCCTCTGGCGGGTCCCGGGCGGGTCCCGATCCGCGGCGCTCCGTCGTCTCCAGAGCTCCTTTCCGCCCCGCGTGCCGCAACGGCGGCGGTTCGTTCGGGTTTTCCCTTCTTGTTGGCAAGTACGTGCCGGAGCCCGGCGGGTCGGTGCCGAGGGCCGCGTCGGGTTGGGGCGAAACGAAGTGTGAATAAACGGACCGCATGCGGTCGGGTTAAAAATCCGTATTGGCCGCTATGAAGCGAGAGTGGAACCGGTGAAAATAACGTCTGTGGGCTTCCTCTGCTCGGGTTGTTTGCGAGGAGGAGGAGAGGGAGACAGGAGCAAAGTTTGGGAGAGAAAGGAGAAATGGCATTTATTGCTAAAACACAAACTGGGAACCGAGTAATGGCTGAGCTGCTGTGTGCGGCTGGGGCTGTGCTCCCAAACTCCTTCTCCTGCAGGGGTTTGTTAAATGGTGATGCGATCGGTGACATTCTTGTCTACTTTGTTTGAAAAAGAATGCCTGACAGCAGTGGGCACATCAGAAACACGGTGGTTTTACTTTTAAAGGCTGCTACTGAGTTTGGAAAGGTCAAGGACTTGAGCAGACTTGTACGCAGAAAGCGCGTTAACAGATTGAGCCTGGCGTAGGGCTTTCCTTCTCTTTCCAACTCCAAGGGCGGGCAGCTTCTAGCAGCATGTATCGCATGGAACTCGTGGTGGTGTTTTTTTTTTTAGCTTTCACAGCATGTTCTTAAAGTGCAGTGTGTGTCTGGTGAGTGGAGCACAGTGTTCACATCAGCCGTGATGCAAAGGGGCACGGAGCGTTGTCTCCTGGCTGGGTGCCCCTGCCCCATGCTGTCCTGCACGTGGCTGTGCCCGGTGCTGGCAGGGTGTGTGTGGGGCACCACTGGGCAGCTCCCCCACACTGCTGTGGGCTGGGCTGCCCGAGGCAACAGCTGTGTTTCTTCTCTGCGCTGTGGTTTCCCAGGGCCTGCGCTTTGTTTCTGGGACTGGAGGACCCGCTTGGTACGAGAGCCTAAAGTTAGAGTTCTCTCATCTGAGTTCAAATTAAGGTTAAAACCAAAGTTACAACTCTGCTGAGGAGCGTTAACAAAGATTGCATTAGCTGAAGTCCTGTGTGCTGTCTGATTCCTGGTTTTTGCATGAAATGGGCAATGATTTCGGCAGCCCCTGCCATCTGTGCTTCTGTGCCCAGCAGTGGGGCTGCATGCTGAGGCAGTGCTACCTCCTGGTAGTGTCTGTCTCTTGAGCTTCGTGGGAACCTCTGTGGCTGTCAGAGGCTTTTAAAATGCTCACCAAATTTAGCATTGTAGTTGCTACTTGTATATAATTTGCTCTCGTTAGTCATCCGAAATCTTTATTTTCACATGCAGTATTCCAGTGGTTTTATTGCTTCATTCTGAGTGCAAACTGCTTCTCATTGCCTTTGAGAATGTTTTGCACGGGGAAGGTAAGGTTGTAGTTGTTTCCTTGAAGGAGTGGTGGGTGAAGATCAAACATAGGGTTATGCAGGCTGAGCATGTGATACGTGAGAAGAAGGCTGCTGGTGACTGATCTTCCTTGCATGTTTTTTTCCCACAGCTGCAATAAAATACTGCTGCAGGTATATGCTCGGAAGTATTCAAACCACAGCTCCTTTTCCACATTTGTCAGTGTGACACCAGTTTTGGTCTAACAATTTTAGCTCTGCTCAGACAAAATCTGGGCAGCTGCCTGTCAGACAGTGCTGTGCTTTAGCCCTTACCAGGCTTTTTTTTCTTCAGGTCTCGTTGTGCATTTATAAAGCAGTAAATGTGCGTTATTTGAAAGTGAGGGGGAAAAATATCACAGTTGTCAAAGCCCATAAAGAGCCAGGGATCCTAAAGAATGGTGCCTTATTTGTCACAAACCAGCTTTGGGTAGTCCTTCATAAAGCTTCTGAACTCCGCTACAAATTCCACCTTTCACCCCGACTGAATCCAGGTAGGAGAACTTCTGCTTATGTTGGGCTGTGGTTGTTGTTGTTGAGTTACAGCAGAGAAATAGAAGCAGAAATGATGTTACTTTCAGTGATGAATTGATGTGGAGTCAGTCCCCTCAGTGTCCCAGCTGTGTGCTACCTCCTGTGTTTCATGATTGTCAACATTGTATGCAGTGGATTTTTATTATTTTTAGGGGTAGAGGATATAGGTTTGTTCTGCATGCCAAGCTTTTGAGCTTTGTTGTTTAAGGTGATTTTGTTTTCAATAATTTAAGTCACATTATCATTCCTCTGTACCTGCTGCATCCCTCAGCCACGCTGTGCTTTGTGCAATTGCTGTAGGAGCTGCTTCAGAAATGTAAAAGCTGAAAGGGTTCTGGATGAGAAAAGATCACCTTTTCTCTCTAGTTTTGCACAATTATGCTTATTCTCGCTTCTGCCCTGAAAACTCCAGGCTTGTTTGTTTGTTGTTTTTTAATTGAATTCACCTCTAAATTCATTGCTACTTCTGGTGCTGATGTGAGGGTAACTGCTGTTCTAAGCAGTGGGAGGAGTTTGCAGCTGAAACCTTGTTTTCTTTTGCTTTCCTTCTGGCATGTTGTGCTACTGTGGCCATTCTAAATACTGCAGTCCAGAGGGTCTTTGGAAGTGGAGTGAAGCAGCCCTGGTTGTGTGTGATTTGCTTCCCTTGTTGCAATGTCACAAGGTTTCATTGGGCCTCGCTCTTTCTCATCAATACAAAACGGAAGGTTTTATTTTTCATATTCTATTTGCTTAATCTCTTTTAAATTTATTCTGACTGTACTTACAAGGAAAGTTTTGCTTGTGAGTTGCAAATCAGGCGCCAAATTCTTGGGAAAGGGTAGGAAGGTGAAGGACCTGGTTTAGGGACATGGTAGGGATGGGTTGGTGGTTGGTGACCTGAGAGGTCTTTTCCAACCTTAATGATTCTGTGATTCTAAAGGGCAAGTGTTTAATAAATCTGTTGAACCATTCTTCAACTTTGGTGGGTTTGACTTTCAGTTACATGAGATCTTAGCACGACGTGTGGTGTCTTTGGTCTCAGATTGACGTTTTCTTAAATAGCCAGAGAAAGGAGGCTGCTACAGCTGGGTGATTACTTAAGAGATAAACAAGAATACTTCTAAAATACAGTTTGGTTCTTGGATTTGCAATGTGTAACAACTGCAAGCATAGAGTGAAGGAGAATCCTACTGAGAATTAGAAATTTAAACAAAACTGAAAGCAGTGACCCAAGAGCCAGTCACGCTGCAGTCTTCACTTACAGCTTTTTCCAATGGTCTGATCTGAGGGGAGAGGCCAGGAAATCTATTTAATTAGATAAGCAGAGAAATTAATAAAAGTTTGCCTCTCAGTATGCGTAGTGCCCAGTGTCTGTCTCCCTCAGAGGTGTAAAGGCACCTTCAGGCAAATGCATTACTGAGGTGTAGTTGTGCGCCAGGGACAGAACATGTGAAAACTTTTTTTATTTGCATTGAAACAAAGTGGTCTCTTGCAAGGGCTGAGATGTTGGGCTTCTTCAGAGAAACCTTAAAACTCGAGGTCAGCCCTTGGCTGGGTCCTTCCTCCCGATTCCCCACGCTGTAAGAACAGATGCTCTGGTCCTTGGGACGGCTGCAGGCGGTGCTGTGCTGTGCTGTCCCTGCTGCTGCTGTTCTCTCTCTTTGATTTCAGAGGAGCCATGAGCCCGCTGCACATCATTGCTCTGTGCTGGGCTTTGATGTTCATCCTTCTGCACCAGCGTGTGCTTTAACGAGCTCAGAGCTTTCTGCAGTGGGTTTTGCCATTGTGAGTTTTCAATTCAGGTAAAGCGATCTGTGAGGCAATCTGCCTGAAAGAGTGATAGGGAGCAGCAGCAGGGGAAAGAAAGTGCATGGGAAGCAGAGTGAGGGATATGGAAATTCTCGCTGACTTCAGAAGGTATTTTAGTGTTTTTAGTATTTTAAGGCAGTGCTTCTGCAACTGAACCATTTGGGCGTTAATCCCAACTTCTGTTGCTGGTTCCAGAGGTGTTGGGCAATGTGGTGCATCACTAACAAACAAAAGCTTCTTGCAGTACTCTCCCCTTTCCTGCGCTTTCTTATCTTGTGCAATATCAGTAAGAGTTCTGTGCAGCGTAAAGTTGGTGAAGTTGGGCTAATCAGGACCTTCTGCTGTTGCAATTCTGTGTTGAGAAACTGCTGCAGGGGTTGGGCTGAGCCAGCGGTGCCCCTGCACTGAGCGTGTGCTGTTTGCAGCGCGCTGCCACGGGAAGGAGCGTCCAAAAGCACAGCGTAATTTTCCTGTCATTAAAGTTAATGCTGGTGAAAGGTGCTGGATTGGGAGAATTTGGAAATAGGTGAAATTCACACTTCAAGACAGGCAGAATGGCAAAATGAATTGCCGAATTGATCCTCGCCTGGGTGAGCTTTGCAGCCAGGTGTGATCAAAAGCAGCTCTTCTGCTTGTGCCGCCTTTGTGGCAGATGAGTTTGCACCATTTGAATGAAAATAATGCAGCTGAGGGGATTTGTGCATGTTTGGAGCTTACTTATATTGTGTTTCAGTATATTTGATGTCAGTTATTTTCGGATTCTCTGTAGGTGATGCAGCAAGGATCTTCTTTAGAACTTAGACAGCGCCGACTTTAAAACTGAGAGCTGTGCCCCACCTTTGAGGTGTCTGCACCTCGTGTCAGGTGGCCGTGTGCAGTGCTGAAACTTTTAAAACTGCCTGCGTTTCTCAGCTGATGGTGGTCACTGCAAGTCAGTGCATCTTTCCAAAAAGGGTATGTGAATGTCATACATGGTTTTGAACATGGAAGCCGGTGATGGCAGGTATATGTTAATGAACCACCCACATCCACTATCATACGCACTGCTTCTGTTGTCCAGTGTAAGGTTATTCAGGACTGTGAAGGGGCTCAATCGTGAGAGTGATCAGGTTAAAAATAACACAGAGGGAAAAAAAGTGGTGTCATCCTGGCAGATGTTCAAGTCATGTTGGTGGCTGTGGAGGGGGAGAAGGGTATTGATGGAAATAAAAGCAGGCTTTGCTATTTTCAGATGCTTTGTTCTTGGTTCAGAGAGGAATGTGATGAGCTGTGCCGGACGTACCAGCTCACTGCGCTTGGCTGCTCTGCTGCTCCCAGGTTGGGACTGTGCTCCTCTGAGTGGAAGACAGAGCTTGGGT
The DNA here is from genome assembly GCA_035772895.1 of Perdix hodgsoniae. Taxonomy (NCBI): domain Eukaryota; kingdom Metazoa; phylum Chordata; class Aves; order Galliformes; family Phasianidae; genus Perdix; species Perdix hodgsoniae. The sequence continues at coordinate 1,636,417 of JAPSGF010000020.1, read as the reverse complement.
GGGAAAGGTGCTTGGGTTTGGGTGTGCTTGGGATTATGTAAAGAGCCAGGCCGTTGTGATAAGGGTGTGACTGGGTTTCTGGGAAATTTGATCAGCCATTTTTATTGCAACAGTCTGTTTTGAGCCATTGATTCTGAGAATCTGTGTTGTAGAGTTCAAGGTGTGCAGCTGAACTTCACCTTTTGTTCCTTTCTTCAATTATCTCTCTGTGCCAGTTCTAGCTTTTTAAAATCCTCTTTTGGCTCTGATTCTCAGTACTGATCCAGCCCACACTGTTCTTCCTGCTTCTTGGAATCTTTTATTGTTCCTTATGGTACAGAAGATTCGATGTAGGCTCACAGAGCACTGTATGTCCCACGGTTCTAGAGCATCTTTAGTGCAAAATACCAAGGGTTGGCTCTAGCTCTTTCTTGGGAGCTGGGAATGTGGCTGCAGTGTGCTCCAATAGCTACAGAAATCGTTGTGGTTTTTTTGTGTGTGTGAGCACAGACGAAGGGAGACAGATTATCTGAAGAAAGGAAATGGGCCATGTAGTTCTGGCCTTAAGATGAGTTCCTTGTTACTGCGTGTAGCAGATGCTCCAAGGGCCCATTTGTGCTGTGTGTAGAGCAGTGTGTGATACGATCATGAAATACTGCAAAAAGATGCTTTAACTTCCATGTTGTGAGCTATGGAAGCCAGTGATCTAATAGTAGCGTGCTGCTTAGCAAAACCAAAGCAGGACCATCAGTGTACACTGACAGAAGAGTTGTGACTTGGTTGTGCTGTCAGACGTTATGTTTCTTTCTTTTTTTTTCTAACTAGTTAGCAGGTTTCTGAAGAGAAACATTTGAGCATTTTAGCATGAAGTTTATATAAGTATTTTTATGATTTTTGTTTTTCAGGAGTTTATAAAATATTTAATCTCATTCATGAGTCGAACTTCCTTTTTAAGTCATGGATGACAAGGCTTCTGTTGGAAAAATCAGTGTCTCTTCAGACTCGGTATCCACTCTTAACAGTGAAGATTTTGTCTTGGTTTCCAGGCAAGGGGATGAAACACCATCTACAAATAATGGTAGTGATGATGAAAAAACAGGACTGAAGGTAAGAATTAATAACCTGAGTTTGTTCACTATTCTTCTAATTCATACTAACCATTGAAGAGCTTAAAGAGGGACTTCTTTATTGTGGAAAACTTGACAGAAAGGAGAACTTATTCAAGAACTGATTTTGCCAGCAGTTTCTACATTACTTTGCTGATGCCAAGGTGATGATTAGGTTTTGTGTAAGAGCTTTATCCATCACTACCTGTGAGTTGTTTTCTTTCCCACTTAACTTAATCCCTCGTGAAGTCTTGAGTATGAAACAGAACTCAAAACTGTGATTTCCTCACAGCTTTCAGGTAGAAAACAACATGAACACACATTTGATTTGAACGTATTTTTGAATTCAGTTATGTATTAAAGTTTTCCCGAATGTGAAGCATTCTCTTTAAGAAATGTAGAAGTGTACTTAATAACTAACGACTTGGCATGAATCTGAGAATACAGGCTTATGTGGGAAGGCTTCTGTGAATTGGAAGGGCATTGGCATCTTCTCACTTTTAAAGGGATATTTTTGGAAAGAGACCTTCATCGCTGCTTTTTCTTTTTTTCAGCTACTTAAAGAAAATCTTTCATCCCAATATATATTTCACAATTTCACTTTAAGCAAAGTAACACTCAGAATTCTGTCTTTTTAACCTGCTAAAGGCTGAACGTTTCCTGTAGTGTTTCAGGTTAGTGTGTTCTTGGTGGGAGATGGAAAGACCTATTCCACTGCTGCGAGAGACTGCAGTCAGTCACATCTGTGTCTTTAAAATAACGTCTGTAAAGACGATAAGGAGTTGTGTCCCGTCTGGTGGACTGGGTATTCCTCTTTTCTGTAGCAGCAGTTGGTACAGAGACTTTATTGAATATTTCTTGATGCCTTTGCTCACCTTTTACTTCCAATTGCTTTCTTTGTTTTTCTTGCATCGATTTCAGTCCCGCACAGTTCAGGCCTGTACACTGGCTGTTTTCTTTTATAAAAGACTTCCAGTCAATTCTGTTTCTTAAGTCTCAAGATCTTTTGTTTAATCTGGCAAAAATATTCACTTGCAACTTATTGCAGTTGCAGAATTTTGTATCTTCACCTCATAGATGGATAGTCTGCAAAAATTTGAAATTTCTTCAGTAATCAGCATGATGTTCTGTAAAACCTGCTTAAGGACTGCAACCTGACACGTGTCTGTAAGCTCGTGGTAGGTGCTGCATATACCAGCAGCTATGAATACTTCAGAGTGCAGTATGGTTTCCATCCATAGTGGCTCTTTCCTTGAGAAAGAATGCCTGTGTAGTAATGTAAGTGATTTACCTCACAGAGTCACAGTGCTTCATTTGAGACCCCAGGGGATGTTCATGGTCTACCACATTTTTCATTCCATGCTGTTATTCCCCAAAAAGTTTGGGCATGAAAACTGCCATAGCCTGCAGTAACTCTCTGCACAAAAGAGACATTTGTATTGCTTGTCCAAGGACTGCCTTACGGTGGCTTTCCTGGTTTGTTAGCATGATAGGATGCATCCTGTTGAGTACAACCAAAGCGTTGTTGTTAAAGGGACATGTGTATGAAGTCATCTTCATAAGTATTTCAGAGAAGAATGTCTGTAATCAATTTCAGACTGACTCCTGAAACTTCCTACTCAACTTTTCTGTATATGTTTACTTCCAAAGTAGTTTATAAAAAACTAGCTCCAGGTGTGCTCAGCCACTTGATGGGAAAAGAGAGCATTAGCACTGCTGCTTCCCAGTAATCAACAGTTGTGCAGGAAAGTTGTGCTGTTCCCTGGCTTGGTGCTAAATGTCACAGGGTTTTGCAAGGTCTTAAAGATAAGCTTCTTTCTGAATTTGGTGCCAGGTCTGAGCACAATCTCTGAACCAAGCAATTCACCTTGAGCTGTTCCATTTCCCAGTGTCTGAGCGTACGTACTGCTCCATTATTGGCTGTAACCTGTGTGATTAATGGAAATGTTATGCCTCAGATAAGCAGTCAGTGCTCAGTTTAAGTTCTGTCAATAGGAAAATTCCTGTGTTAATCTCCTTCCTTCTGCTTAAGGCTAGGAAGATCTTTCAGCTGGCCTTCAGGTCAGCAGTAGTCATCTAGTGTTTTTCTACAGGAATATAGAGACTCTACTCCAGAATATAGCTTTGTTCTTTATCCTTTCTTCAGTCTTCAAATAGCCTTTCAGTAGACAGTTTTACTGTATTATTGAACTGCTTATCTGTGCGAACAGATAAATGGAGTTCTCAAGGTTGCCAGAGAACTGAATGTTAAAAGTACTGTCGTGGTGATATCTGAATGTTAAAGAGTGTGTGGAAACAATCAAACTACAAAATGAGACCTGAAGTTAGGCATGTCATAGGAACAAACAAGGAGGAAGGGTTTTTTAGGGAAGAAGCAATTGCTTTGATATATGTAACAAGGTTGAACTGCAGATGTCAAAATCCATTTGCTATGATGAGCCCACCAAGAGAAACAGAAAATAAGTATAGGTTTGTGTTTGAGCAGAAGTCTTTCTCTGGTGCTCTGTTTCTTTAGAAAAGCAGTTTGAGGATCCTACATTTGCTAAATGCAGTCTGACGATGGTGCTAGAATCTAGGCTTGCGTTTGCAGAATGCAATAGGCTGTCAAATTTGTAGATCAAACCTAAGCCTCACATTGCAAGTCCTTTGCTAAGTTGGAGATCTATATTATAGTGCTGTGAACTGAACTAATGCCCAGCAGAGTCCAGGAGCACATGAGCGAGGAGAAGGCAGTAACCAACACTTCTAATAAATGCTCTGTGGCACTGTAAAGAAACTTTTGAAGGAGGCGATGTGCTGTGTAAAAGCTAAGGTCAAATTAGTTTGCAGTGTTGTGAGAAATAGGGAAACCATCAACCAGGCTAAATGGTTTCTGTCTTCCATCTCAAGCAGACCTGTGTGAACGTACATATTAGAGCCATGCTGCTTATTCATTGCTGCCATTAGCTCTGCTCCACTTTTCTGTGCTGCCTCTTATTGGCCTGGGGGCTGCAGCAGAGTTCCAAACAAGTTTACACCTCGTGTTTGCTCTTCCCACAATGTGGTGAATTTATGGGGTTGTGCAAGACTGGCTGAGGTGAAGTTGGCCTTTGTTCATATTTTAGGCCTTATTTCTTGGGCAGATGTTTTGTTGCTGTTGATTCTTGGGATTATGAGGACAACAGAAATGCTTCAGTCCAAAAGTGTATTTGATGTTGCTTTCAGGCTTCTTTTGGTGGGTAGCATGGCTGAGTTCTTGGAATGTTTACTAGGAAGATTCTACTCTGCGGGCTGTTCTTTGCTGATGCTGTGGACTTCACCTGTATGACTATGCTATACATTAGAATAGTTGAATCTAGACTTTCCTCAATTCTTAAAATACGTGGAAGCAGGCATTGGCTTTGCTTTTCTTTACATGAATCTTATATGTAGTGCAGTGCTTCAAAGCTGTGTTCTGCTGCTCATACATAACGTTACATTCTATGTAAATCTCCCCTGTCTTTTTCTCCCTTTTGTGCCTGTTTCCTGTTGCTCTGTGAACAGCTTGAGCTTGTGCATTACTTGGTCGTGCTATTTTTACGAACTTTTATTTTCAAGGTCGTGTTTTATAGGGTGTATATAGATGTAATTTATTAATATAAACTTGTACCAAACACAATAGATTGGTGTCTGGAGTTGTTTGACTTGTTATCCTGGGCGTGAGATAGATGCTGGTTTGTGCCAGAATTTTAAGTTCCGTAGTATTTGGTTCCTGTAAAAACAGAAGTTACTTCAGGATTTTAAATACATAGGCTTTAATGGGACAGGTAGGATGTTTTCACTGATCTGTCATATTTTGTTGCAAAACACATAAATTGTGTACAGTAAAACAATGTGGCATATCTTCTTCCATCATCATCTTTTGGAGGAATGTCTGCATAAACCTGAATAATAAACTTGATGCTTAAAGGGATTATGTCTTTGACCACATGCTTGTGAAAGATTCTTTTAATTGCTTCTATGATGAATCATCCAAACGAATATTAACATTGGGATGAAAATTTCACACCACTTAAGCTGCTGCATGCTTTCCTGATGGCTTCAATGAGTACAAGGTCAGGCTGAAGATGAGCATTAGGAAGTAAACGTGACTTCTTGTCTGCATGATGTCGTAATCCTATTCCAGATTCTTCTCTTCCTGTGAAACCTTGCAATCTTATATTTGGTCCTTCCTGGACCAATTCTCAACCATTTTGAGAATTAAAATAGACCACTTGGGTTCTTGTCTAAATTTCCTCTGCCATAAGCCAATCTTTGTAGCCAGTGACTACAGACTAGTTAAAAGTAATCTCCCTTTTTCCGGTACTAGGAAATTCCTACTTTCAGCTCCATTTGTTAGTTTGTTAAAGCAGGGTGGATGGAATTTGATCTGGTGAGCATTTGCATGTTGCAATTTGTGTTTATGGCCGTAACCGTGTTAAATTTGTTAGCTGCTGTTTGGGTTGGTGGAGCAGCTGGTGAATGGCCCTGTGTCTGGGTGGCGGTGGTTTGGTAGTGTGTTATTTTTTGGTTTTTTTTGTTTGTTTGTTTTAATTGAATGGTCTTTTGTGTCCCAACTCTGTGGCTCTTAGATTGTTGGGAATGGAAGCGAACAGCAGCTGCAGAGGGAACTTGAAGACGTGCTGATGGATCCACCTATGGAAGATCAGTCAATTGACCGAGACCATGGTGATGAAGTTAGGACTGATGGTGATGGGGAAGAACCTGTTGTCCTTGAAGCTTCAGCATCTTCTACCATTAACCCAGTGTCGGTGGCAGGACTCCAGAAACCAGAAATGAATTTGCCAGTGAAACCATCCCAGGGAGGTTAGAAAAAAATGGGGAATACCTGGTGGTATCTTCTGAAATAGCTTTATCTGGGGAAAGACTAGAGAGTTTTAGGTACAGATGTGTCCAACTGTCCCTGTTTCTCATTAAGATCACCTAATGCAGGTTGGGTGATTGGGGAATTACCATATGATAAACCACTTTCTCCTCTGAAAACACTTTCTGTATTGGCCTTGTGCAGAAATATTATGATTATTTGCCTGTCTGTGTAAAAAAATTATCTATTTAGCTTGTCTGTACATCTTACTACTCCATGGAAAATTGGTGCACTTGTATCACAAAGCTCTCTGAGTGAACTGACTGATTGTAGAATTTGGATGGCAGTGTTTTCTACTGTCAGTAACTTGCTTCCGACAAGTTCTTTTCTGAACTGTTTTGGTCTAATCTGGCTTTCTGTAATGTGTTTCTTAGTTGCTTTTTACATGCAGTTGGTCAACCTCTGATATGTTTGCCTTGTCTTCTTATGTTCAACTTTATGTCTTACCTTAGACTGTGGGGATTTGAGCCCTTTTACGCCTGTGACTGATGAGGACAGTGTGGTGTTTAGTAAGCTCACCTACTTAGGCTGTGCCTCTGTGAATGCTCCCCGGAGTGAGGTGGAAGCTCTCAGAATGATGTGCATCCTACGAAGCCAGTGCCAGATTTCTCTGGATGTGACTCTGTCAGTGCCTAATGTTTCTGAAGGAACAGTGAGGTATGAAGCTCATTCAGTTGTAATCTGGCTTTGTCCATTTGATGTTATTATCTTCCAGCAAAGGAAATAAGTTACTGTTTTACCTGGGAGAAGTCTTGAGCAACTTAGGATTTCTTTTAGCAGAAAATGTGGATTTTTAAAGAGGTCTGTGGAAAAATGGGGCTTCAGATTTTTTTTAGCAATTATATTTTATGCCCAAGGGGTCAGTATGAAATACAGTTGTGACCCAGGGTGCCACAAAAGCCATAGTGGGAGTGGTTGTTGATTAAACACTTTGAAATAGCTTGGAAAATATTTGGCTTGTAAGGCAGGATAGCTGCTGGTACACAAGGCTTAGCAGAGATGAGGCCATCCACACTGTATATCAGTTAGTTTCTGTATGATGTACGTTCTCCAGTACTGTCAAATTGTTGAGGCATGCAATTAATAGCTGGCTGAAATACTTCTTCTAAAATTGCAGAGTTTCTTTTCTGTCTCTCTTTTTACAGACTTTTAGATCCTCAGACGAACACAGAAATAGCAAATTATCCAATCTATAAAATCCTTTTCTGTGTACGAGGGCATGATGGGACCCCTGAATGTGATTGCTTTGCTTTCACTGAAAGCCATTACAATGCAGAACTCTTCAGGATTCATGTCTTCCGATGCGAGATCCAAGAGGCTGTAAGTTGAATCTTTTTGTCAAGTAATTCTATAAACGTAAAAGTTATTTCCAAGATAGAGCAGAATTATATCAGGTACTTTAGAAGTAATTCATTACCTTTCATACCTCAGATGTGAAATGAGAATGCATGTTTAATGTTCTGTCCTCCTAAGTAGAAGTGTAGGAAAAGTTAATTAGACCTACAGCAGCTGCAAGCACTTTTATACAGTCATTTCTTATTGTGTTAGTAAGTGAAAGTTCAGATTGGTTTTCAGCTGCTAAATTCTGTTCCTTTCAATGTTTCTGAACTTTCTTTGTTGCTGTGTAAATGCAGGTGAGCCGAATACTGTACAGCTTTGCCACTGCCTTTCGTCGTTCTGCCAAACAAACTCCACTCTCGGCCATTGCCACTCCACAGACTCCAGACAGTGATATTTTCACCTTTTCTGTGTCACTGGAAATCAAAGAAGATGATGGAAAAGGTTATTTCAGGTATAGGTCCTGAATTCTTGTGCATACAGCGTCTGTTTCTCTTATTGGAAAGTGAGGAAACGGGTCTGCTAGAAGTTGTTTTTTTGTGTTGTGCTCAGCCTATACACAGTGCCCTTAGATGTTTAATGCAGCCATTTATAGTCTCCTGTAATTGCTGAAGTGTCTTTATTTCAGTACGGCATGTCTGCCAAATGTTCTGACTTGTTGAGCCAAATATTCTGACTTGGCTCCCAGCCACAGCTTCAGCAGCATTTCTTTTCTTGGATTTGCATCTAACTCAAGCTTTATTTACTAAATAAATAAATAAATCACTTCTAATAATCCAATATTTATTCAGCACCTTCCATTGTAGACAATCCAAAGGACTGCTCAAGTGCTAGCAGCTGAAAAACGATTATCTCAGAGCCCAAGCATGAAAGATACAGATAATTCTTGGGCTCAGATGCAGCAGCAGCAATTTCCAGGATGTGTAGCTGCAGCACATGGTGGTACGCTAGGTGATGTTCAGTCCTGCTGGTGTGGCATCAATGTTGGTGCAGGTAGTGTAGAACCATCCCAGCAAAGTAGAATCCTGTCTATGTTGGGTGTACTGTACAGGTTTTAATTCAAACAGCCAGTGTTAGAGGTTTGACACTAATTCTTGTATGATCTCTGAAGTTCAGACCTATACTTAGTATACTTACACTAGAAATTAAAATAACTCTTAGAAAGATTTCTAAAAGAAACAGTTTGCCTCCCTTGTGAAAGAAGAAAGTGATATGCTGCTTTGTGTAAGTAATAACATGCAATTGCTATCTATTAAGTAATATGAGGAATCAGTATTTAGAAGCTTTCTTAAAATGCTGCTGGAAATCTCACAAGAATGTCTGGTGCTGGTTTTGTTACATTCAAAGAATACAGATAAATGATGTTCTGAATATTTTTTTCCCTTTCTGATAAATAACAGTGCAGTTCCCAAAGACAAGGACAGGCAGTGCTTTAAACTCCGCCAAGGAATCGATAAGAAGATAGTGATTTATGTCCAACAGACAACTAATAAGGAGCTTGCTATTGAGAGGTAATTGTATAAATTAAAAAAATATATATCTTTATTTGATGTTCTGTGCTCTTTCTTCCAAGGCAGCAGTTTAATAACTTTTATGAATACTCTGTTTACGTAACTTAATTCCATGCCTCTGAGTTGAGTGGAACTGTGCAGAAGATCTGGCTGGTTAGTTCAGCATGCGTGTGATGGGGAAACAATGCAGGCATAGTGAAATCTTGCACAGATCTGCTTCTTTAGCCAGTGGTCATATCTCCTCTAACCTGTTCAAAAACATTCCTTTCTTCTTGTTTGCATCTGAGAATATTTTCTCTATATATGCTTTGAATCTGCTGTCATCTGCAATTCTAGAATATGAAGCACCTTTGTAGGGAAGAGGAGAGTTCAGATTTCAAATCTTTCACTTCATGGAAACGAACAGGCAGTTTTTGATGACTGACAGAGTTTAGTGTTTTTTGTAATACAGAGAAAAGATGCAGCTTCTGCCAAACTCTGCAGTCTGACAAAAAGCAGGAACTTCAGGAAGTGTGGTCAACCAGAGGATGAAGTGCAATATACCTCAGTGGGTAGTATTTATGCAAAGTAAAACCATAGAAGACAGTTCCTTGCACTTCATGTGGAATTTCCTGATTCTTGTCAGTATCAAAGGTGAAATTCTATGCAAACATGTCTCAAACCAACCAGCCAAACAAGAAGAAATGAAAAGAGGAGGCAGTATTGTCCTACCTGCAGAATAGGGAGCCCTTGTTAGGAGATTGTTTGACATGCAGTTGTCTTTGGAAACAAAGATAATTGAACTGTACAGGCCACTGTAGGCAGGATAAAATCATAATGTAAATATTCTTGTGAAATTCTGCTTGACATTTTTTTGGTTGACGTGCTTGATACTGTGCTCAAATGTCAAGAATTGTTGACATTTCTTACTGCATTCATGGGCTGCTTGTGGTGTGTGATGGAATATTTAGACAATGAATGCGTATGATTTGTCTATAAGTAGTAGTTTTTGCAGATTAATTTCTTTTGCCTAACTTTGCAGATGTTTTGGCCTCCTCCTGAGCCGTGGGAAAGATGTTCGGAGTGGTGACATGCACCTTCTAGATTTGGTAAGGGTCTTTTGTTTACAAAGTCTAATGACTTGTACTGTAATTGCTTACGATCTCAGAGTAGACAGAAAAGATTTAGATGTTTAGGCATACTTGTTGTGGGTTGATACTGTACATCATACTCCTGAGTGTTGCCCTGGAAAATCGCATTGAGTTGTTAATTCTGTTTTTATTTTCAGAGATGATCTCTGTTATAGGATCATGCAAAATGAACTTCACATGCCCTTTTCTCACCTCTGCTGGAGCTGTTTTATGTAGCTGAAGCTCTTGTAATATAGAAGTTGCTTTAATTTAAATAAAGATTCATAAGCTTCCTTGTTTCCAGGAGTCGATGGGTAAAAGTTCTGATGGGAAATCATACGTGATCACTGGCAGCTGGAATCAAAAATCTCCACACTTCCAATTTGTAAATGAAGAAACACCAAAAGGTATGAACCTGGACAGATTTTATCCTTAGTCAAAGTAGATAATTTATACAGGGAGCATTGGATCAGTTCTTCTTTCTTTAAGATGCATCTTGCACAGACTTTCTTCATAATATGGGATATAATGTCAGAAACAAAGCACGTATAGAAGTCCTATGTTTAGAAATACTTTGTAGGAATAACTGTGTCTCAATAAGGGGCTGTACAGATATGGGGACAAGGTGCAGCCTCATTGTGCTCTCTTGTGCTCTGAGTTTAAGAATCCCACTGGGAATTGCACTGAATGGACTACTGCAGGCTTCCTCTTCTCTTAGTTTTGGTTATCAGTTCAGATTTTTCTGCTTCCAAGATTTTAATACAAAAAAAAATAGTCCAGCTATAATCTGGAAGTAACTGATGCTGCATTGCTCTTTGGAGTTCTGAAACAGTGTTTGCTTTTGTTAAGATGTCAGCTAACTGATCATCTTTGCAATGTATTGTCACAGTTAGCTTCAAAGGTTGGGAAACTCCATGGGAATCGACTGAGCAAAGTCATAAAAGTCAGGTGCTGGGTACAGTCTGCTGCTACATTTGACTCCTTTTGGAGAATCATAGTATGTAGTCAATTTTCTGAATTCACACAGCTGAGGGGGTCTTAACTGCTGTTTAGTGAAGTAAGACTTGAGTTTTTTGTAGGTAACTTACTTCTAAAAATGAATAAAATACTACTTAGCTAGGTGATAGATCTGCACTGTGGGGTATTGCTCTTATTGTTGCTTTGGGATTTCTCTCTAGATAAAGTACTGTTCATGACAACTGCTGTGGACTTGGTGATAACTGAGGTTCAGGAACCCGTTCGATTCATTCTGGAGACTAAAGTCAGAGTTTGTTCACCTAATGAAAGGTTGTTCTGGCCCTTCAGCAAACGGAGCTCTACTGAAAATTTTTTCCTGAAATTAAAACAGGTAATACTTTTTTTCTTTTTCTTGTCTTTCACATGCAGTTCATTTGTGATTTGGCAGGGTTGTTTTTCAAAGGCAATTGTGATATGGTTGACCATACACAGAGTAAATACACGTACGCTGAGGGTAAAGGAAACTGTAGTTACTCGTACCTGTCAGCCATTCAGAATTTCACTGCAGTTGTTTCCCATAGGTTAAAGTAGGGATTTCACAGATGCCCCTGGTTTCTCTAGGGGAAAGAATACAAGCAATCACAAATAAATCCCTAGAACTTGTTAAAAACTTTACTGTTCTTCCAACTTGCTTTTTTACCATATCTGCTTAAAAGGAAAGAATTATTTCTGTCCGGGTACTCATAATGACAACACGAGGCAATAACTCAGTCTCAAAATAAGGCTGGGAAGTATAAGGTCTGGGTTACTATAGAGATGATGTACTTGAAGTAGCTGCTGTTCTCCTGCTTTAGAAGTTGCTGGTTTGAATTGAATGTCCTGGTTAAAGAAGTGGAAAGATACAGAAGCAAACATCATTGTGGATGTATGTGATCTTTCAAGGTTTCATGATTCTGGTTGCAGTTCAAAAAAGCAAAGTTACGTATTGTTTTTAAAAGAAGACCTGAATGAAGTAGGATGCTTTTCTGTGGCGGATTTTATTCCTTGTTCACTTGTCTTAAAACACTAACGTATAGTGGCACTATTTCTTGGTAGTAACAAAGATGAGGTTTGCTAAGGATTCTTTTTTGTGTCTCTCCTATCTTTTACTTAAAATATGAATAAACATTTCAGGAACTGTCCTTCTAAATTTCCTTCAAAGATTCATTGAGATCAGTCTATTTGCTTAGGATATCTTTGAGGTGGAGCGTGGAGATGCTGAGCTGTTAAGGCTGCTGAGCTATAAATGTTTTACTACCTCTAAGAGGCACCTTCTCGTCTTGGTAGTTTAAAGGAAGTTTATCTTACCGAGCTAATTCTGTATCTTTTGTCTTTCTAAATTCACAGGCATTGTAACTTATCTCAGTTAATTCTTTTCTTTCCAAAGCACTGTCAGACTGTCCAACTTCCAGTGTTTACTAATGGAAGATTATCAGAATTCATAGTGGAAGCAACAAATATAGAATGTACTGCCTGATAAGCCTGGAAGGGAAACCTGTTTCTATGGAGCCATGATTAGCCTATTAAAAATACAGCTGTGTAGAGTTGGCTTATCTTACTTTGGCAGTGTTTCTTTATTCGGAAATGGTGAAAGCAGAGACATTTTCTCAGATTACATTTACTGATTTAGTAATTTTTAGCTTTGATTCATTTCTCCTCATTTTAAGTACTCCAAAGAATAAAATTGAGCATTGGGAGCTTACTGTAGAGTATGATTTTTAATTTTATTTCTCTCTTTTCTTCATCCTTCCTTTTCTGTTCTCAATTTTTTGCTTTATGACAAAAAAAGAAAAAAGAAAAAAAAAGAAAAAAAAAGAAAAATTCTTGGACTGCATTAAAATTTGGGAAACATTTCACAAGGGAAAAATTTCTTTCTAAAACAAAGGAAGGTGTGAAAGCATTGGAAATTAAGGAGGAAACAGAACTACATAATAAACTTTGGAACCCAGCAACTTATGTGCATGTGTTCTCACGGCAACACGTGCACAGAGAGCTGGCTTGGAAACACTGCTAAAGACAGTTGACGTGGTGGGAAAGTTAAATTAGAATTTCTCCTCTCTCCAGAAAATTAGAGAAATTAGACTTCTTTTGAAAGGTTTGAGACATGTGGCATTAGGATAGAAGCATTTGCATGCCTGTGTGATGCTGGCAGTGTTCTGCGGGGATTGGAGATCATTCTGCAGAATGTGAGTCAAAATGTTTCTTTCTCTGCAGTTGTGTTCCAAAAAGAAGTACAACCTGTATGAAGTAACCTGGAGATCTGTATGGCTTCTTGTGGTGATTTTTTTTTTCGTAGATAAAGCAAAAGGACAGAAAGAATAACTCAGACACGTTATATGAAGTTGTGTGTCTAGAAAGTGAATCGGAGAGGGAGAGAAGAAAAACCACAGCGAGCCCCTCTCTTCGCCTGCCCCAGTCAGGGTCACAGGGCTCAATGATTCCTTCCCCTCCAGAGGATGATGAAGAAGAAGGTAAGATACAGACTGTGTGCTTTAAATTCTTCAGCAAACGAAAACCAAAAACAACCCCAAAACAAACAAGACCAAAAAAACCCATAGTTGATAAATCTTAGTTACGAAACATGTTGAATTATTTCCAGTCAGAATTTGGCCACTGCTCATGGTTTTTTGGTTTTTGTTTTATTGTTTCTTTGGTTCTAAATTTTGCCTTAATGCTGTGGGTATTCAGTAACCAGTACCCCTGCATTCCTGGATCAGCCTCTCCCTTGTCTGACACTTCTGTGGTTTGTCTGTGCTTTGCTCAGCCCAGGCCTCACAAAATGTTCAGTGTGATATATTTGGAACAATGTGAAAAGAGGCTGCTAAAAATTTGGGATTATCGCGTAGCTTCTGCCCCTCCCTGAGCAGCTGTGAAAAGATTCAAGAGTGCAAATGAGAAGCTGGTATTTGAAAATGTAAGCAAGCAGTGTGTTTTAGTGAAGAGGAAAGTATAGACATCTGCAGTACATAAAATATACCAGGACTCGTCCAGTCTGAACCTTAATGCATTTTCAATCTCTCTTTCTTTTAAAAAAAAGCAAAACAAAACTCTTGAGCTAAAATATGGACTGTAAGCATCTGGCCTTACAGCTTTGAGCTGAATATAGATGACTTGAGTTTCTGCTTTTTCTGCTGACATTTAATGTGACCTTGAGTGGATTGTTTCACTTCTGTGCCTTACTGTACTTTTATTTAAAAAGCCAACAGAAATAAATTAGTTTCAAATTTAATTCCTTTGCAAAATGTTATTCATAAAATTTTTTCCAAGCCTTTGCTGTCTGGGAACATACATACACATATACATTACATATATACATACATATATATGTGTGTGTGTGTGTGTGTGGTTTTGTTGTTTAGATGTAAACTCTTGCATTGCTGATAATTTCAAGTATCAGTTAAGGTAGTATCTTTTAATTCAATCTATGCTGTTCCATCAGTAATGCAGAAACAATGTTGACTGCTGTATCAGTGAAGTGTTTTTTTGTATGTGATGCCTGTTGTGAGCGTTTAAAGATATCCGACAGTACAGAAGGTCAGCACTGGTTTACAAAAAAGGCGGTTATGCTCATCTGAGCACTCCCTGCTCAGCTTTCCATCAGCTGAAAGTTTGGTTCAAAAAGCTGTTTAGTTGAAGTCGGAGATAATATCAGAAAGTACTGAGTTTCAGAGTAGAAGCACAAAACAGTTCAAGTAAAATACCTTGTGGACTTTCATGGATGTTAACAACGTGACAAGCCTGCGGTGGTCAGCAGAACCACGTGGCTTTTATTGTCTTTTCGGCTCGTATAGTGTTTTAGCTTTTTAGATAGGGAAAATTGTGCCCTTTGAGAATTTTTATGATTTTCCAAAAGTTTGAGATATAATTACTTATGGGAAAGGTCTCTAGTCTTACCTCAGTGGAAATCCAGCTAGATAGGTTGACCAGAGCCTTGTCCTGTTGTTTCTCACATTATCCAGTGATGCAGCACAGAGCCTCTCTGGCTCTTTGTGTCGCCAGAATTTCACATGTTGCAGCTTGTCTTCTGCATCTTATCACATCTCTGTGCAGCCCTGAGAAGAGAATGCTTCTGGCTTCTCTGTGTTGAGCACATAAACAGTGCATCCACAAATGAGGAATTTCTCTTGCCACAAGCTAATGCAGTTACTAAAGCAATATTTGTGTGTGCTGTGGTAAGGTAATGTCTATTAATCTCATAGCATCCCGTCTATTCTGTTGGCAGACAATGATGAACCTCTCTTGAGTGGTTCTGGAGATGTTTCCAAAGAGTGTGCAGAAAAAATTCTGGAGACGTGGGGAGAGTTGCTGTCCAAATGGTGAGTGGCAAAATGGCATTCTAAAAATTAAAATTCTGAATGCTGTCAGTCTGTTTGCTCCTTCTGTCTGGATTTTTTCTTATTTCCAGAAGCCATCTGAAATCAGTTTGGGTTTAGTCCTCTTTCATCCCCATAACCCCCCATATTCCCTGGCTTTGGATTTCTTCAGGGAATGTTTTTAAGTATTTTCAGTTTTGAGTGCATATTTAAATACAGCATAGAAATTGTTTTATGCTGCTTCCTTAGGTGATTGTCTCTTAAAATGAGTGTTACATATACGTAAACTGCACTGGAGTTTTGTTACAGAAAAATCTAAGCTAAGTAATAAAAGAAGAGGTGCACTTTCTTGTCTTTATTTGCATAGATCCCTTCCATTCCTCTTTGTAATTCTGATTTATTTCACAGCCGTTTTTCCCTGCAGCTGTCATATCTTAGTAACCACAGCTTAAGAATATGGGAGATTTGTACTTGGATAGCAAAGATGCTTTTCCTCCCTTCTCTGAAGGAAGATGGCTTTAGAGCCTGCCAAGAGGGAAGTACATGAGTTCTATTTTTTTTTTCCCAACAAAATGCCAATTTATAAAAAGAGCGTTTCTTGACAGTCAAGTTGCTAATGCAACACCTGCTTCCCATTAATGAAGGTTCCTTTAGTCACTCACCTTCAAGTAGCCTGAGTGATTTTAAGAAACTGATGTTAATTATTGAAGAACTCAGGGTGTTTTTTTTTTTCTTTTTGCAAAGAGAGATGACAAGCACAACATCATATTGAGCTCAGATATGCTGTGTTTCAGCTCTTGCTTTAGTTGTTGCCTTCTGCTACTTAATATCATAGAAGAGCAGGATGAGGGCTGTATTCTTACCGAGGGCATTGGATCTAAGGAGTAGGACAGCAGATTAGAGGGAGTCTAATGCACTTTAGCAGAGGGAAAGCACTGATGTGACCTCTTAACCAGGTCTCCAAACAATTAAGGTTATCACGGCTTAGTATTATTTCTTCTGCAGTTGCTTGGTGCTCATTTAGACAGCAGTTTTTACTGCTTGTTTTTGCACTACTGTGTTGGACTTGGTTGATAGGAATGGGTGCAACAGAAATGGACACTTATGTAAGGGGGTGGCTGCGCTAAGGTTGTCTTTTCTTCCCTCTCCTGGACTTATAGAAGCTCCATTAACAACTGAGCTCTGTTCATTTGTTGCTATGAGAAAGTTTCAGCTTGAGTTTTTTGTAATTCTTCTGAGGGCTGAAAGATAATTAAGCTACCTGACTCCAATTGAAAATGTTTTGGCAGCTCTAAGAGGATATGAAGTGCTTCTTTGCTAATGCTGGCAACAACAGCTTTAATGTGTGTTAAAGGGCTTTCCTTCTTAACTAACAATGAGTATTTGGAAATAATGATCCTTGAGCTTTTAACATAAGAGGATTGAAAATCATAAAAATCAGAGTTCAGGTAACTTCATGCTAGGTTTTTAGAATCCTATAATTAGATTTATATAGCAATTAAATGTGTGCTGGTATTTTGTGATTTCTTATTAACGTTTGGCTCATACTTTATAACTGGTGAGTCACAATTTTTTCATCTCAAGATAGTTTTGAAAAATGTGATAGTGTATGGCCACAGCATTAAAGTTCATGGCTGTATTCATTAGAATTACTGTTCTTACTCAGATCAGCCTTGATTTGATAGGCCTTTACTGTGACTGGTCTTTGATTTTAGTATTTGGTATGGTAAGTATTTTATATAAACATGTAAGCGTGATATGTAAGTTTATAGTTATGGATGTATGTAGATGTAAGTGTAGTTGTTATATAAACATTAGCATAATTATTTTGTTTAAAGAAAGCAAAATGAAGGAGGATGTAATGACTGTAGCTCCTGTGTGATACAAACTGAGTTAAATGTCCAGCATGGCCCAGATGGCTGCAGGTCATTGTGCTGGAACTGAAGGAGGGCAATAAGGATTCCCAGCCTGTGTAAAATTGTCAGCCATGTATGCCAGACTGTTAAGGCAGATTATTAAATACAAGTTTATTAAAAGAATGCAATCAATATGAATTAAGTTCAGCTTTTGCCTTTATTTATCAGTGCTCTTAATCATTTTACATAGGGTGTTTTTTGGGGTTTTTTTCTGTTGTTTTTTTTGGTAACTGCAGAAAAATTATAATTTCTTTGATTTAAGGGCTCTGTATTTTGGGCATTTAATGTATGAGCCACAAATGGATTGTTGAGCTTAACTTTCTGTAACTGCATAAATTAAGTTCAGTTTTTACAACTTGAGTGCTGTAATTTATGAGCTGTCAACCAGTCCCACTTGAAAAAAAGGGAACTGTTTAGTTGGGAATAACTTGTGTAACAGTGGCAGCTCTAGAAATGTCTGGGTGTAGCTTGAAAACCCTGCATGGTTTTTTGGTAGTTCTGCTACAACCGAGTTCCATGGTTACCTGTCCACTCAGGTGGAAGGAGGAGAGAGCAGTGTTTGCTTCTGCAAAGTGTTCAGTTTTTTGGTGTGGTTTGAGCTTGGACTTTTACAAACGTGGTACCTCTTCCCCTAGTTTCTAGTTTTTGCTGTGTGCTTTTGGTTTGTTTTATAATGTATGCTTTTATTATATCTAAATTTCTTAGGAATCAGGAAGATAGTTTGCAAAGTTCTCCATATCTGTTTTTTCCTTAAGTTCTCACTTTGTTAAGAATTTCAGTTATTCTTGACATGCGGAGCATCTCCATGTTCTGTCATCTGGCGTGTCTGGTGCTGCACTCACTTGTTCACCTACTTGTTTATTTCTGCATGGATAATCGTAACAAAGCCTTCCCCTACACCAGGCACCTCAATTTGAGTGTGAGGCCAAAGACATTGTCAGCACTGGTGAGAAGTGGTGTCCCTGAGGCCCTGAGAGGAGAAGTCTGGCAGCTGCTGGCAGGGTGTCATAACAACGATCACCTGGTGGAGAAGTACCGCATCCTCATCACAAAGGTAGAATGCTTTCTTCCATTTCCCTCCCTCTGAAGTGCTGATGTAAGGAAATAGAGAAACTCCCAAGTATGTAACCTCTGCTGAAAGGCTGATGTGTTGTCTGAGTATGGTGTATCAACCAGTGAGGGGAATTCAGTCAGCAAAACAAAACCCAACAAAACTAACATGCAGTATTAGTTATTGCCACATTTCTAGAGTGTTTTCATAATCCTTGCTATACCCAGATGAGTTCTGAGTTAATTTGTCAGAAATTAATATTCTGTTAATTGCATTCATAAGTGACAGATTCAGGGAGCTCATTTCCTTTGCTTGTTTGGATTTCCTGGATGAAAGCTGAATTTTGTTCTGTTGTCTTATTAATGTTTATGCTAAAAATCCAATGCTACTTGAATTGCAGCTTTTTTTTTTTCTGAGATAGAAAAAACATCACGTTGTACATTTTGCACTAGAAGCAGATTTTTAACTTCTCATCTTGAATGCTGACCTCAATAACATGGGAAAATAATAATAATAAAAAAAATCAGTTACAGCCATGGAGTGTTTCTGAAAGTTCTGGAGTGACAAAGAGGACACAAGATGAGATATTCCTTCCTTACCAGAAAATCCATGTGCTGATTTGGTTTCAATCATTATTGTTACAGATAAGTTTTCTATTTTACTGTTTTCATCAATTGTGTGTCTCTAGAAGGACTGTGTTGAATTCCTTAATACTGCTACCTGCATAGTAGGACTGTAACTTGTGTTTGTGGTGAATGAATCACATAGATACTACGGAGGCTGAGTGCTCTTGCGGGGAGCATGTCAGAGCTACCCTTGCAGTGCTGTCACAATTGCTTTGTGACTAGATGATTGTGTCACTTTTCCCTCTGTTTCAGTATTTTGGTATCAGGATGGGAAAGGTGGTCTCTGTGGCACAGTGAATGGCACATCGTGCAGCCATCTTTCTGATAAAAGAAATAATAATGAAGTGTTTAAGTCTGTGAGACCTTTCTGCTCATTTATGCTGGGCAGGCACAAAGGAGATAACCTGGATGTGATGTGTTGGAAGCATCTCTGGAGTCCAAGTGCAGGGGGTTGGCTGACCAGCACTGCACCCTGCAGCAAGAGGATGGCTGCGCCTGCAGCGGTCATTCAGCGTGTAAACTAATTAAGGAATTAAAGACAATGAGCATTGGATGACCATTTTCATGCCCTGCTGCTTCACGTTAAGTTGGTAGTACACTACCAGCAATAACCAAGTCTAGCAAATGAACATGAATTCTGTTTTAAGATGGGAGTGCCTTATTAGACCACTGTTCTGGCTATTTGCCTTGTGACTTAAATATGAACTACATGAAGATGGGCTGCGATTCTTTCTGTAGGGTGGGCAGAGAGGGTTGTGCCTTTAGAGCAGAATTATCTGTTTGGTGAATTCACACTGCAGTAGTGATTTTGTCAACCTGCAGACAATGGAGTGAGAAAAGGTTGCCAAAAAGGTTATCAAGAAGGTTATCACTGGCTGATGAGGACCTGAGCCAGGACTTGGAAAGATGATGTTTGCAGACCCACTGTGTATAGTATATGCTAACAGTATGATGAAGCACTTCTACATCTTGTCCTTATTTTTTTTATTTTCAAGCCTTTAATACATTATTTGATAATTTTTAGGTCTAATGCAAATAATTATTCTTATTGCCCTGAAAATAGCAGCTCAGTTACAGTCAGTATGCACCAGAGGCAAGGTGCTTTACGATGCACTGCTTTGCTGGCCTCGTAACGCTCTGTCAGGTTTTGCATGTCACTAATGCAAACTCCACTCTAACGAGAGTGCAGTTATTGGTATTACCGTGCACTGGAAATGGTCTGTCGAGGAAGGCTGCTGTGGTGTAATGTTGAGAAGTTGCTGTGAAACCTTTGCTCTTCAGTGCAAGCAGGAGATGCAGCGTGGCACTCTGAGTACTCATAATCCGGTGCCCCTTCTCTCTTAATGTTGACCTCTATTTCTGTAGCTGTATTTGATTTCTGCCAGACTGTTTGTGACCCCATGTGGCAGCACAGCCCCAAATTAATAAGGATCTGTGTTGACAGCTGCTTCAAAAGCATCTGGCCTCTTTCAGTGATTTTTTTTATTGTGAGCAGGGTGTTGGATGTGGTCTGTCCAGCATTTCTTGTGATGTTTGCTGCTTTCCTGTGGAATTGTGGCTTCTGGCGCTTGGAGAATTGTGTTTTTAGCTTTGTTTTGCAAATTAACTGCTGTGAGAATAATTTCTTGTTTACTGTTAAAGTGTGGGTACCCAACAGTTGGAAGAGAAATGTCTTCCAGTGGGTTTCCCCAGTGAAGGCTGTATCTATTTGTCCTGGTAAATCTGATTTGTGCGTGAAGGTGGAAAAACAACACTGAATCCACAGCTTAAGGTGTGCTGTGAGAAGCCTTTGTGACCGTGTTCTTTCATTCATTATCTGCTCCATATTGTTTTGGTAAGCACTAGCTGGGTTTGGACTCTGTGCTTTTATTGTTACAGCAGTGTCTGGGTTGCACCACTGCGGTGCTTCCACAAATTACTTTTGAGAATTTGTACACCATCTGTGTGCAATAATGAAGCTTTTAGCAAACTCCAGATTGCCACGCTCATGATGGAGTGTGTGGCTGAAAGCCAGCCCAATGAATTGAGGTCAGGTCCCCACTGGGGGCTGAAAGAAAACTCTAGGTGAGACGATCTTGACAATCCTTTGAGAGGCATCTGTTCCTGGTAGGACTTTGGCAGTCATGGTTATGGCTGCTGATCTTTGGGCTTTGGCCCCTGAACGGGAGGAGGAGAGAGAAGGGGACTCACTGTGGGCATCAGTGAGTACCTAAAGGAAAGGTACTGAATGTTTTTAACAGCCGTAGATGGAAGGAGATGTGGCTGAATGTGAACCATAAAGCTGGTTGCGGAGGTTAAAAGTAAATCATCCTCAAAGCAAAACAGACAATGCCTACTTTTCAGACCAGATTTTTCGAGGGTTAATACACCTCCCGAACCTTTCAGATCAGTGGAGGTCTTGCGATTTTCTTGCAGATAAATGCTTCAAAATACCACAATTTTAAGAACCTGATATTTGAAATATCGAGGGAACAATAAGAAGTTTGGGGTGTAAGTCTGTGTGGGAGGACATAAAAGGATTAAACAAACAGAAAAACCCACCCAAACACGAGCTGTTGTACCAGATAAATACACCTTATTAAGAAAAATTCAACATGAGAGGGACATCTTGTGGTACAACTTAAAGTAAATAAATAAGTGCAGTGCAGTGGCAGAGGGCTGTCCTGGGATGTCACCCTGAGTAACATTTCTGACAGTTGTTAATCATGCTCATAGTTGGGCTCCTGACGGTTTCTCCTGCAGCAGGGCTCTCGCTGCTCACTTTCTCATTTTCCCCTTCCTTTGTCTCCGTGAGCAGAGGATTACAGTCCACAAGTTCTACCAAATACACCCTCAGTCTTGGTGCAAATTACACTAATATTTAATGAAGAAATTAAAATGTCAGTACCATTATTTGAGTGGATGGGTTGCTTCATCAGTGGCATGCAATACAGCAGTGCTTTAGCTGCGGGTGGCTAACATTTATTTTCCATGAGTCGCAATCAGGATTCCATGTGTTCTTTTAAGAGGAATCTGTGTAATTTTCTAGGAGTACAGAGGGCCACAATTGTGTATAATTAATTGAAATTAAACATAACTTACATCTGAGAAGCACAGTATGGAAGAAGTATGACATAGGTTTGCTGTTGGTGCGCCTGAACTTGCAGATCCCTTGTTTGATGAGTTTTGATCATGTGGTGATAAAAGTTTAATTATCTTTTATAAGCAGTAGGTCTCCCAAGAATTCTCATTGTAATTTTGAGTTCTTGAATACCTTTTAATAGTCTCAGCTGAGGTTGCACTACATCACTGGGAGAAACGCCTAAATGCAGAAGTATTTTCAGTGATTGGCACCCAGAATCCAGGCCCTCAGCTACCAAAAATACACGTTTTCACATCTCTTAGAGGCGACTCTTGGTTGGCTGCTTGTGCACTGGACCCCAGAGCTGGTCTGGTAGGGTTATATCCTGCTTGGTCACCTTTTTAGTTCCAGTTCCAGCCTTCCCAGTGTGCCGCAGGTTGGTGTGCAGGGAGGCTTGAGAGTCAATGTGAGCTCATGGTCGTGGTTTGGGTGCATGCAGTGAGCAGCTGTAGGTTGGCCTGGACATGGAGCAGAGCCCTGTGCTGAGGGAACAGCGGGCTGTCAGCTAAAGGAAAACATTCTCTTACGTAGAAATGCCTGTTGGCAGTGTAGGAGTTAAGCCTGGACTACTAATAAAAATAAAACATGGAGGACGTTTTGATTTAGAGGAACATCTTTTGTTTTGAAATTTGAGCAACCAGACGTTGTTCTGGGCAGTCTCAGGATTTCCAATACTACCTTATTTTTATATATCTGAGATATATTTAAAGTTCAATGTGTGCTGTTTTCCTAAGGATGTTTATAATGTGCCTATTCATGCCTAAGGAGCCAGAAATACTATGTGAATCAATTGGTATGTAAATCATTCTCTGCTTTGGAAAGATAGGAGATCATTTCTCCGGCAGTAATTCAATCATAGCTTGTTTTTTGTATAACCACAATACACTTGCCTAAATTTAATTCAAAGTTTATGTTTCCTAGCTACAGTTCTAGTACTTAATTTTCCGTGGGTTGAAATGCCGTAAATTATAACAGAAATGAAGGACAATGGCAAAGTGATCTTTTGGGGGAAAGGGGTGGAAAAGTAACATTTTTGGTTTCAGACTTCTGTAGGAGACAGAGTAAAAATCTGCCAAGTCATGGCGTTGTCCAGCCAAGGCTTCTGACCAGCAAAAACACTGCAAAATGGATTTTCTACCTTCAGGTCGACCGAAATCCCAAGTGTTGCAATGTGATGGCTTTGATAGTGGTTCCTTTGGCTGTAACTCCATTTCCACTGGGGATCCAACCGTGTGACAAAAGCTTAGCTTACATCAACCAAAACCGTGGGTTTCGGTAGGATCCATTGTGTGGATTTAAGCTGGTACTGGTGACAATTGTGTGATTCCATTTTGGACAGAAGGACTCAGGTTGCTGAAGAGCCTCGCCTCGCTGCACTGCTGGTCAGCTCAGTGAGCAGCTCCCGGCCCTGGGCTCGGATCGAGCCTCTGCCTCTCTCCAGGGCGTGCTTTGCAGCTTGTTGAGTGGGTGAGAGGCTCTCAGGTGTTATCCTGTCGTTGGGCAAATGAGACAGCAGCATCCCATTACGACATCCACACCTCGGGAGCGTAGGAGAGGCATTTCTGGTCAAATGCTGGTGTGACTCCTGTGCACCACCACTCTCTGGAATGCCAGCAAGCTTTTTGTTCTGTAGAGCTGGTTTTGTTCGCGTTGGGTGCCGTCGCTGATAGTGACGCCTTTGCACTTTGTGTGCATGTACGCAGGAGGTGACTTTCCCTTCGGAGCAGCACCCGAATTACCAGCGAACTGCATCTCTCAGCTCGGATGCCCTTGGTTTCAGGTGTCTCCTAAGCAACACGAACTACGCGGGGAAAAAAGACGCCGTTTCCCCCCAGAACGGGCTCCCATAGAACGGGCTCCCCCCGGGGCTCCCATAGACAAGCCTCACGTCCCGCTAGACGCTCGCTCTCCTCCCTGCTCGGGCGGTGGGGGAGCAGGGCAGGGCAGGGCAGGGCACGGGCGGCAGGCGCCGCGCTGCAGGGACGCCTCGCCTCGCCGTTGGCTCCGAGGTCGCGCAGGGTGAGGCACCCGGCGGGGCCGGGGGGAGGCGGCGGCGATCCCGCGGGGCTCGGCCCTTCCCGGGGCGGGGGCTGCGGGGGAGCCCGGCCGGGTCCCCGCCGGCGCCGCGCCCTCCCCCGCGCTCCTGCCCGCCTCCCTCCCCTTCCTCCCGCCGTCCCCTCCCCCGGCTCCGCAGCGCCGGGCAGAGCGGAGCCGCCGCGCTCGCCGGGGACGCGCGGGGCTTTTGTTCGCCGGCGGCAGGTGAGGGCCGGGCCGCGGCCGCGCGGAGCCCCGGGCCGGGCGGGGGGCGGCGGGGCCGGAGGGACGCGATCCCGGCGGGGCGGGCGAACAAAGCGGCGCGCAAGATGGAGCCAGCAGAGCGGGGCTGCGCCCCCCGCCCCTCCGCGCATCCCTCCGCACGGGCGGCCGCGGGAGGCGCGGACCGGGAGCCGCCGCTCGGTGGGCGCGGGGCGGGCGGCGGGGAGCGGCGGAGCGGGGCGGGGATGATGCCGTAAAACGCTTTCCCCTTCTCTCCTGTCAGCGTTCGGGAGGACTCCCATCCGCGCTCGAGGAAGGCTGCTTCTCCCTGTCCCCCATCCCTCAGCCCTCCTGAGAGAGGCCGCCCGCCCGGAGGGCTCTCATAGCCGCCCTGTGTCAGCGTGAAGTTGCTGACATGACCGCCGCCGGGTCCCCGTGCAGCGGTAGCGGCACGGAGCCGGGTTTAAAGGGGAATTGCGCTGCAGACAATGCACAGCAGCGGCAGCTGGAGCAGCCCTGGGGACCCGAGCTCCGGTTCTGACATTGCTGCACGCAGAGCCCCAGCCGCAATGACAGCAGCTGCCTGGGGCGGCTGCAGGCAGCAGGCAGGAGCATGAAGTAGAGATCACTGCAGTGCTCAAGATGAACTCCTCTTTGGTTGGCAACCAGAGTGGCCGGCCATTCTGTCTCCTGGCCATTAGCTATTTGGAGACCATCAATTTTTGCCTCCTGGAAGTGGTTATTATTGTGTTCCTCATGGTGCTGATTATTTCGGGCAACATTATTGTGATATTTGTCTTTCACTGTGCACCTCTGCTGAACCACCACACCACCAGTTACTTCATCCAGACTATGGCGTATGCTGACCTCCTGGTGGGCGTGAGCTGTCTGGTGCCTTCTTTGTCCCTGCTGCACTACCCAGTTGTTTTAAGCGAGTCTTTGGTTTGCCAAATCTTTGGTTACGTGGTATCGGTGCTGAAGAGCGTCTCCATGGCCTCTTTGGCGTGCATCAGTATTGACAGGTACATTGCCATCACCAAACCGCTGACCTACAACACGCTGGTCACCCCGTGGAGACTGCGGATCTGCATCCTGGTCATTTGGCTGTACTCCTGCTTGGTCTTCTTACCCTCCTTTCACTGGGGAAAGCCTGGATACCACGGGGACGTGTTTCAGTGGTGCGCCAATTCCTGGAACACCGACCCCTATTTCACTCTCTTCATCGTGGTGATGCTGTACGCCCCGGCAGCTTTCATTGTCTGCTTTACGTACTTCAACATCTTCCGCATCTGCCAGCAGCACACCAAGGAGATCAACGAGAGGAGGGTGCGCTTCAGCTCTCAGGATGGGGAGGCAGGGGAGGCACAGCCCTGCCCGGACAAGCGCTATGCCATGGTTCTTTTCCGTATCACCAGTGTCTTCTACATCCTCTGGTTGCCCTACATCATCTATTTCCTGCTGGAGAGCTCCAACGTCTATAGTAACCGTGTTGCATCCTTCTTGACCACTTGGCTTGCCATTAGCAACAGTTTCTGCAACTGTGTCATTTACAGTCTCTCCAACAGTGTCTTTCAGAAGGGGCTGAAGCGTCTCTCAGGGGCGATTTGTGCCTCTTGTGCTAGACAGAGGGTAGCCAAGGACTCCTCTACCTCTAGGAGCAAAAGATCTTCCAATGGATGTCACGTTTAAGACACCTAGAAGCTTGACTGGGAAGTGCAGGGACAGCTCTGTAATTTGCAAAAAGTTAAATATGATTTTATGATGTCCAGATTTGCAAAAAGGTTTCTGAGAAATGCTGCTGACACAGAAGAATCAGGAGCACATATCGTTGTGGTTTCACTTTAAAAAAAATTATTGCTGTGGAGGCGGCCGTGGAGTTTCACCTCCATATTCGTTTTTAAGAATAAAGCTGTATCTTGACACTTACCTCTCCAGCTGGTGTGACTGAATGGAGTGGGTGTCTGAGAGCTTCAGCAGAATGTAGTCTTTCTTACAGTTCTGCTAGGTTCTTTTGAGATTCGTGCTTCACATGTAAATGATAGATCCGAAGTGGAAATGTCACGGTGTATGGTATATTACAGGGATTTTTTAAAATATGCCAAAGTGTATTGACAGAATTTTCCAGCGTTGTAACAGAAGGGGCCAAACAACTTGTTTTTCAGTGCTACCTAGACAGGACTTCTAGAACAGTGGGGAACAATGTGGATGTTTTCTCACGAGCGTGGATTCGTGGAGCTGAGTGCAGCGCTCTGATCTGAGCCGTCCCCGGTCCCATCCCTCTGCTTGGCTGGGTGTGCAATCAGAATACAGCGACTGCATTTTCCTGGTTGTTGTCAAGTAAGAGAAACTTGAATCAGACCACATCTAGTAGTTAAATAAAACGTGTTTTGATAAGCTAAGAGAAAAATAGTTGTCATTTTATGATAGCAGAATTGTGGCAGCCACTTGAGAGTGATGCCAACATGTGAAATTTATTCTCCAAACAGTGGAGAAATGCCACATTTTTGTGTGGAAATTTTCTCAAGAACAACTTTAAAAATAACATATTCTTCCCCCCTACCCCCCTTTTCTTTAATCTAAATTCTTTTGATATTTTACATACTAGAACTTAGGGAGAAAGGAAAGAAAACAATTGTCTTCTAAACAGCTAAGGGAACTATGTTGTAAATTTAACTGTAGTATTTGAGTTATTCATAAGTGCACAGAGCTAAATCAGAGACATTTTTCTTTAGGCTTCCGGGGATTAAAGATGGTTCGAATATAGCAGGAGCTAAATCCTGTTGGCAAACACATATTTAACTGGTCAAACAATGTACAGTATATGAGAAACAAAGTTTCATTGACCACAGCTTTTCTCAGGCTTGCTTAAATGAAGTGTTTTTGAGTATTGTGATGCCATTAAGAATTCAGTACAGCCCTCAAATTGATTGATTTTTCAAAAGAATGTCTTTTTACTGGTGTTGTATTGGAGTAGTAAAGCGTTTGTGAGCCATGTCCTGTAGCAGTGCATTACATCTGCATGGCCCTTTGCAGCCCTGGCACTGCGTTCGGTGCTGTGACTTTGGGGAATTCTTGGAGCTGTTGTATGAAGTCGTGGTGGGTTTACACTTTTCATACTGGGAAAGGAACAAAAAAAATAAGGAAAGTTAGTTTCAGAAGCGTGTGTTGGAGCTGGGGCAGTTCTCTTGGCCAAAGGAAGGACTGTGTGTATTTGTACTCTGGTCTGCTGTTGTTGTTGACCAAGATGATCTCTGTCTTTTAGTGGTCCTGCAGGCACACACGTCCCCTCCTCTATGATCTGCTGGGAGCCCCAGTCCCTGGGCTCCTGTGCCTTGCCCCAGGACAGAGCCGTGTCCTGATCTGCTTTCAGTGTTCATCCATACTCCAGGCTGGTCCAGATGAGTTTCCTCCTTAGTTTATCTGAAAGTTTAAGGCTGTGTAAATCCTCATGCCCTCGCAACATTGCTTGTTGTCTTTCATATTAAGATGTTGTCTAGGTTAAGGGCTTACGCCGTCATCTTTGCACAGACAGCGCAGAGGAGAACCGTCTGCCAGGCTGTGTCTGTCTGCAGTTTGGTCAGAGACACCTGGCTGTGCCAGGTAGCCTTGGCGGGTGGAGCAGAGCATGGTGGTGCAGTGAGTCATTTATAAACGGTGCATTAGCTCACAGCTGGCTAATTGTTCTCTAGTGTTTTGTAGCTGTCGTGGCATGGGTGGGCTTTAAGGAGCAGTTTCAGGGCTTTAGTCACTAATATCGAAGCATTTCTGTGTGGTATTTTTGGAGCAGCCTCTCAGGTAAACTCCCAGTAGCTTTTCTCTGACTCTTCACCTTAGCTAAGATTTCCATGTCTTTGAAGCAATGCAATCTAGCATTCAGAGCATTTGATTAAATTTAATAGAAGAAAAAAAACAATCTGCTGGGGCTTAAAACCCTAAATATGGTCATTTCAAGTTAAAGTGGAAGCTGGAGGACAATTTTTTTCCCCTCCAAATTTTATGGCATGAATAAAAGGTTTAAGTAGGAGTATTCAGTGCTAGTTTTTGAGAATATGGAAGTTTAGCATAAATTGCAAGGACTTAATGATGGCATAGAGATTTAACTTGAATTGAAGCAGTTGCTGCTTAAGCTGTAAGCCTGGACTTGCACTTAGTGTAGTGGTTGGTACAGGTTTAGATGGAAGTTTGCAGCCATTGTTGCTTGCAACTGAGCTTTAGTTGTGATATTCATAACAGCTAGGCTTTCGTTCACTCACTCATCTCCAAGTCTTCAGCTCGGGTGATTACCATGAGAGGTGAACGTCAGAATCTGGAAGTCTCTTCCAAGGTAAGAAGAGGGGAATTGCAGCCAGCTGAAGCATTCAGGTTTCATCCCGCGTTTTCAGGCAGTTTCTAAGAGTGCATCACTTGCCTGGTTCATTAGTCTGTATTTCTAGTTCTGTCTGTGTTATCTGTGTTTTAAATTTGAAGTTATATTTTCCCTGTCAGTTAAAGGCTGATCAAGGTTTATAGGCGATGAGGTGGTTTAAATATATCCATACTGTTTGACTCCACTGTCCTCAGTGGAACTGCACGGAGGTGCTTCTGGCTCCCTGTGCCAACTGTGCAAGAAAGAATTTTGGGAAGTATTACCTTGTTTTCTGAGCAGTCCATTTGACATCCTTCCTCACGCAGTTAACGTGAGGCACAGTAGTCCTTTTCATCACAATACGTGCTATGAGGTGTTGGGCAGCAGGCTTTCCGCTTGGATTGCTTTCATCGCTGTACATATGAAACTAATCTTTCCTGGCCATACCTGTGTCAGAGTGCCTGGTCATTTACAAGTTGGTGTCGAGAGCACTGTGTAAACGCCATGATGGAGACAGGACAGAAATCAAATTATATCTTATAAAAATTGTGTGTTGTGCTATAGTTAAATGAACTAATTTTGAGAGTCCATTCTATTTTTTATTAGAGTTCTGTCTCACTTTCAAATCGAGCTGCTGCAAGGTCCAATTTACGGGGTAGAACTCAGTAGGGTTTTTTTTAATGCCACAGGAGAAGGTTTCTATACGCACAACTTCTCAGAATAAATACTTGCTTCAAGGAGCATTTGCTTCATTGAAAACAATAGCACTGGCAGTTTGGGCTGCGGTGGCATTGTTGTTTCCTAAATAGGCTGGGAGAAAATCTGTGAATTATCATTGTAATCATTTTTAATCTTGTGACAGTATTTTTAAACACAACAGTTACCTTTTGTGTGAAGCAAAAGTTCTGTTGTCATCTACTGTTAGTTTTTTATTAAATATTACTGGTTTCTGTGGTCTTTATTTACTTTTGGAGGGGTTGTACTTGTATCTCAAGCTTCTTATCACTCAGAAATTCGTTTCTATTAGTTGGAATTGTGACGTGGCTCTGTGTCAGAGCACCAAGGGACAGTCGTGAATATTTGTCCTAAATCTTCTACAGGGAGAAAGCGGGGCAGAGGACTGAGGCACGGGGCATTCAGGAGCTGCAGGAAGGATCTTTCTCAGAGCAGAAACTTGAATGAGAATTCCTGAATTTTAGCCCTGCGCTGCATCTCTGAGGCATCTCTCCTTCCCCCTTCGCATAAAGGTTTTACGCGTAAGAAGTCCTAAATTTCAGGAAAAAGATGCTTCCAAAGGACACGTTGTGAAATGGAAATATTCAGTGTGAAAAATTGATGAGCAGCTTTCTGATATTTGTTGTGTTGTTAGCAGCTGTACTGAACCTTTGTGAGCTGGGAAGGCAAACTTCTCAGTCTGCCCTTATTCCACATCTGAATTTGAAGTTGGTTACACTTGTATCCCTAGCTCAGGTTGGTGCTTTAGAAGGTATTTTTCCTAGGAACTAACATGTGAGCGTGGGAGCCAACCTTTAGGCGTGACAAACAGAAGGCCCATTTTTTTCCAATGGCTTTATTAATCTATTGTATTTATAATTCTGTATGAGAAGGTGAAAGTTTTGAAGGTTTTATTTAATCGTTTAAACACATCTTTAGTGCTGCGTGCTTGAAGCATCTGCTAAAACATCTGCCTGACCTGGTCCTTGTGTTGTTCCTAAGGATAAAACCCCTTTTCTTCCCATCTCCCACTTTGCAGAATGCAGTGGCACATCTTTTCAGTGATACCGTTCAAAATAAACTTGAACTTTACCTTGCCACCAATTCTGTCTGAAGCTGAAAAAGCACACTTGTATCTGATGCAAGAGGTATAAAGCCTCCACGGTTTCTGTCTGACTGTGGGAGAAGGAATGGGCACTTCACAACCCCTGGGGCTGCCAGGAACCTGCTGAGGCTGCCAGGAAGGCAGAAGCTTGGGGGAGGAGGCCAGGTCTGTTGGTTCTCCCCAGGAAAGCAGTACTTCCTCCCTGTTCTGCAGGCTGTGTCTGTTCCCTGCTCGTCTCTTTCCACTCTCTCTAGCCCCTCCTTTAGGATGATGAGAGAGTTCCCTATGATGAAAATAGTATTTTTTACGTTAGGAATGTTCTGACTTGAGGCCGGCATCTTAAAGCTTCAAGGTTGTCATTTCCTTACTGCCTATGCATTGCTGTCACCACTTTGAAAGATGTTTTCCGCAGAGAAGCCAAGGCAAGCTAAAGTTATATACACAGCAAGCTTTTGGAAGAGGAAAGCTTTTGAATGTTAAAATGTAGTATAGTAGAAGCAGGTCATTGTGTTTAGAGAAAGAAACCGAAAGTTGCTGCCAGGGGAAACAAACAAAAGAAACCTGTGGGACAGCACTGCGTGTGTGCACTTCTGGTATGATGTAAGCTGCAGTTGTGTCAACACAATGGAGTATTTAGTTTGGGTCACATCGTTTAGAACACGTTGTTGTAAAGATGGAGTTAACCTTTCCTGCAGTGCTGCGGCGCTCGGGTTCTGCCCCTGCTGGGAGCAGGGATTCTCCTGCTCTGTTGCCGCGTGGCCGAGCCTTGGGGTGGTACAGCTGGTGTAGCTGCTTTCTGCTTCACCTGTGACTCGAGGTTATCTGGGTGTGAAATGCTGTTAGGCAGAGAGCTGTGCTCGCGGTTCTCTGCTCCGTACTGACTTGTGCTGCTCTGTAGCTCCTGCTCCCATCGCCGTGTCACACAGAGCGCCGTCTGTCTGCTCTGGGTGTGTGTAGTGGTTGGTGCAAGGAAGTGCTTGCGGCTTTCACCTGTAAACTGTTTGCTTCTCT
Organism: Perdix hodgsoniae; assembly: GCA_035772895.1. Taxonomy (NCBI): domain Eukaryota; kingdom Metazoa; phylum Chordata; class Aves; order Galliformes; family Phasianidae; genus Perdix; species Perdix hodgsoniae. The sequence goes on along the minus strand of JAPSGF010000020.1, from coordinate 1,605,038 downwards.
TGAGCTTTGGCACTTAGTGGAAATGTTAATGTAAGCTGTATGTTCTTGCATCCCGACCCAAGTTGTTTATTTACAACCTGACTGCGCTTGGACCGTCTGCACAGTTGGAGCTGATTCTCCACTTGATGAATTTGCAGTTAGTGAAACCGAGAGCCAGGGGTGATCCCCATCTGTGTGTTGGCCTGGAAGCAGATCCCTGCGGGCAGTGGGCTCTGCATGCTGGTACCATGGGGGTGGTAGTTCTGGAATTGAAGCATTGGATTCTCAGGCGTCGCTGGAGACCCTTCGGTTCAAAAGTTACACAGTTGAAGCAGCCCCTCCTAAAGATGAACTCAACAAGTCTTGCTGTGCATGTGTGTCATCCTTCACTGCTAGGGAGCTCACGTGAGATGAGCAGTCAAATATTTGATCAAAAAAAGTCATTCCTTCATTGTAAAGTGGAAAAAAGGTCTTTTGGGATTTCAGCTGTAAGTGAAGCCTTGAAAATCAGTAATTAGATTAGTAAAGGGTGACGTTCTAATATGCTGGCAGGAGTACTGAGGGATTTGTCAGGGGAAAACAGCCAGACTTCGCACTGAAGTGGCGTAGGTATATTTATAGTGCTAGTGATAGTTGTGTGTGCGTGAAGACTTTGGACTATTTTAATATAGCGTAAGGCTTTGAGCTTTAGCTGACTGAAGTTGCTCGTTTTATGAAGTTACATTAGTACAACACTGTGAAATATTTTTAAATATTAGCATTGCTGGGTATTAAGAGTGTTTCATAAAAACATTTTTAAAAACATTTTCTATGGATGCTGTCAAAGGAATTGATGTTTAGCATACCAAGAACCCTGGGAGCGGTGAGGTGCTGGGTGTGTTCCTGATCAGCTCCGTTTTGGGGGGATTTGGTGTTTCTTGAGGATGAATTGTCATTAAAACCTACAAAAAATAATGGTGTGGTTAATGCTGGGGCCGCAGGAAGCAGTGCTCCCTCCAGCCCTGCTTTGGAACTGCCTGAAGGGATCTGACATCACACGTGTTGTGTTCACAGTGATGTCCGTGGAGGTGCTGTACAGCACGGTGTTTTGCAAGTTGCTATGCTGATAAATTTCTCTCCATATGTAACTTCTGAAATCAAGTTTCTATTGTAATTCTAGCATGTAAACACTAGATTCAATTTTGTATTCCTTTAATGAATGCAACAGGATGGAAATGAGTTTGCGATTGCTAATGATGAGCTTTCTTACTGTTCTTAATACTCGTGGGTATGTCTTTTCTTCAGGGAGATCAGAATTGTATTAGTACCTTTTAAATTGTTTTTCCACGTGCTGTTTACAATTAAACTGCAAGCATGGGAGGCTATGCATGCATGTGCTTTTAGGTTGCTTTGCTGAACAAAATACAGTGGAGCTGCATCCTTTGAAGGATGCTCTTTCGTCTGCCACGTTCCACCTCTCTGCTCCTTCGCAGTCGTGGGGACAGCAGAAGCCACTGCTAAGATCATCTCAGTGTGTTCTGCAACGTTTGTTTGTCTGTCTGAGGGTTGCTGTGAGGAGTCTTATGGGGAGACAGTCCAGCTCTGTACACAAGCAGTGCCACGGCTGGTGTCAGTGGAAAGGCCAAGAATGCACAAAATCACAGATAGGAATGCGTGTGTGTTTGTAGGAACTGTGTGCGCCTTTGAATGCTGGAAATCGTTTCGTATTCAAAGATGAGCAAGAGGTGTGAGTGCGAAACCCCTGCTGTGAAGGACTGCAGGAAACAAATCCACCAAAGCAGATCAGAAAAGCAGACAGGTGAATTTGAGCCTTTCCAACCCTTCGGTCTCGTTGTGACGCAGTGCTGAGCGCTGAGGTCTCAGCCTGGGCCTCGCAGCCCTCCTCACCTCTGCCTGGACCTGTTCTGTGGGTATCTGGGGAAGGGAGAGGAGGTGGAGATGGGGGTTTGGGTGTTCAGGACGGCTGAGGAACAGTTATCATTGTGGCTCCAAAAACGTATTTTGTGCCAACTCAGAATTGTTAAAACGCGGGGCAGAGGGATCCTCCTCCCCCTGTTCTCACAGGCGTTTCTGTAGCTGATTTTTTGGCTAAGGGCGATAATAGGAAAAAGTGTAGTTGAGCCAAAACCTACAAGTGTTACTGATTTAAAATAACTCACATATTTTTAAATATTAAGTGAACTACATTAAACTGAACTATGTAAATACCTGATGCTAAATCTTTGCATAATTGTTTCCAAGAGGTATTTTTGCTATGAGGTATTAAAACTCAAAGAACTGCATTGCTCCCTTTGAGATGATCTGTACCCTGGCTGTCATACATCTCTTGACTTGTTTCCTCTTTGCTGTAGATGCACATACATACAGATCTATGTATGTATTTTTAAAACAGACGGTTTAATGTGGTAGAGTTGTACAGTCACACAGTTTAGGGCTTTGTAAAATATGTCATTTTAAGAATGTCAGTGTGGTTCTTAGCGAATTTTATAAACACTTTTCTGAATCTGTCAGCACTTCCCATCGTAAGAGAAACTGCACATATTTCAGTGATTGTTCCACTGGTTCCATCTTCGTCTGCCATTTGTTTTGAATTGATGTAATCTTGATACTACTAAAATTTCAAGGGCTGTTGACGTGTTTCACATAGCCTAGGATTGCCTGTTAGCCAAATGTATGATCATGTATCAACAGTACTCAGTAGCCTTACTGTTCTGCCTAAAGCCTAGCTAATTTATTTGATATTCCCTCTTTAAAGAGAGGTCCTTGGGAGGAGCAGCATAGTTTAGGACGCTCCTTCTCTTTAAAGGGAAACTCAGAATTGAATAGCAGTACTTGTTGATCAGTGATGTTATTGTAGCCAAAGGATGCATGGGTGGTTACTAGGAAGTTTTTGCTTCAAGTTTCTTGATGAAATGTCGTGTTCTACAGAGCTGTGTGAAGAGTGTAGTTTTTTATTCTGAAATGCACTTGTACACTTTATTTGAAAGGTCTGAATGGATCATGAATACGTTTAAGAAATAAATGATACGTCACACGTTTTCACGTCTTGTCTCAGATGACTTTTATGTAAGTGGGCGGTGGTAAAGGTGTGTGCTTTGTGGGGTGGGTGGGTTTCTCCTCTCGTCTCTACTGTTCCCAGTACTCTGGTTTTAACGTAGTCACGAAGAGCAGGACAGCCTTCCATTTGCACTGTGTGTCTGCGTGTTACCCATATGTGATGTGGGGAGCTGCAGGCAGGCTCCTCTCTGTATTTTTCCTGTGGGAAACTTGAGCCCTAAAAGGAAATGAACACAGCTAAAGGGCTGCATATCACAAGGGATTCACTTTTATTTTTAGAATTGCTCTATATTGCCATATTTGGACTGAAAATATGCTGTATCAGTGCACTATTGTATCAAATTGCAGGTGTTTCTCTAAACCATTCATTTCATTTCCACGAATCCCTCTATTTATTTGTGAATGTTCTCTGGGTAACACTTCTGTTCTCAGGGCAGCATATCTCGTGAGAAGCTAACAAGCCTGCTGCTTTGAAAGTGGCTTTCGCAGTACTTCCTTAAGGTCTGAGTACCGGCTGTAATTCTGTGTGCTAAAATCCTCTCGCACTGCGTTGGTCCAAGGCACGTGCAGGGAATGTGCTCTGGGTAAAAGTCAGTGTTAATACTACGTATCAAAAGTAATCTTGGGAACGCCATTAACCTGCAAAATAAATAAATTTGGTGACGTAGCATCATACAAACATTAAAAATAGCTACCAAGTGACCTTTCAGTACTTCAGAATGTATGTGAAATGTGCAGATCTTATCAGAACCACTTACCCGTAGTGTGTAACGCTGTCCTGTCTGTACAAGTTTCAGACAGCTTTGGCTTTTTCTGCTCCTTGTGGCTGCTGGAAGCTGTGAGCTGACTCGCTGCTCTCTTCAGTGCCTTCCTGTGCCCTGCAGCAACGTGCCTTGTGCTGATCAGACCCCAAATGAAGCGTGTAATGTTTGCTGACTGATGGAATCTCCAGACCTTTCTTCTAACAGTCATTTCTGACTGTATGACAAAACCAAAGTCACTGGAACCTCCCTGATAATTGCAGTGTGAAAGTGGATTCCGTGGTGACAAGAGTGAGTTTTGCAGAGTTTGAGTTTTGTTTTCTTATGAGGGTGGTGTTTGAATTCAAATTTGTGTCGGCCCTGTGAAGAGGTGCTGTTGTCAACTCCAGCTCTGCCAGGTCTTTAAAGTGTGGCTGAAGGTACAGAAAACGCTTCCAATGTAGCTCAGTCTCAATTTCAAGACACTGGTCAAGACTGCAGCTTCGTTTGCACATCCTGGGATAATTCTCCCAGGAAGGATCATAAACATGCTAAACTTTGGAGAAAAGCACAAGGAATATGTTCTTTAAGTGTATCCGTCTTAGCAGGTGGGAACCAGTATGTTTTTTGGGAATGATAAAGTAGATGGGCTTTTATCTGCTAGACTGCATCCTAGTTTCCATAATTACTCTTGTAGTTTCTTTTTGATTCAGAAGGAGAGGAAGTTTTTAGTATAACAGCCCTAATATTTTAAAGTGCGCAACAAAGGGGAAGGAGAGGTATGTTGTTAGTCTGAGCATCAACATTTTCCTGCTTTCCTTTGGAGCAGTGAACTCATGTGAGAATTTTAATCTTTACTGCGCTTGCCTCAGTTCTCATGGCTGTTTTCCATTCTGTTTTCTTTATTACTTTCTTTTTCTTCCTGTCATTCTTAGCTTTCTATTTTTCAATCCCAGTTTGTGAAGGGTGTGGGTTCAGAAGGGTTTCCTTCAGTTCCCAGTCCCCTGAAAGCATGAGAAATTGCCCATTGAGCCAATTCTCACAGCAAGGTATAAAAATAGGAGTAAAGAAAAGGTTGCACAATGCTCGGATTGCAGCAGTTTGTACTAATGGAGAGATTTCAAAGCCAGTTTGAAAAGCATTTTTAAACCTTATCATTTCCGCTAATTTTTCTCTCACTAAGCTGTGTTTCAGCTGCAGGAACCAGCCTTACAGATTGCTTGAAGAGTTGCACTGAAACATAGGAGTCAAGTGCTGAACAAGTCACGCAAAGCCAGAGAGGGACCGCTGATTATTCTCTTTAGTCATAATGACAGTGAAGTCTGTCCTGTAAGTTTCCAACCAGATGCTTTTGCTTCTGCTATTAAATTAGCAAATTAAAAGGCAAGTGAATTTAAGATTATTTTCTGTAATCTATGCCATTACAGTAGAACACAGGTAACACTCTGGAAATCCAATTGTTCAGTGCCACAAATTGTTGGCAGTGAAGGGTACCTGCACTCTTGCATAGCACAGTACTTCAGTGTAATTCAGTCTTGCAGCCTTCCAAAAAATTGGTTGTTATCAGGAAGACTTTATTCAAACAGTTCTCAGAATTCATTTCTGAGCTTTCTGGGCTCTCAGGTGGTGTGTAGGAAAAGTCCTCTTTGATAGTGGAAAAAGGAACCATGGTACGCAAAGGAAACATCTGCAGACAAACAGAGGGCTTTTGTTTCTCTGTTACTACCGACATCCCAGCCTCTCCTTCCCATTTGGTGGTGCTCACAAACCTGTGGAGGGGTCTTCTTTCCATGCTGGAAGTCCCAGAGTCCCACACACAGCTGTGCTGGTGCCGGCTCTGTTCTGAGGGATGCCACTGGTTCCCAGCCGCCACTGCTCACAGCTCTTTGAGCCCAGTTTTCAAAGGATATCCAGGTCTCCATGCAGCATGATGAAGGCTGGCTTAAGCATCCACAATAGGAATAGTTTGCAAAGTGAACTGAATGAACTGGATGAGATGGATCAAAACATCTCTCTGCCATGTTTAATGTTGACAGAGACCTTAGGAGACGCCACTGTGGGAATGCCACCTGCTTGCTTTCCCCCTCTGAACCTGAATCTGTTGGCACTTCAGGCTAAGCTGGACATTATTCACAAATGGCTATGGTTGCACATGGTGTGTCTGACACAGACCTAAAAAAAGTTTCCATATCCTTGCCTGTCCTGTGCAATACTGACAAATCCCATTAGAGCTGGCTGTTCAACTCCAGTCTTGCCCACTGATTTCAGGGAGATCATGTGGTATTCAAATTGGATTACCATCGGGGGGAAAAGGCCTACCTTTCCCTTTTTACTGCACTGAATTATTATGCTTTGTCAAACTCTTTTAATCTCTTCTAGGAGTTTTCACTACTTCTTGTGTAGGACTTGATGCAGACTTAACATGAGCCAGCAGTGTGCCCTTACAGCTCGGAAGGCAAATGGGATCCTGGGCTCCATCAGAAGAGGGATGGCCAGCAGGGACAGGGAGGTGATTGTTCCCCTCTACTCTGCTCTTGTGAGGCCCCACCTGGAATACTGCGTCCAAGTGTGGAGCCCCCAGTACAAAAAAGACAGGGAGCTGTTGGAGAGGGTCCAGAGGAGGGCCATGAAGATGATCAGGGGACTGGAGCACCTCCCCTATGAAGACAGGCTGAGAGCTGGGCTTGTTCAGCCTGGAGAAAAGAAGGCTGCGGGGTGACCTCATTGCAGCATTTCATACCTAAAGGGAGCCTACAAACAGGAGAGGAATCGACTCTTTGAAAGGGTTGATAACTGCAGGACAAGGGGAAATGGTTTTAAGTTGAGGGAGGGGAGATTTAGGTTGGATGTCAGGGGGAAATTCTTTACAGAGAGAATGGTGAGGTGCTGGAACAGCTGCCCAAAGAGGCTGTGGATGCCCCATCCCTGGAGGTGTTCAAGGCCAAACTGGATGGGGCCCTGGGCAGCCTGGTCTAACATTAAATGGGGCGGTTGGTGGCCCTGCGTGTGGCAGGGGGTTGGAGATTCGTGATCCTTGAGGTCCCTTCCAATCCTGGCCATTCTGTGATTCTGTGACTCGCATGGTATTTCTTCCAATTACCTTTTCAGTCTGTTGTTCAAAAGTAACGTTTTTTTAAATTCTATGCTATCTGTTATTGTGCATCTTTCAAAGCACTTTAGACATTTGAAAATGATTGCATCCGAGAAACATAGAGAACAAAGTTCCATCTTCCTGAAGCTGAACTGCCCTGCTCCTGTAGGCAGCCATCCCTGCATTTTATTATGTTTTGCTGTATGCTGCTCTTACACGATTTTCTACTTCTGAATTGCTTAATTTTATGGAAGGAATGGAGAGTGGTTTCACTAGCTGAAGCATTTAGGAGAATGAATGAAAGAACTTAGGGCGACATTATACAGCTGCTTACAATTGTTTGTTACCCTCCGCAGTTTAAGATAAATGAAATGTGACCAGGCAGCATTGCCTTTGGAAGACTCCAAGGGAAGGCTGCTGTCTGCATTGCAATGTCCCGGAATGCTTTTGTGTGTGTGTGCATGTGCTTTTTCTGCCACTCACTGACTGTTCCCAGATGTGCTTAGGTAACCAAATCTATCAAGATTGTGATCTGGAGCTGCCAGCCTGCAGGCAGTCTGTTCTGGTTGAGTAGACTGTGTTTGTTAAATTTAGAACAGTGCGCAGAACACGATGTCAATCCCTCAACTCTCAGCCCTCGCATGTAGTAATTTATTCTCTTCTGACGTGTTTTAGTTGATACTACCTCAGTTTTTGTTTTTACTTTTTCTAATAGGAGTCTCCACAAGACAGTGCCATCACTCGAGACATCAATCGAACGTTTCCTGCTCATGATTATTTTAAAGATACTGGAGGAGATGGTCAGGACTCCCTGTACAAAATATGCAAGGTATTCTTTACATTCTTATTCTGGTAACTAATATTTAAAATCATTGACAGATGTATCTTTGTTACCTGAGAAGAACGTGTGGATATTACAATTAGTTCACTGTATCTTGGAGGCAGACTCTGCCTTGTTCTTCATTGCAGCTGTTTACCTGGTTATAGTGCCATTCAGATGGCTGTTCTGAAGTAGTGAGCCCTCAGGATTCCTGAGCACTAAGTTGTTTACTACAGAAACTTCGCATGATTCCAGATGTGTCAGCCTGGATCAAGGCTGGGGGGAGGAGGTGTGCTTCAGTTCAGTATTGTCATTTTTTCCCCTTGTATCCAAAGATGGAATGTAGAGAGAGGGGCACAACAGATCCTCAGCTAAAGGCTAAAATGCAGCGAGAGAGAAATGGGATCCATCCCTGTGGTCGCAGGAAGGCTGCTCATCCCATTTAGTGTAGTTGGATAGAGATTAAATAGAAACCCAGATGTGTGTTTGTGACAGGCCTCCCTGACCAACACTTCTGCCGTTCACTCTTATAACACAGATAGCTGAATTGTCCTGAGTGTGACACATGTTGGCAAAATCAGATACGAAGCAAGAATCTGAATTTTTTTTGTGCTCTTTCTTTGTGTTACTGGTGTTTCTCTTCCACAAATGACCTCCTAACATCCCTGAAGCTGTTTAGGGGTAAAAGCTCTCAAATAAGTAGCTTAATAGACTCCAGCAGTCTTGCTGCATTACTGTAACCAGCCGCTGCTGCTGTTTGTCATGGTTTGGTTTTCACACAGGTTTTCCTCTCCTTTCAGTGACACCAGTGGCACCAATACACCTCATGAAAATTTCATGGAGTTGTGTTCAGTGCAATATTTTGTTTTCTTTGTGCTTTTAGCTCAGATATGCTATTAAAAAAAAATTGGATTCCTTTTTTAGGCCTATTCTGTCTATGATGAAGAGATTGGTTACTGTCAAGGCCAATCGTTTCTTGCTGCTGTGCTGCTTTTACATGTAAGTGGTGTTTTTTTTTCCTCCAGTTTGTTTTAAGCTTAAGAATAAATATTGCTCCACATGTCTGGGACAGACATTGGTAACTCCTGAACAAGTGGGGTCGCAGGCTGCTTATCCACTTAAATGTTGGTCAATAATAATGTGATTTTAGGCAGAATAGTAAATTGTTTAAAACAAACTGTAGTATTCATAACAACTCTTGTCTACAGTCAGTGTTCATTTCACTGTGTTTCTGTTTCAGGACCCCTTCCAATTGAAACTCTACAGGCTTGTACTCATGATCACTAGTAGGCATGGAATTTGTGTATCAGACAACTGTAAATGTTTCTGTTACAGGGTTTCAAGGTCAGATTTAAGCTTTTTAGAAGACCTTTCTATTGAAATTGGTCAGAAGTATGGTTGGTAACCACCATATGTTGTGTACACACAGAAGAAGTGTATTTGTGGCATTGATGGGATGTCAGTTTTTTAGTGCTTTGAGCATTACACTGCCTTTATTTGGGCTCCTCTATTATGGGCCTTTGTGCTTTTTGGTTTTAGAGGTTATTGAAGGATAAAATCGTTTTTTATTTTGTTAAGAATATCTTTTTTAATGTTATTGGTAAAAGAGGCCTCATCAAAGTAATATCCTTTAATTGCTTGGGTGTTCAGAAACCAGGGAGTTTGATGCTTACTGTAAATGAGAAGCAAAAATTTCAGGTTTGCTCATACTTAGGAAATATGAGAGGATTTGAAATCAGTACCAATTATTTATAGACATTCTTTTTTAAAACAACGTCTGCTTTTTCTCAGTGTGTGTATTGCAAGTGGGGCAGTTGCAACTGAACAGTTCCTAAGCCCTGTAGTGTTCTGAGATTTCTTCTCCCCAGCTGATTCTCAGTGACTGTTGCTACCAGTGAGAGCTGAGTATGAAGGCATCTCTGCAGCTTTCAGTGGAAGTCTGGTCTTCGTGGAGCATTTTCCATAATGCTGTAAAGTCAGTGGAGGATGCAGAACATAACATAAACTCAGTACTTTTTAAACATCAGCCAAATTACTGATCATAAAAACCTTCTAACTTTTGTAACTGTAACTACAGTTACATTGTAACTGTAATGTGAAACATTTGCTCGATAACCAATTAATTCTTTATTACTGTACTGAATCAGATCAAGAAGGCTGCTACTTCCTGATAGGAGAACTGAACACTTCTACTCAAACATACGTGCTTCTGATTTTTATTGTCTTATATCCATTTCTTGAATATCCATTGCATTAGAGAGACTTGTGGAGAATAGAAAATTCTTTCTGTAACATTTAGGTATTGCCTGTGGAAATAAAGTATGCAATAAAAAGGCTGAATTTCAAATAGGTTTTTTTGAAATGAGCCTTTGGAGTACGGCTGCTAGGGAATACAGATATTGAAAAGCATTGCAGGAATGGAGTCCATCACAACCAGCCCAGTGCATGTCAGCAAAGTTTTCAGTTTTAATAAACTCCATCTGCAGATTAATAATAGAATACTGAGGTGGGTGTTCTGGCCTTTATAGGAAAAAGTGATTGACCCGAAGTCAGACTTTACTATAGAAATATAGAAAGCTGAATTTTTGTGTTTGGGAGAAATGTCTAAACACTGACAAGCCATGATGAGTGTATCTTTGGTTTTTGGCAGGGAAGGGATATTGAACTTTCCTAAACCAGTGGTGGGTTGTGATAAATTGAGTTTTTGTTAGCAATTACTGCTCTGTTCTTATTCATGGCAGCTGAAAAATAAGCGTGAAATGTAATTAATGTCATTTAGAAAGGTAAATATATAGCTAAAAATAAGAGAAAGATCCTGTTTAACATCCTCTGATGATACCGCATTTGTCTTAGTTACGTAGGTGACAGAATTAGGCTGTTGAAAATCTGTAGGATTCTGGCATGGTGTGTAACAAATACGGCAAGAAGTTGCGTTGGCCTTGATGTCTGAAAGATGTATTTTTAGTTGGGTGACGGGGAAGTGGTTTATTCCACTGAATGTGAATGAAGTGCAGTTTCCAACACCAGGCTTCATTTTGTGTGTTGGTACATTTGGCTACTTTGGAACTGGCTACGAGTGGGTTAAAAAGTAGTAACAGTTTGGCCTTTCTGTATGAGGGAGGAGACCACAGTAAGGGCAGATGGAACTGCTATGAAGGATTTAAATGTTCTGTGATAAATATGCTTTCTTCTCACAGATGCCTGAAGAGCAAGCTTTCAGTGTTCTGGTCAAAATCATGTTTGATTATGGACTCAGGGAACTTTTCAAACAAAATTTTGAAGATTTGCACTGCAAGTTCTATCAGCTGGAACGCCTCATGCAGGTAGGGGCTCAGACGTGTGTGAAGTGAATGGATCGGGACCTGCAGTTCAAAACAGCAAAACAAGCTGTTTGTCTTACAAAGGAATAGTCTTTGTAGCCTCTTAGTAAAGAGGAAGCGTGAGGATTGTCCACACTGAAGCCTTTCTGAGGATAGAGTGTGCTGAGCAGGGTCCTGTCTGCCACCCCAGGCAGCACAGTGGGTTTGAGGCCCACACGTCCGACCCCCGGGGGCAGCTCTCCTACTGACTGCCCCGGGGGGGCCTCGCTGCATGCAGCTGCAGTGCCCTCGCAGGGTCAGCACAGCACTGCCTGGGTTTCTCACGCAGATGCGAGCTCAGGAACTTGGCTCATCCGCACTGAGCCTTCGGCATCCTTGGAAGGCTCTTCAGCCTTCAGGCAGCTGCTCTGCCAGGTATGGGCGGATGCAGCAACCTGCCTTTCTGCACTCACACGTTGGTTCTGCCCAACTCCTGTTACACTTTGGGATTTCAGCTGCTCCTCCAAGATAGTGTAAATTAACTGTCTGTCTTCCTTTCTTTTTGCATTATTATTATTAGGAATACATTCCTGATCTGTATAACCACTTTCTGGACATTAGCCTTGAAGCACACATGTATGCTTCCCAGTGGTTCCTTACACTGTTCACGGCAAAATTCCCTCTCTACATGGTCTTCCATATTATTGACTTACTCTTATGTGAGGTACGTGTTGTAACTGAAGACTTGCACTACTAGTAACCTTTCATCCTTTCTCACCATCTTGATTCACATCCTTGTCACCAGCTGTTCTTTCAGAGTTAAGCAAATGATACTTATTTCTACGTAGAAGTGTTATACAGTGGAAGAGTTCTCAGCATTTTAAAGAAATTAATCAGGAATATATATATATATATATACATGATTATAATATCTTACTTCACAGAGTACTGTTTAATGTGGATGTAATTCCATACAGTGCTCGTGGGATGTAAATTAATTTACCAGTGTGGATGCTGGTGATCTCAGAAGCCTGGGGCCTTTTTTCCAGGAGACTTGAAGTCTCTTTGTAATTCCCAGCATATATTTAGAAAGCAAAACTATTTACTTCAAGATTTGGACAAATGCATGTTTTAAAACAGCATATTTGGTAGCATGCTGGTAAATAGTATAATTTGATTAGGAGTGCATTAACATATATTAACAATTTGTGTTTTGTACCAAAGCATCCATGAGTTATCTCATGATTTACTTTTACTGGCTGGTTAACATTATTCTGCATTATCCACCAGATCTGTAATTGCTTATGTGGAGCAGTACAGTTTGTCTAAATTTTGGACACTGAAGGGTTTCAGCATTCATAAATCTCCTGGTCAGTTTTACCCTTTCTCTGTTATCATCTGCTGCTTACTTTGTCCATGTGCCAATGTAACTGAAGGCAGCAGATGGTATCTAGAAAATCAGTTATATTTGTTTAGAAACACATTTTAAATTCACAAATAGTAAACGTGTTCCTAGTGAACGCTGAATTTTTTTATTGCTTTAAAATAAGAGTGGAAGGAAATTCAATGGGAAAGAAAGACAGTCTTGAAATCTGCTGAGCATTGTGTTGTGATTAGGGAAGGCATCTCTTAGGCAGCTGAATGCTACTACTGACTATGGGGACTGTTATAATTAACTGGGCAACTTAAAACATCTCTAACAAACAGTGGCAAAGTAGATGATGTGAGACTCTGTCCTAAAGTGAGTTACCTTTTTTTTTATTACAAGAATTATCCCAACTTTTGAATACCAGAAATTAATATATTAATGTATATATTGCTGCATCTGAGTTCAGCGTTTTCAGAAGTTGCTGTATGAAAATTAAATCATCTTGAGCTGACCAACTAGTTCTTAAAAAATAAAGTGCAGCACCCTCATCATTTTGGAGTTTAGAGCTATTAAGATAGTAAAACTTGTGCTGAAATATTGGTTTGCTATCAGCAATGGCAGTCCAGTGAATGTACCTTCCTAACTGTTTGTGAAGTCATTTAATGTAGCACCTGTTTGCACTTGTATCCTTGTTCTCATCTTTGCAGAAACTAGACTAACAACAAAATCCAGCAGTAAATTAAAAACTAGGACTGCAGATGTCAAGAAATTAACTTATTTTGTCATCATTTTTCTCTCTAGGGAATAAGTGTTATCTTTAACGTTGCACTGGGATTATTAAAAGTGAGTATCCAACTTTTAACACGGTGCTTTCTGCACCACGGTGCCATTGTGCACACGTAGCAAAAATTAAGATACCTGTTAATTTTAATGTTTTTTTTAAGCTAGGAGCTTCCTGTATTCCATATGCTGTTGTCTGTCATCCTCAGTGCAGCACAGTGCTTTTGGGGGATGGGGTGGCAGGGAAATAGAAAGCTGCAGAAATAGAAACAAATGCCATTTACAGAAGGTTACCAAGTAGATAAGTTCTTGGGAGCTGTACTGAACTGCTGTTGCTGTGTTATCTCTGGGAATTCAGTAATTGTCCAAAATCTGCTTTGCAATTGCTTTTTCTCTTGGTTTTTCTTTCCTTGTCTGCAGACTACCAAGGATGATTTGTTACTGACTGACTTCGAAGGGGCTTTAAAATTCTTCCGTGTTCAGCTGCCCAAGAGATACCGCTCAGAGGAGAATGCAAAAAAGCTGATGGAGTTAGCCTGTAACATGAAGGTAAAGATGTGGTGATGGCAACTGTGAGCGTATCTTCAGTGGGTACAATTTCTGAGGTACACAGTGAAGTTTTTTAGTTGGAAGCACTGGGAGTTACGTTTGTTCCCCACTCACCCCTGTGTCTCATACAGTGCTGTGCACTTTATATCAACACATCAGAACAAACCCTTAAAATGGGATTTCAACCAAATGTTACAGAGTTCGTAGCTTTTGGTCAAATATCCTGGTAGGTTCAAATTTTTTGTTGTTTTTTCTTCTTCAGACTCACTAGAATAATGTCCTGTAGCATCAGTGCGTAATTACAATCTTCCTAGTACATGAACTTCCATGGCACTGTGGGGTACTGGCAGTGGTATTCTCCATAGAACTCAAGCATTTCTTATGACACTAATGTAGAAATTAGGAAGTAATCAAGAAGCAAGCAAGCTATATAAACATCCAGTCACTGAAGAGCAGCCACAGATCAGGCATTCTGTGCATATCTGGTCAAGATGAAGTGTAATGACTGCATTTGCCTTTCACATTTCCAGATAATTTGCTTTTCTTCTTGATTTTCTGCGAAATCTCCCTTAATTCCCAGTGCTGTGTGAAGTAGTTAAAGCAAACAGTGAAGACTGTGCGCTGCTTCCCTGAGTGCTGAGTGTTTCCAGGGGGTTAAATGGAAGTTTATGGTGAAAATGCAAACTGTGTTACTGGGCTGTGTACAGGTGCTGTGTTGCCTCTGATTGGACACTGCACATAATTGCTTTCTTTGACCTAAAATATAAGTCCTTCGCTGTCAGTAGAAATCTCCAGCTTTGTATCTGGAAGCGCTTTTGAGCAGAAAAGGGCCTGATGTCAAAATAAATCATTTATAGGAAGGCAGAAGTAGCCTAGCTAAGGCATTGTGATTACAACAGCATCCTGCTGAAAAGGAGGTCAGTAAATGATGAGCTTGAAACAGCAGTAGTTTCTTAAAGTGAATCTTCAGTGTTCTCTGCCCTTGAGATACTGGTGGGACTTCAGTATTTATTTCTGCCTTCTGTCACCATGGAGGCCCAAAGGCCTTGCTGTCTCTTTGAGCATGGATCCTGCTAGGGCTCCAGTATCAAGAACTGGTGACAACAGTAAATGTTCTCATGATCACCTCATTATTAGTATCCAGGGCAACACTAGTTTAATGCACTGCTGTCTGACTGGCAGTGTGGCTTCTCCTTTCAAGAGCTGGCCTTTACATAGCTTGAGATTTGGTGTGTGAAACCCAACAGTGCAGTTCAGCAGGAGCAGAGCAGTGAAATAATCTACTGAAGTTACAGGCTGTATTGTAAGTAAGGGGTTAATATTCTGGGCTGCTGATTAAGGATCACTGCTGCAGCTGTAATAGGGCTGGACTCACTCCAGGTGCATGGGCTGGCTTCTCTGAAAAGACTCCAGGGAAGCACATTCAACGGAATGCTTCTGTGCAGTTCTCACTAGGGGGAGCCTAGCTACCAGCTTTCTGTAGCTCCTTCCAAGATTGTTCATGATAAGAAACAAACATAAGAGAAACTGAAGCATGTTTTCCACTGTCTGTCATTTATGCATATCAAATTTGTTTCTCAGACAGAATATTTTTTAAGGGGAAAACATTCCCATAACTTCATATTATTTGGTTTATTGAAATAACAATAAGAATTCAGCAGCTTTTATTACTGGTGATTTAATTTGGATGTGTACTGCTTTGCATGTGAAGTGCTGTTAGTGGTTTTAGCACATACTGTCACTAAACTCCTGCAGCACATTGCACACCCAATAGCTGACACCAGGGAGGGTGCTGGTCAGGATCTGATGCAGTTCTTGTGTGTTCTCTGTCCCTGCAGGACTTGAACACTGCACAAAATACTGAATTTAATCCACGTTTCTCTCCCTTCTTAGAGATGGGAAAACTGCTTTTGCATCTGTAGTTTCTTTTAAAGTAAACACTTCAACATGATGGTAAATGCTACTGCTAAGAAAGCTGCTGAAGAAACCTCAGCATTATGTTAGGTCAGAAATTAAACATGTATGGTGGGTTTCAAGAGATTCAGTTTTTGCTAAGCTACTGTAATATTTTGGGTATCAAGCAGCTGTTAGTACCAAGGAGAACTCAGGTAAGATGCTCTTAGGAATCCCCTTCTAACACTTTTCAGTATTTCACAAAAGGATGAGAGGTAGGGATACTTTTGTGATTATAGTGAGTGAAATAGATTTTTTAGACCATATCCAAAGGTTGGACATTCAAGAAAAGATTGTTAGCTGTGTTTTAGAGAAGGCAGGAGTTGCCCAAAGCTCATAGCATAACCCTTTGTGAATTGTGTATCTTTATATTGATGTTCTGGACAGGAACTAATAGGCTGCTTTAATTTAGATTAGCCAGAAGAAGTTGAAGAAATATGAAAAGGAATATCATACCATGAGAGAGCAGCAAGCTCAGCAGGAGGACCCAATAGAAAGATTCGAGGTAATGCTTACCTACTGTAATCTGATTTAACATGCAATACCTGCAGGAGTGCTTTTTTTTTTAAGCTGTTTTGTCTTCTGACGAGTGCATGCACACATACATCCACTGACATGTTTTAAGCTGAAGAGTTTTCTGTAAACTTTAGCATCCGTCTGTGTGATGGGAATTGTAAGAGAATATAGAGTGGCTCTCCCAGTACATCCACTCTCACATTTTTCCAGCATGAAAATTTTATTTTCAGCCATTAGGAAATGAATGTTTGTAGGAACCTCTTGGTAGGTTGTTGATGGCAGAGGAACACTCCTACCGCTGCATTCTTCAAAAACCATTTAACCATGTCAACAAGTAATAGATGAGTTATTAACGTGTGGTTTCTTCTCAAGGCTAATATTTAATTTGCTTTACTTTATATTTACTATACGGCTAGCAGCTCTTGTCCTCACTGAATTTCATGCAGGTGGAGTTGTCTTTCAGTGTTTCAGTGTGTTTCATAGATAAACACCTAGCAAAACCTTTTTCTGGACTTTTTTGTCTGCCCATAGCGTGAGAACCGGCGTCTACAAGAAGCAAACATGAGGCTTGAGCAAGAAAATGATGACCTTGCACACGAACTGGTGACCAGCAAGATTGCTCTGCGGAAAGATTTAGACAATGTAAGATGTTTTTATGCTCTGTAGTGGAGACAAAATACTAGGGCTAATTTCTAGTGACTCCTCTCATTGTGGGTATCACAGAGTATTTTCATACTTTGTAATGTTTAATATTCTGCTGACGGGGTGATAAATCCCACATTCCTTGTTCCTTGTGGAATGTATTTTCACTTGTGTCTTGCCTCCAGGATTAGGGATTGCCTTTGTTTTTTTTATGAGACTACTGGGCTACTTGTAGTCCTGTCAGGACAACAGGTTGAGCAGATGCAGGTCATCGCATTACGTGGTGTGGAGAAAAGCACAATTACAGGGTATCTGATATACTGCAAAATGTGGTACAATCGATGTGGGTGGGTTTGGATTCTTTCCTCCATGCCCATACTGCAGAATAATGATATATAGACCTGTGTCAGATACCCACAGCAAACAGGACCAGCGTCTGAAATATGGAATCTTCTGAAAGGCATTCAGACTGGAGAGAGAAGAGAGGTTCTAAGCCTGGACTTGATTAGTAACTTTCTTGTAAATCTATGTGTATTGAAAGAAAGTATAGCAGGAGCTAAATCAAGTCTTCAAATTGTTACAAAAATAATAGCATGGATTCTGTATTCTGTTTTTCTTCAACTGGTACTGAGATGAGTATGAGCTCACAGAAGACAGGCTTTTGGTACCTAATAAATTTGAAAGTCTGAGTCTGTCTGGCTCACAGTGGGATCAGATCCTCAGATACCTATTAGGCAATTCTAGAAAAGGGTTTGGCTTGTTGAAATCTGCCCACATGAACTCATCATCATTGGTTGTTTTCCATATCAGCAGAGCGCTGATGTTTCAGATTTGCTTTCTTGTAGTGATTTTTTTAAGCTTGCTCTGCATTCCCTTCATTACATAGTCATATCTTGGAGATGTTTTTAGGATCTGCTTTTTCACATTACATGCAAAGGCACTGGCATTTGTAATGCACCTCATAGGCTGGGCCACATTTAGTCCATCTGCTTGGGGAGATGAGGAAAGAAGTTCAAGTCCTTACGTTTGGTATTCTCATTGTGTACCAAGGTAAGGGCGTTTTTGAAATCTGAAAGAAAAATAACTTTAAAAATCACGTTGTGCAGGAGTTGACAGGCTTAAAAATGTTTCAGCTTATCTGCTTCCAGAGAACACAAGGTTTCCCATGGTCTTCTGGAAACTGGCTGTTGGAAACATACTCCTTGTAAATGGTGATGCTAATGGATGAAGTTGCTTTTAATGAAGTTTGTTTTATGACTTTCAGGTTTGTTATATCTACTGCTCTATAACGTTAAAAATGTGTGAAACATAGAAGCATGTTCCATGTGGGGTTTTCAAAAAGCATTTTTATGTTCACTTCCTATTACCTATGCTTTTTCACTGTATTGGAGGTAGCTCATAGAAGGCTGTGCAGAATGCTCACTGGTTGCTCTCAGAAGGTGGACTGCAGCAAAAAAAACCAAACAACCAAGCCAAAACAAAGTACTGCAGAAGTTTTTGTATCTGTTATTAGCTGTTGTTTGGGGCTGCTCTAGCCCATATAAACCAGTTGTGCTTTTATTCCCTTAAATAGAGAACTAAGAGAGGAAAAAACTGAGTAAAGTCTTTGAGATACACCGGTGGATATGTAACACTCATGCCTTCAAAGGTGATAAACGATGTTGGTAGCATTCAGGTTATCCCCCAGGAGGAGATAGGTAGGTTTGATCCTGTGTTAGGACCCTGATTAATTCTTCTAATTGGAAGCTGCAATGGTAAGTTTCATTCTGCTAGCCAGATGTCCTGAAAGAAGAGTACCAAAGGAGATTGCTTAATACACCTTTTCTAATAGTTTCATAGTGTCTCTGAAATCTTGCAGCCTAAAAGATCAAAGTAAAACATTTGGAAATACAAGAATTTCTTTAATAACCTTTGCACTAAACCAGAAAATAGGCTTCATTTTTCTGCTATTGCTAGACTCCCATATCCCAGTTTCCTTTAACTTTAAAACAGCTTAAAAACCATGTATAATGAAAAGATGTTCTCTTTGCCTTTGCCATCTGTTTTAAAGGATCAGCAGGACTTTATGGGACTAAAATTCACTGTTTGATTTTCTTCCTTTGAAGGGAAATGGTACAGCTACTTTCTGAACGTTCTATATATCAGTTGAGTTATTGATCTATTTTTATGTTGAATTCATACACCTATTGGGAAGTACTGAGTTGCTATGTATAAGACAGGAAAAGCTGTCTTATTTTGCAAAGCAGCTTATGAACAGCCCAAGATTTTACAGCCATGCACCTTTATTCTTAAAAAAAAAAAAAAAAGTACAGAGAAAGGATTGTGTGCTTTCTGGTGGGACATTTCTTTTCTTAAAAGAGGAAACTGACACAGTAAAGATGGTATTATGTCCATTGGTAGGCATCATGGAGGAGTTTTTTAATGTTCCAGAAACATTTTTAATGAATTCTGTTTTCATTACAAGTTTGAATTGTAGATGTTATTTTTCAGAAAAAATAGTTTTCTTAATATTACTTTTATCAGTAACAGTGAAGAGGCTTCTTTTAATGAGAATGAAAGGACAGTGTTCTTGGCTGTGTCCTACTGGAGTTTCCACCCATGGCTGCCTACCAGCATCTACACAACAAATAAGCTTCTCTTCAGTGCTGTGCTTTGCTCTGTGTTCCAGGCAGAGGAAAAGGCAGATGCTCTGAATAAGGAGCTGCTAATGACCAAGCAGAAATTGATTGATGCAGAAGAAGAAAAGAGGCGCCTGGAAGAAGAATCAGCTCAGGTTAGGGGCACTTCTTTCATTTTCAGATTTCTGTGCAGTGCAGATAGGGGAAAAAAAGTGACAAGTGTAGGAAGAGCTTAATGTTCTAAGTCCTGCTTGTGCCTCCTCTGTAGTGTAAAGAGCGTCAGCAAAACAGAATTCTTTCCTGTCAGGTGCTTCACAGGATAGTGAATTTTTTCCTTGAAGTTATGAAGGCACAAACTGTGCCAGAGATTGCGGCACAAAGAGTCAGGACAGAACTTAAGCTGTCAGCACATCATTTAATACTTCCTTCTCTAAACTAGTCAATTTTCTAGCAAAGAGAGCCACCGAAGTGCAGCTTTTCCCTGTTTGCACGTAGCTGAGATAGACCTCTGTTCCCTGTAGAGTCTTGCTATATGCAAAAGGTATTGAGGTGAAGGAGAAGGAGGAAATACCATATGTTTATTTCTCAGATTGTACAGATATATAAACTTTTTACTTCTTTTTTCCACAGTTGAAGGAAATGTGTCGTAGGGAACTAGATAAAGCTGAGTCAGAGATCAAAAAGAACAGCTCTATAATTGGTGACTACAAACAGGTAAGCACAATTTAATGATTACATGTTCTGCAATCAAATCGCAGTCTCAGGCATTCTAGGAGATTTGTGTCATTCCTTTGAGGAGACATTTTAGCTATTTTAAGCAGGAAGCTGGCACTTGGTTTTGCTTTATATTTTGCTGAGATCATGATGGCCAGCTTTGCTCCTAACATAGGTGTTGATAGACCACTTTCACAGCCTCAGTGACAGCCCAGCATTGTTCATATGGGCTCCTGTATATCTAAATTTTACTTCATTGCAAAAGCTCTCCCATCTTCAGTTCTTCCATCAGATGGTAATTGCATTTAAGAAGAGAGAAAGATGCCTTTTTCATTTTAGAGATTTTACTTTGGAATTCAAGCACCTGATCATCAGGTGGACTAAGCTGATGAATCTTTTTAATGGGAACTTTCAAAATGTTCTAAAGTCACACAGGTCTTGAGGAACTGACTTTAAAAAAACAACAACAACAAAAATAAAAAACACTGCTACTTTTGGGGTCATGACTGGTGCCTTTATCCCAAAGGACTCATGTTTTCCCTAATTGTTTTGGATTCCTTTAGCAAGACCATAATTATGTGACCACTTCCTATAGACACAGAAGAATATGTATAGAATGACATGACCTAAAGTAGTATCCCAGTTTTCCTGATTTTCTTAGAGCCATAAAATTGTCCATGTTAATATTCCTGTAGCATTTATTTATGCTTTAGCATTCGTCTGGGATAATTTACATTTCTAAATAGTCTGGTGCATAACTTTGCTTTTCAGATTTGTTCCCAGCTGAGTGAGCGACTGGAAAAGCAACAAACGGCAAATAAAGCTGAAATTGAAAAAATACGGGTAAGAGACCAGATAGAATCAGTCTACAACATTTAAATCTCTAAGCAAAATCCTAACAGAAAGCACATAATTAGTCATCGCAGGAATGAAGGTTGAAAGAGCATTCCTTCTTGACTTACAGTTTTGGAAAGATCATTAGGGGGAGGCCTTGTAGGAGGGATGGATGGCGTTCATCTCTCCCTTGTTACATTGCCTATATTCTCATGTTTGGCAGTAATATGTTTTAATTGTTCTGAGGGGGTCTTATTTTCTTCTGGAGGAGATTTTTTGGCTGTCTTTTACATAGCTCATTATCTCAGCCAGACAGTTTTACCAAAAGTACAGCAGTGTTTCTAGAGTCCACAGACCTGGGGGCGGCTGGAGCTCCTGCTTGGCTGCGCTCCCTGGCAGTTCAGAGTTT
The DNA here is from genome assembly GCA_035772895.1 of Perdix hodgsoniae. Classification (NCBI taxonomy): domain Eukaryota; kingdom Metazoa; phylum Chordata; class Aves; order Galliformes; family Phasianidae; genus Perdix; species Perdix hodgsoniae. Next base: position 1,583,668 of record JAPSGF010000020.1, on the reverse strand, counting down.
GCAGATAATGAGCAGCCCCTCTCACATTGTGCTGTGCTGCCAGAGCAGAGGCAGGGAAAGGCTGTGGTCAGCACTCTGGTACGAGCATTCACAATCAGGTATTTACTCTAGCAAAAAGTGGATGACTGTGAACACTGCCGGGAGTTCTTCAATAAAGAAGGCCGTGTGAAGGTTGCAAGCTCAGCCAAGGATGGTTCAGATGATGACACGGATGAGGAGAAAGAAACGCTGAAAAACCAGCTGAGGGAGATGGAGCTTGAGCTGGCCCAGACCAAACTGCAGCTTGTGGAAGCAGAATGTAAAATACAGGTAATACTTTGGGGTTTCATTCTGTATGTGGTGTGTTTGCATTCCTAGAAAAGTGTGTTTGTTGTAGAGGGTTTGGAACAGATCCTGTTGGTTGAAACTGCAACTTGCTATTTCCTGTCTGACTTATTTAACCAAACATTGGGTCTGAAACTTAGTGTATGCAGATAAAATAATTCAAATTACATGAACCGTATTTACCAACCAGCTCCTTACAACTTCAGACATCTGTGTGGCTGCAGTGCAGTACTTACTGATATTCTGCAGCTTCTTGGAAGAAATCCAAATTCTGACGAAGTACTGAATCATGCAGTTCTTTATCTCACAATCGACATTAAACGAACAGCTAACATGTGACAAATGTTAAACGTGTTTCTTAAAACATGACTGGAAAGCACTCCAGGTACTTGAGCTATTTATGGAAAATATGACAACGTTGTTCTTTTAGCCCAAAAATATAAAGTCAGTGCTTCTCCCCAAAAACTTAAAAGTTAGTTTGTAGGAAGCCCACTTCCTATGGGAATACCTCCTTCTCAGATAGGAAAGAATTAAAGGCCTTGCATGTACTAAAGGAGGCTGAATGTCTCACCATGGGCAATGACACAGGCTTGTTTTGGAGTTCGAATCTTTTTTCTTTTTTTTTCTGTAGCCTGTTGTGCTACTTTTAATTTATGTAAGACTCAACTTCTGTGGTAGCTAAGAAATTGTAGATGTCCTACAGCCTTCTTAGTTCAACTCCTGTAATGTTGTGCTGTGAATACATACCAAGTTAAAGAAATCACTCTTTTATTTGCAGGATTTGGAACACCATTTGGGTCTGGCATTGAATGAAGTACAAGCTGCAAAGAAAACATGGTTCAACAGAACAATAAGCTCTATAAAAACAGTGACTGGAGTCCAAGGAAAAGAGACTTGTTGAAATGCAGTTCTGTCAAACACACCTTCTTAACACAACACCTTTTGTTGCCTTCCTTGGCCAGATGTTTAATTCTGTGACATGAGAGGACCAGAATGTAAATACAATAGAAATACAGCATGTCGGGAATTCTATAGGTCAGTGATAAAAAGGATGGAAACACAAAAATGGTTTTATTGCTAGACATGGGATCTTCATACTACTGATATTTAACAGGTGATGTAGCTAGATTGAAGCTCTTCAGAGAAACACTCCATTCTGCGGTCTGGCTGGAGGCTTTTCACAGACTAGGTACGAGAACTTACCAAACCCTAATTGTTAAGTTTACATATGATAGGTTTTTTTACAGTTATAACCTTTTTTAATATTTTATTTGAAAGGAAAAGTGTCACTAATGGAATTAAAAAAAAAAAAAAGAGAAAAAAAAAAAAGAAAAACAAAACGAAAAAAGAAGAAAAAAAAAGACAACTACCAAGAACTACATCAGTGCCAGAAAGCAGTCCCCAGAGGTAGGATATAGAGAGTAGGAGGTGAAGTTTCGTTTTTGAATGGGGATGATTTCAGCATTCCTGTCAGCGCAGCCCCACTTTGTTTTAGTTAGATGCAGCATCCATCTCTGTGTTTGGCATTTCTTTCTGTTACTAATCAATTCTATGCAACTCTGAGATTTTTTTGTTTTATTTTTATTATTTTTTTTTTTTTGGCATTTGCCAAACATTTGCAACCTGAGGTTCAGGGCCTTGTCTAAATGCTAGGCGAGAATAAACAGAATTCTTGGCAAAGTTCCGTTTCCCTTCTGTGTCATATTGCTTGATCCTTATACCAACAGCGTTAAAATCCCCAGCTAACAAGGACTACTTATGTGGATGGTCTGACATTTAATTGAGTCTTTTTGTTTGTTTTTTGTCATTTTTTTTGTTTTGTTCTTTCATTGTTTTTACCCGCCTGCAGCAGGCCTTCTGTGAAGCTCTGAGAAAGCTTCCAGGATTTAGTTTTGCACATAGGTATGAATGGGACAAAGAAACAATAAACTGAGATATATATGAGGCAAAAATCACTGCGTGAGTGTAGCTGCGAGCATCTAGAGCTGTCCAACTGGCTTCCCTGGTAACACGTTCAGAGGTTGTGTAGGTCATTTTCCATGCTCGATGCAGTTGCACTAATAGGTGCTAAACATGCTTGGATTGCTTATTCTTTGGATTGTCTGAGTTCTCACCAGAAAGCTGTAGAATGGAGTTTTGCACCTTGTATTTTTTTTTTTTTTTTAATTTATAATGGTTTGTGTTATGCTGAAGTATCTATTGCATCAGTGGATAAATTTCGTGTGCAGTGTGAGTATAAGCTGGTAACAATAAGAGGCACTGGTTTGTATATAAAGATATTTGGTTTATTTTGTATTTCTACCTTTTTCTTGTTTACTGTACTAATGCTAGCTAATGTACTCTGAAACTACAGAATAGAACATGCTATGTCCAAGCTTTTTTTCCTTAACTGCATACATTATCTTTATTGTTTAATACCAAAAACAAAACAGAACTTGTAACTCCATCAATACTAAATGCGTGGACATTGTGGTAGCATAGTTGCAGTGTGTATACTTTATGAATTGAAATATAAACAAGTAAAATTGTATAACTACTTCATTGTTTCATTTCATTTTAACAAATTCATTAAATATTTTGCAATACAAAACCAATTCTCTTCCTAAAATAGAAGCGTTAGGATCTGCAAGCTTCTGTCAGACTAAAACTATATTTGTGCTGCAAAGGACTTTGCTAAAAAAGACCTCATATTCTTGGTGTTGCCAACATTGCTTTATATAACAAAATGTAGGTTTTGCTTTGAAAAAAGAAACTGCTAAAATGACCTTGTGCAGCTTGAGGCTTGTGACTCAGTATTTCTCAAATATGTCCAATTTAGAACATTTTTTCCACGACCCTCCAAATTCTGCTTGGATCTGCAAAATAAATGTAGCCCAGCTCTACTTATCATCATCAGTAACATAAATTCTATGGGGTGAAGTGTCGTTCACGTCATCTTCACTAGAATCTTCTAGTCATAGCTGAACTAGGGTTTAGCTGTGCAACTGGATGAATGCACTAATTGGGTCACGGTGCAGATCAGGCTCCCCCTAACTGCGTGTGTTCTGCAAAGAGATAACAAGGAGTAAAAATGTATTTTTGTCACCGAAGTGACTAAAGGTGACTCTGAAAGCAGCCCTACTCTGGGAGGCTGTTATCACGCTGTCATTTTTCTACCCGTACTTTTGCTATAAGAGAATGGCATTATAAGGCTTTGTGTAGTTTTTACTGCTTTGTCTTTCACAGACTGGTGTACCTTGGTAATTTCAGCTCTGCAGTTTCTCAATAATTACACCTTTTGGAGAAAGTTTGAAGGCAAACAAAGGAAAGATAGGAGGGGGAGAAGAAACAACCAAAGCAGTTCATTTGTCCATTTGTCTTTCCCAAAGGGAGTGGGAAATCGTGCGTGGTTTCCACTTTGCCCCCAAAATGTGCTGCTTAAAGGAAGGTAAAGGAAGGTGCTGCTTTGTTCTGCTGAGTAAACATTACCTCAAAACTGTGTGCCATGTATACTCATCATTTCAGTGTGGTGGTGGAACAAACGTAACAAAGAGTGAATTGCATTATAATATTTTCTACGAAATATTTTGTAGTCAGTTTCCAGTCGTGGATTATTTTAGATATCTTTCTGAAAGACACTGCTCACAAATAAATGTTACCAGCACAGCTCAAATCTGACTCCATCTAAGATATCTGCAACTAAGAAAAACAGATCGTCTGCTGAGAGGCATGTCTTTTGAAGCTCAATCACACGTGAAATACAAGGAAGCAGATCATTTTTAAGATGAGAAAGATGAATTTACAGATACTCAAGCCTTTGAATGAGCAAGGTGGAAAAAAAAAAACAAACACAAATCACACTGACTCAAAGTTGCTATAGGCAGGAGTATATTACAGATCTGTAAGCAAAGAAGAACGAGTATGTTAGCATTTTTTGCTGTAATAAGATGATTAGTTATCTCCTGTAGTTAATTATCTCGCTGTTCACATATGCCTCTCAGCTGGTTTTGTGCAGTGAACTCAAAATGAGTGTTACGCTGCCTGCTGAAGCTTATGTATGTATTTTTCTGAAGAGCCTGGTGTGCTCTGGGCTGCAGCTAACAAATGCTTTGTGCTGGATCGCTGGGGTCCCAGGGCTCTCTGTCACGGTTCCTCTATGGTTACGATCTCCTTTTAGTTTCTGAGACTTTCCTTCTTGGTTGTGCAGGGTCTTCGGATGGGAGCGAATATTCCAGCTCTATCAAAAACGTCACCTTTAAGTGTTGCTGGTAAGTCTTCTCGCAATTTATGTAACCACCTCCTTGACTTTTTTTAGCTGCCCTTCTTATCCGTGGCAGTAATATAAAGTTCCTGTTATCAAGAGGAGGATTTTGTTCCATCTGTTCAGCAGCTTGGCTCGCGCTCATCCAGCCTAACTTTAGACACTTCAGAAGGGGCCTTTCTGAAGGGCTTAATGGGATGGCGTGGCTCGGTGTGCTGAGGGCATGGGGCTGCGCTGGGCTGTGCCTGAGCGAGGGCAGTAACGTGCACTGCCTGCCTGGAGGCTCTTGAATAAAATAATAAGAAAAATGAGGCATCAGTTTACCCAGCAAGGGCTGTTTTCTGGTTTGGATTGCCCTCCTTTTTCATTGTGCAGCACTGCCTCTATTACCTGAAGCCCCTGCGGACTCTGCATACAAAACCCTTTAGGATTTTGCCAGATTTCACAGCCGCACATCCACACTGAGTTGGAGGAAGGAGGATTTGGTTTAGCTGCCTTTCTGCACACAAGTGAAACAAAACACTGACCGTGTGCTCCTGCACTCCAGGTTTGGGTGCGGGCGCGTGGCTGCAGGCCGCTCCCAGCGCTGCGGGAGCCATGCGTGGCTGCTGCTGAGGGAGCGTGGAGCGTTTGCTGCCTGGCTGCGCGTAATGTTGACAGCCGAGGGTTTTCCTGCAGCGGCGCTGGGTCCCGCAAGAGACGAGATGAGCGGAACTGAGCTGACCTAAAGATTTCACACACGGCGCCTTTCTGTGGTCACGTGACTGTCGGAGGGGCTGCGAGGCCTCGGCCTCGAGGAGGGAAGGGCGTGGCGCTCTGCTCCCGCCCAAGCAGCGGGGGCGGTGCCCGCGCGGCGCACAGCGCTTTCTGATAGGTCGACGCGATGATTGGCGGCAGAGGCAGCCAGTGAGAGGTGGTGGCTCGTGGAGGAGCGTCGCCTGCGGAGCACTCTGTCGGTGCCATCTTGTTTGCAGCCGAGGGGCTGCGAAGCGACCGGGCCTGTCCCGGGGGAGGATGGAGCTGGGGGTTGGTGCACGAGTACCCGAAGGGGCTGATGAGAGGTGCTGGGCCAGCCCGGGAGCTGAGGTGAGCAGAGGCCTTTGAGCGCGTCTGTTGTGCCGGCGAGCCGCATCCCCACATGGCGCCGGTGGTGTCTGTGGAGCCCCTCGGCAGGCAGCGCTCCGTGAGCCCTCGCTGTCATTGCGGCACTAAGTGCTGGTGAACGGACGGCACCGGTGTGTGGGAAAGCAGCGGAGGTTTACAAGAAGGTGTTGGTGGCTGCGGGTTGACGGTACTTTGTGGAGATTATCTGTATTTACTTCTGTCTTAACCCGTTCTCGCATTGCTTTGTCCTTGCGCCGGCCCTCTGCAGGCAGTGGTTGGGGCCCCCAGGCCTGAGGAAGGTGGTGGGCTCCGCTGTGGCTGCTGGGAGCCGTGGTTGTGCCAGCGGGTCGGGTTGGCTCCTTTCGCAGCAGCTGAGAGATGGGGTGAGGAGCAGCAGGATGTGAGAACTGGTAACGCATGGTGCGCACAAACTGCTTGATCTGCAGCGCGATGGGCGGCTGCCCGCATGGGGAGACACAAGGAGAGGCAGCGCCAGCACTCCTGGCTGCCTCCTCCCTGGCAGAGGTTCTGCTGTGCCAGCTGTGTTCTGCTGTAAAGGAAGCTGGAATCGTGAAAAACACACTTCTGTTGGTCTTAGAATTGTTGAGGTAATGGTTGTATGGACGAAGCTATTTCTGTGCAAAAAACTAATTTTATTTAGAAAAAAAATGTGTAGCCTGTGTGTTTACCATCTAACGCATAAGAATGCATATATGTAGGGTGAAAACTACTGTAAATAGAAACCCTGATTTCTAACCTGGAGGTAATGGGAGGAGAATGTGATTTATCAGATCTCCTCCTGAGAACTGCAGAAGCAGAGTGCTAACCAATTCTGTGAAATTATTTTTGTTTTTAATGTAGCAATTATATCACAAGATTTGCCACAAATTGGCATAGATGAAATTACTGCAGATGGTTCTGTAAAAGTCCTGGACCATGCAAGACTTCTAAAGAGCAATGTTAAATAACAAGATTTGTAACAGAAATAAGCTTTGTAAAATTGTCGTTTAATGCTAAATTAAAAGTTCTCCATACTTGCAGGGAGCTACAATCTGTTTTTACAGAATTCAGCAATTAAGCAATTCAGGCAGTGAATGGGGTCTGTCAGGATGCCAAACAGCATCCAGCTAGAGATGCAGATTTCAAGGTAATGCTTCTGCTTGTGCTGCTTTATCCTTACAGCACTCGTTATTGAGTCATATTAATTCTGTATGCATCAGAGAAGAGGTAAAGAAGGAAAACTAAAACTCAGATACTTATGCTGTACTTAAGCTTTTTATTTTTTTTCTTTTTTTTTTTGTTAGGACACTCAGATCTGTGCTGAGTTTTTGTTTTTCTAATGATTAACTCTACAAGTCCTAAGCCTTAAGCGTTACTGAAAAGCACCCTCTATGATGAACGTATTTTCTATCTTAAACTGTTTAGGGTGCAGATTTGCAGTGTGATAGGACGGATGTAATGATTAGACTGCACCCAAAGGTCCTTCTCACCTGCTTGCTCGTACTGGCATTCTGGTGACAACACTTGCACCAGGCATGCCAATACTAGCATAAGAGAGGGGTGAAATTACAGCCTGCCTGATGGCGGGTTGTTATGGAATCAAATCCTCAGACTGCAGTAGCAGACAGTTTTTATGTGTGCTTAGGCTCTTCTCATTGCAGTTGGATTAATGCAAGCATCTTAAGATGATTTTGCAGTTAAGTCATTGTGGAGAACTATTCTTACAAGACTTCTTTTTGCTGTAGATAAGGCTCTTCTGTGAACTACTTAAACTGTGGTGTGCCAGGAGCTTGATGTTCTGTAAGTAGGTGATCCAGGAAAGGTGCTGACAGGTCTTAGCACAAATGCTAGAGGATGTGCTGCTAGAAGGGAGTACCATAGGCTCTGTCCTAAAAGACACTCTGAGCTACATGTGCACTACTTGTGACATAATGCTCCACTCTGAACCAAATGCAGGTTCTGGATACCTTTTGTTATTATGTGTGTATGGTTTTCCTTTCATTGGGATGGAAGAAAGAGGAGCATATTCTGCTGTTCTGAATTGATGTTCTCTTTCAGATGCAGATACCAGCATCAGAGCATTTTGCTCTCAAATGCAAGTTCTAGTAGGCTATTAGAATAACTACTTGCATCGATTTGCTAGCAGTTGATTCTTTTGAAGTGAGTAGGGGTGAGGTCAGACCAGCTGTAAAAATGTGTAACAGAAGGGCCTCACTGATGTTGCTTGGTCCAGTCTGGGGAGTGCTTCGAGGAGCTGTGCTACTAGTGAGGCCATGGCTGCCATAGGCTGTGGGAGGGGATGGGGCAGAGCTGCCAGGGGCAAGGACCAACTGCACTGGTACGGCTGGGCCAGGAAGATGTGTTTGTGGTGTATTCTGGTGCTTCGTGCAAAACGGCTTTCAGCATGCAGACCCCTCTCAGTAAGTTTTATAGAGCACTGCTTATTTGAATGAACTGTTGAAATCATTAAGCCTGGAGATTTCTGAGGAATCTGAGGATATTAGGTGCCCAGCATTAGCAGAGACCTCTCATTTTCTTTTAGTAAATCCAAAATCTACAGTCTGTGAGGTACCTGAAGCAGTGAGCAGAGTAAGATGCTCCATCGTTTTTCTCCAATGGGTTTTTGTTCTGGAATTTGTGATATGCCCTTGTATGAAAAGGATCTGAAAGGTCAAAACAAACTCAGACTGAAGTATATATGAAATCAATCTATGGGATGTATTTGCAGTACAGCTTTAACTTGGCTTAGACTACTTATATGTTTTTCTGTTATTTTCTTGCTTTAATGATACTGCTAGAGATAGGCATAGCAAACTATAGCAGATGTGTATCATGGTGACTTTTTTTCAGAATGATTAAAAAAAAGTGTTTTTTTTGTTTTTTTTTTTTAATTGCCTTTACTGATAACTTACAGTTGCTGTGATGTGGCCTAAAATTGTTTGCTTTACCGTGATCCTGCAGTGTGGGCCTTCTGTGTGCAGATGAGCTCTGTACATGGCTGTCTCCAGAGGTGTAACAATTCAGAGTATAGTTTGCTTTCCAGAAATGAACACACCGATTTTGTTCTGACGTTGCAGATATCTTCCTCAGTTGACAGCTTGTATGGCAAATGTATTTTAGAAAGGTTCTATAATGCTTCAGATAGAATCACAGCCACTGTGGACTCACAGATGCCAGAAGGTGCAGAAGTGATGAGATTTGCAGCCTGCCAGATAGGAAGCAGAAGCCCTCATCATGCAGAGTGTACAGTTGGTATAAAAGTATGAATACATCAAAACGATGTGTTTAAACTCCCTGCTGTGAGCATCTGTTAATGCATAGAGTTGTCTGTGATCCAGGGTGAAGGGTGTCCTTAGAGCCATGTTGATAGATGAACTTTGGGAGGTGACACTATAGTAACTGATGAGGTTTTCTAATCTGTGAGGCCAGTTTGTCTGATAGAATAGGAAAAGAAATAGGAAAGAAAGGAATAGGAAAAGGAAATTGTGCCGTTTTAAATCAAATTCTGTGCATGAGGAAAAAGCAGTAAAATACTGAGACCGAGAGCTGTGTCACTGTCAGCTTTCACAGTGTGACCAAAGTGTGTGTTGTTTTGTTTTTTTTTAATCAGTCCTTTTAGAAAACTGTAGAAAACCATTGTGGTTTTGGCACAGATCTTGGCTGACAAGAAAGGGAAGTGAATTAATGCCTTCTGTGCCCTGAAGGCTTGTGTTAGTTTAAAGAAGTGGTTTTATAGTAATTTAATAATGATGCACCAGAGCAAATGGATGGGAAGGAGGAGGAAGGCTGGCTGCTTACAGTGTACATCTGAGTTCTCTGCCTACCCAGGACATAGGACTGCTACATAATTCCATCTAGCGTGGAGGGGGAAGGATGGTGTTTCTAAGAGAAGATGATTGTGCATTGCCCTGAAGTGTTTTCAGCATGGTATACTGAAAAGCCCAGTGTGCCAGAGGGGCTGTGGAAGCCTGAGACAGAATTCTCTGAATTATGAATGAAGTGGCTGCTGCTAGCACAGACACAAACACAGACTCTGGAGCTGCTGGGTGCCTTCAGCATTACAGTAACAGACTGGTTTTAGATTTCAGTAGCTACTCAGAAGCCTCATCTCTGAGCTCATCTTGATGCCTCTAGAAGAGTTGGGACAGAGTGGGGCCAGTAATGGTGTAAGTGGGAAGCTCTGAATTTTGTCCAGTTTTCCTTCACTTGTTCTCAGTGAAATCCACTTAAAACACTTAAATTCAGTTTATTTGTCAACTTTCATTTGAGCACAGCTTTTTTTTCCTAATCTGAGTGTTTTGTTTTGTTATTTTTGCAGGGAGGATGTTGTCTTTAGCTGTATAATTCTTACTTTGTTCCAGTACTAAAAGAAGTCAGTCGGTAGTACCAGACAATCCTGAACAGTCCCTGTGCCCTTTGTGTACATAGCAAGCAAGGTGAGAGAATAAGCGGAGTGTAAGATATCCTGAGATAGCTGCTCAGACATGCAGTCCAGTCTTGGCAGCCCAGTTCCCTTGGGCTTCTGTCAGGTGTTGTAAACAGATGCCTCCTGTAAGGAACTCAGCTATTTGCAGACGGAATTTACAGAACAAGGGATTGGAATAATGGCAGAGAATCTGTGCAGCTCTACTTTATATACAGGGCAGCATGAGCTGCGAGGGACAGATCTTTATTTTTCACTCTGCTGTCACTGGCATGGCTCATGGAGCATGGTGCTTTCTGCCTTCAAGTGCAAAGCTGTTAAGAGCCGCCACCCCACAGAGGGCTCTGCCCTCACTTGTACTGAGATGTGTGAATGAGATCTGCCAGCTGTAGCTCCTGACTTTCACTGTCAGAGCACCTTTCTTCTCAGACTGCATGGAAATGGGCCCAGGAGTCAGTTTGGAGCAGTTTCCTCCAGGTTTCAAGGGTCCTCAACATCGCAGCTGCCTGTAACAGATCTATAGTTGTGATCTGTTTGTCATTCATGAGAAAAGGGAACTGACACCTGGAGAAGCCAAGCCACGTCAATAAATTAAGAGGCAGTAGGGCATGGAATTTAGATTGTTTGGTGTTGGTGTTCATTGAAAAGTGGAACTAGAGCTAGCAGTGTGAATTTTTGGGTAGGCTTGGAGGTGCATCAGGTCACGTGACAAGCTGGCTTGTTCCTTCATGGCTGTCAAACAAATCCCTTATTAGAGTTTTCTTTGTATTGTATGCAGTTTTTTAAAGTAGTGCTGATGGCAGCAAGATAAGCTGGACTTCTTGCTTGTTCAGTAGCTGGTTGCTTCTGCAGGGATCCCTTCAGTGCTGTGCCAGCAAAAGGCAGGGCTGGTGCAACCAAGCAGCTGTGGGAATGGCTTGAGCTTGGTGAGGGCTATTCCTCTTAGAGAGCTCACTGGTTTGGGGTGTATAATACATATTAATACATATACAAATAATTATACACAGGCATTGGGTGTTGGAACAATAAAGACACGGCACTATGATGAGAAAAAGTAGATGGACTGAATTGGTTGTGTGGTTTGTTTTGGCATGGGGTGGATGGAACAGTAGTGATACAAGGGGTTAAACTAGCAGCCTCCCTGTATCCCTGTAGCTGCCTTGACCAGCGATGTCAGACCAAGGAGTGAGGAAAGAGGGCCATACTCTCCTTTATAGATCTAGAATCAGCATCATATAACTCATGCCGTGTGCCACTCTCTTATCTATCCCTTGTTTCATTCCTGGGATGCCACAGGGCATCGGCTTGCCGCTGGAGTGCACCCAGTGCGTTTCATTAGTTGGCACTGAGCAGCAGTTGTCAGGCTCCTGCTGAAGGGCTGTCAGTCTGCTCAGCACCTCTGAGATGCTAATCCTGAGGTAGCTGTCTGAATGACCTCTTAACAAGCTAGCTAACACTGTGTGTACATAGGTAGAGTATTACAGCAGTATGCAGGGTAAAATGGACCTCTATTTCAGCCAACTGTTAATGGGGTTTTCTTCACTACAGCCAGTTCTTCTTTGGATCATACCTTCTGAATATTTGACAGAGCCCTGCATTGAAAAGAAACATGGTCTGGGCAGTTCTGATACAGAGGTTCGTTCCCTCAGTTGCTCTTATGTGCATAGCTGACCTGTTTGCCTCACAACTGCAGGCTCAGCTGGCTGCACACTGCTTTGCTGAGTGCAGAGGTCACACAGCACTTCTTATTTCCATTGGTATATATGCTAGGCTGTGGCTTTCCAGATTTCTCATTTTATTAAGAGTGCTCATGACTGAAGTAAGCTCCTAACGCTTTTTAAACCTCCTCAGGTTTGATCTCCTTTGAATTGGATTAATGATCTCTGCAGTCAGATTTGAAAAGTTGAATTAAAGACCAGAAAAAAAAGCACTTAGAAGATAAGGGCTTCTGATAAAATGGGTAGTGTTAGTTTCTAGAATAAAAGCATGGTCTGTAACTCCAGGCAACTGGACATGCGTGTTCCAGGAAGCTGTGAGTTGCAGCCTCATGGCACCAGCAGCAGTCACGTGGTTCTTCTGGGATCCTGCTGTGCCCCCAGGGGCTCTGGACAAACAAGAGGCCTGGGTTTGCTTCAGACCTCAGAGGGCAAACTGGGACCCCAGGGAGTTAATGATCTTGGAAATAGAATGAAGGGATGAGGGTGGGATAGAATAAAAGTTTGAGAGGTTTGCTGTTTTTTTGGTTTTTTTTTTTTTAATTCTAGAATTTACCTTCTAAGAAAACAGATTTAGTGATTAATGAAATGCTAGAAAATGTCCAGCTTTTATTACAAAGTAAAACTTCAATTTCTGGCTAGTGTCTTCACAGTCTTCTCAGTCTTGTGTTACTGCTTTCATCAGCTATTACACTCCCAGCAGAATTTGTGTGCGGCAGCCCTTGTACAATATCTGTGCCTCAGCATGCATATGCAGACCTTTCTCCCCTGTGCTTTATTCAGTTGCAGTCTTTGTGAAGGAAGGCATTCTGCTCCTTATGCTGTAAATGTGCTTTATGTTTTCATCGCTTTGCTAAATAGCCACCTCTGATAAGACTGCAGCCTGGGAGTTCTGTCTTAACCTTTTGCTATGCCTGTTACCTGACTGAAACAGAACAGACTATGGGTTTGGCTTCCCAGGCTTCAAAAAAACCTTAAAGCCAGTTTCCTCACTGCAAACAAAAATAAAATTGAAAAAACCCAAATAAGAAGTAAGGACATAATTTTTGTTTACAGAGATATAAGCCTTTATTGTATGCTACTGAAAGCAAGTGGGACATGGCTATGGTTTTATATACAGAGAAGTCTGTAGCGTTGGGTTACAATCAGTGGCGAATGAATTAAGATTACAGTGCAAATATAGGTGTTGTGTACAGTTTGTAACAGTGGCTGGCATATAGACCACAACACAGAAGCCAAATGAAGCCAAATGTACCGGGTACAGCATCACGTGAGGAAGCAACTCAGTATCCCAAGAGCATTCCATTTACTTTACATTTGCAGGTTTTTTTAGCTAGTGAGTAGATCTAGCTCACTTCATTGAGTTTTCTCCTGGTTTGTAAATTACCTGTTGTTAGATCACAAGGATCTCTTGTACTTCATTTGGAAGTTTATTTCTGATTAACTTCTTTTGAGAGACTTACTGGGAAGAAAGATGGAACTGTCCACCATACATACATACTTCTGTAATTTGGTGATACTATTTAGTTTAAAGGCCTTATTTTGTTTTATTCAATGCTGTAAGTATTTTTAGTGTAAAAATAAACATTTTGTCCTCTATGGATAAATAAGTCCATCTGGTGGCTGCAGGTCAGCCCTCTCAATTGGTGAAAGAGATTTATAAAAATAGACCTTTGCTTTAATGTTTACTATGCTGACCCACAAAGGAAAAGTGAAATTCATTCAAGTCTAGAAACAGAAATACAGTACAAGTGATTTATAGAATTGCATTCCTTCCCTCTGCAAGCTTGCTGAGCATGAAACACTGCTCCAAAGCCCTGCCTCAGTCTTTTCCTGGTCCTGGAGTAGTCGTCATTAGAAAAGTAACATCCTGCATTGCCAGATCACCTGTCTTCCTTGCAGTATGCACTCTCTTAGTAGAGATCTGCTTCCAGATGACTGTTAATTTCTTCAGGTGGTGGTGGTGGTAGTTTGGGTTACACGGGGGAGAAATTTTAGCCCAAATTAACAGCAGTTGTTTGAACTGATTAGAGTGATGGTAATTTTTGGTGGAAGCTCAAACTTTTTTTTAATTATTATTATTATTATTATTTTAAGTTTGTAAGTTGAATGTGGAAGGCAGCAGCCTTTCCTCAAGGTCATCTTCCCATAGATATCCTTCTTGTTAAGGGGCACGTATTTTTGGCAGTGCAGGTTTCATGCTCAACTTTACCACTGAGACCTGGGCAGGACTTTAGAAAGTGTACAGCCCACGGAGATTTGCTCCACTGTATTTAGCACTTTTGAGAATTACCCCCATAGCAGTGTTGCTCCCTTAGAAGTGCAAGTGTCACAGAAGGTTCTGAGACAGCTGGAGGACAGGTGACATTCTGCAGTAGAAGTAGTAGTTAAGCACCAGTCGTTGGCCCCTGCAGAGGCTCAAGAGGAGAACAGAATTGCTTTGTAGAGAGCTCATCAACCTAAAAAGCTTAGTCAGTTTGATCAATAAATATTGATTTAGGGTTAGGATCAGAAATAAGACGCTGTACTTTGGAATTGGAAGACAGAGACAACTTCCTTTATTTTCTGTCCAAAGGAGACTGCCCTTAAAACATTCATCCTTAAAGGCTTTGTGATATCTGATGTATAACTCACTAACACATCTGAATGCACCTGTACTTTTTTTCAGGGAAGAATAAGTGCATGAGCGGACAAAACTTGAAGGCTTCTTCTGGGTTGTTACTTTTTAAACATCTGTTCTGTGTTCTGTTGACCCTGAAGGCATATTTACCCACTCTTAAATTATGCAGCATTGCCCAGAGAATGGCTCTGTATAGTAGAACATGCTCTCAGCAGTATAACCTCAATTTTGTTCCAGTATGTTTCCATGTAATAATGTGTTGTTGGAGAACTACACTTGACTTTATCCCATTACTTTGAGCAGGGGACTAGCGATGCTAGTTTGAAAACACAAGAAATAATCTATACGGTGAATTAGAAGTTTCATAATTCATATCACTAAATTTCTGAAAGCTGTACTGCTCTGAATACTGTTCTTCAGCCCATAGCTATTCTGCTTCGAGCATTATCACTCTGCAATTGCTTATAAACAGCCCTTTGTGGGAATAATGAAAGAATAATACTCTATGCTGAATACATTTTACTTGTTTAGTTTGCAGGATGCTCTTGCAGAACTGTAAGTTGTACTAGAAGTGCAGGAATACACACATTTCCATATGCATAGATCATTAAATTATAACAGTACCAGTAGTAAAGCAAACCTGCCAAGATGTTCTGTTCCTCTTAATTAAGCTTGATTTATTTGTGCCTGCTGACTTAAGATTCAGTTAGTGTCCACTGCTGAGATGACAAAGTACCCTGAGTAGCTTTGTGATGGTTATGTTTACAGAAGCTTGTGCTTTTCTAAGAACATAGAAACGAGCTCAAATAAGTACATCTAGTTATTTCCATGGAATACTATTAACCAACTTACAGCAGCTTTGAAGTACAAAGCTAAAACTTACCTTCTGCTCTACTCCCTTACAGATTAGTGTTATAATTAAATTCGCTGTTAGCTTAATGTAAGTAGATAGAATTTCAAAACAGCTTTCATGGTAAGATGAACCTACTTTGTCATAGTTAGACTGGTATTAGTGATCTGAAAGTCATACATTACAACATGTAGTTCTGGAAGCAGTATCTGCTTTCCCTTGTTACCATTCTGTTCTGTGCAAGAGCAGATTGTCTAGAATACAGAATTTGTTCACTGGATTTCTCCTGTTTCTCCACCTCCTCTTTTCATTACCTGCTTATTTACAGAAGTTAAAAAAAAGTATAATCCGCTGCAGCAGCTTTTAGCTTGTGGTATGGATAGCTTAAGCCTCTTACCTAATTTCTTGCAAACTATAGGGAAAAAAAAACAAACAATACCACCTCCCTTTGCTCCTAGTTAACGAAGGCTGCTGATTTACCATAGTAGACAAGCCTCCTCCTTTTTTTACCGTAGACTGGTATTTATGGCTTTGGAAAAGGCAGTTCATCTTTCCCACCAACTTGCTGTCTGTTATACTTAATTTCCTCAAACAGGAACATTCTACCTTCATTTTTTCCTTCTTTCTCTCTCTCTCAGTGCACTCTATCAGGACCAGGTGTGTTCAGCAAGCAAACGTGTTCACGTAGAAGCTGCACTGCACCTTGTAAACTGCAGAGTGGTTTATGGCAACTGGAACTTCTAGATTCAGGTAAGAGGCAGGAATTAGGCGTAAGTCCATATGCTGTTTTGGACTTAAATTTTAATTTATTGCAACTCTAACTCAGCTCAGCTCCCCTGTTCTAGTGGATGACTACATTCAATTAATGTCCTTTAGAATTAGTGTGATTTGTCATAGTAGAGATAAGAGTCTAGAGATTTTGAGAAACATGCAGTGCTGGGCAGCTAAATTACATTTTCATTTTTGTTTACACAGCATAGAAGAGATGGTACCTTTATCTTACTGCCACAAAACTTTCAAGTTGGAAATTTGATACCTTCTGTCTCAGTCAATGGTTAAAATTTTCATATGTTCTCTGAATTTTTCAGCTCCAATTTATCAATGGATTATTAATTGAACATGCAAGAGAACTCTCCCACTGAGACTTCAGTTGTTGCTACAGTTTCTGTAGGCTAGTTCAGTAACATCATTAAAGTACCCTTAACAACTAAACTACCTCTTGTACAGTATATTTAACATTAGAGTATAAAGAGTTAAGGCACCAAACACATAACAAAACAACATACAAAATAAGAAATTTGCTTTTGAGCTGCACATCTTCACTTACCACTTTGGATCATTCAGCTCCTCTCGAGCGTCAAGGTAAGTTTTGGCCTGAATGTTTCATTTAGCCACATGAACTGGAGACAAAACACTGCATTGAATCTTACACTGAAGTGAATTTTTCTCTCACAAAATTCACAGAACAACTTTTACTAAGGCATTCAAATGCCTATGCGGTATCAGCTAGGTCTGGTAGAAAGAGCATGCTCTTCTGAAAAACCCCAGTCCAGTGGTGCAAGCCACTCATGTTTTTGTATTACCTTATTACCTGTATTACCACTTGCACACAACAGATGAATCACTACCATTTCTGTGAGTACAGTGGGAAATGGCAGGATATTTCAGGGCACTAAAGAGCCTGCACATAAATAGGCATGGATTTAGATGACAGAAATTATTAAGCTAAAGAGACATAATTATGGGGGCTGAGAAATAAATCACAGAATGGTTTGGGTTAGAAGGGGCCATTAAGATCATGTAGTTCCAGCCCCCCTGCTATAGATAGGAACACCTCCTAGGGATCCACAGGGGGTCCCTGTGGATCCCCTTGGGGGCATCCACAACCTCACCGGGCAACCTGTTCCAGTGTCTCACCACACTCACAGTAAAGAATTTCTAACAGCTTAATAATCGGCTTTATGATGAGAATTCTCTTAATGTCAAACAATTACTAGTTTAAATGGTTAACATTCTAAAGAAAATATGAATGAAAGCTGCTGTCATAACCCATAAGCACAGGGACTTGTGTACTGAGTTTCTTCAGTGAATTGCTCTAAAATGACTATAACAGAATTTCTGCCTTATAGTAAGGATCAGTTTAACAGCAAATCGGATCTGTTAAAACAGAACAATGAAACCAGTGAGTTGTTAGACAAGCTGTCTCATACTGTAGATAATGCATGAAACTGTGATACACCTTTGCTTCACTTTGAACAAGTCAGTAAAGTATCTCATTTTTCAGTAGTGGTCTTTTCCTTTTTTTTTTTCTTTTTTTTTTTCCCCCAACAGGAAGCTTGAGAGGGTTTGTGTCCCAAACATTCAGTTATTGCTTCTTCATACAGTACAGCTGTACTGAATAGAATTTCTCAGTGAATCCAGCAGAGAGCTTTTTTTTTGTTGTTCATTGCCAAATGGGAGGTACCAGTCTATTTTACAGCTGAGAATAGCAATCTGAACTTAAATCATTCAGAACATATCTCGTCATGTATCCAAAAGAATCCAATCCTTGCAGAGTTCCTGTGCTGTTTTCCAGAGACTCGGGAAGTAGAAGCCTTTTCTATAAGCTGTTTCTGTGATTTGGAACTCACTTGAGGGTGGGAGGCAGTTTTTTCTCTTTATTAACTAAAATGCATCTGTCTAAAGAGAATTTAGCTAAATGCACTAAGTAATAATGCACAATCATTGCATCTTAGCCTATGGAGCAAAGGAGGCAGAGAGAAACTTTGAATTTTGTCTAAGACTGAAATGCTGTTTGCTATTTATTTATACAGTTCAGGGATGTCCACTAGACTGTGATGATCCATAGGTTCTTAGAAGTACAGATGCGGAAGTATAAAGGAAGCAAGGACAATGTGTTTCTACACTATTTGTCAGGGATCGCTGACTGAAAATACCAAGACATACAGACTGGTTTTCTGAGGACATTGCTGGACTGAATCAAGGATGGTACACTAAAGCTGCTCACATTTATGGCTATTTTGAAGTTCTTGAATTGCCAGGGGATTGATGTCCCACAGTTGAACAGCCTCCAGCCTGGAGATCTCTTCCCCAGACCACCTGGAAAGTTTCCATGCCACTCCTCTTTCTACCTAGTTAACACAAGAAACTCAGGTAGGGAAGTTTCTCTCAGCAGTTCAATTAAAGGAAAAACACACAAATAATTTTTGGAATTGGATAGGGTACACTTTAAATCTTTTTCCTGCCAGAAGGCGAGTGTTATTAAAGAAAGATCAGAGGTATTAGAATAGTTGTCACAGATGTTTGCATGACTAGAAATAGTCCCTCAGCAAATAGATGACTTTCTAGGAAAATCTGCTTCCCTGGAACTCTTTGTAGGCTGATCAAAAGCATTCAAGAATCTAGAAACATATACAGGAAATTCTGTAATTCAACAGAATCAGTTATTTACAGGGATGCTAGAAGGAAATTCAGAATAGGCTGTGGTAGGTGCAGAATTTACAGTAGCAAGGGTATTTAAGTAAGTGCACTGAAAGTTATGGCAGCAGGGTCAGCAGATCCATCACACATCCAGCACATTCAGCAGGATCCATGACAATTGCTGAATCATTTTATTAACTCACATTGGCTACATGACAACAACTTAGACAGATTAGGAACCACCTACCCAGGCACTAAATTGTCTTTGTGAGAGTTGGACCGTGTACTGTGTCCAACAAAAACTGCTTGGGCAACAGAGGCTGCACATTATACAGGCTCTTCATGGGTAGAGGCTGGCCTCCCTCCATCTTTGTGGCTCAGTGCCCAGGAATAAGGTCACCATGTTCCAACTCCTGAATGTGCGCTTAAGGAAGTCAGCAAGCCCTGGCAGAGGGAGGACATGGTGGCAGGAAGCATCGTGTACCATGCTTTCATCTAGCCAAGTCCTTTCACTGTTATTCAATTCTGGTTCTGTAACATACAAGCTTTCAAGTACAGGATGGTGATGGAATAGATCTCAAAAGGTTTATGCAGATTTTTATATAGTGTTTGTATAATGTACAGGTAAAACACTTGCTCAAGACAGCAATGCACTTCCCAGTCATTCTAGTTTGAAAGCTATCTCTAGGCAGAACATGCCTGTAGATATTTCACGTGGCTGGCAAAGCAGGATTTAAGTTCCTTGTAAAAAAATACATAATTCCTTCAAAATACAGAGTTTCACATCTAGATAAATTGACAAGCATTCCAGTTGCCACTCACCCATTAGGAAGGAAAATGGTGAAGAATGGTTAGGAGTGTACAGTACCTAGGGATTTCCATAGGTGGAGACTGCTGTCATGCATAGATAACTCAGCAGGCTGGTTATACTTTTCTCTCTCACCCAGCTCCATGAAATCCAAATTGTTATAAAGGGAAAGTAAGTACCTGCATGATTATGGGTTTGTACTCAAGAACAGCTAAAGGCAAATAAATGCTATTTTAACAGTGGAACAATCTGCATTTTAATCTCTCAGTTCTGTAAATAGCTTTAGTTCTCTCAGTGTCAACCAGCCAGGCTATTCAAGCTCACATTTTTCTTCTGAAGCGAATGTAAATGCTGTTCATTTCCAATCCAGACTACACAGGCCAGTTTTTCATTGTAAAGTTCTGATTTCTTTTAATTCTTTAAGTGCCAGACATCATCTCCCAAAATACACGCTAGCATCTGGTTAGCTAAAACCAGAGTTAAGGTGGGAACTGAATAGATCTTTCCCAAGTGTCCTATTGATATGTAGCAGTGGAAAGGTGCATTTCAGAATTCTTTCTTTTCCATGAACCAGAAGTTCAAACTATAAAGGAACATTTTTTGCTTCACAGACAAATTGACAAAGATAGCAGCTACACAAAGCACATGGAACCAGTTTCCACATTTTACTGCTGAATACATCTAGAAAGACAAAGCTCAGTAACCATCAAATAGCAGACCTCGGGCTCACAGGAAAGGCACTTCAAACATGCTCCCATGAGATGTCTTTTAAAAAGGAAATGAATAAGTATTTATGCAAAAGAAAGCAGATTCCATTTCTGCCTTAGAATATGGTTGTGTAGTGGTTGCTACAAAATCCATCAAGCAGCTGTTATCCAATTTACTCATCAAATAATAGCCTGGTATTTCAGTTAAGTTAAAAGTTTCTCTTAGAATTTAGTCCGTAACTGTTCTCTCAAATGCCCATGTAGTAGGCATGTGTGGAACTCAGGAGTGACACTTCAGCACATGAATGTTTTGCTCAAGTTCCACCATGAGCGAGTGATGTTCCTGGGCTCTCCTACCAGCCATTTCAATTGGCTTCCAAAAAAAAAAAAGAACAGATATAAGAGTGCAGTATGTATTTCAGCATCAGGAAATGTTGTCCATCCTACTGAGAAAGGGAGCAGCAAATCCATGAGAACAAATTTTGGAGGTATCTACTGCTTTATGAGCAAAAACATACTGAAGAAATTCAGTATCTTTTCAGTGAACAAAAGGAGAAGATCCAAGAAAGTGAAAATTTCAAGAAAAGTAGCAAGGGCAGAATGATTAGGGTTCTAAGAGTTAAAGCAGTAATAACAGAAAAACGTGGAAATTCACAGGCAAAACAGTGCTGATGGAAAGCAGTACACAGAAATTAAGCTGCCATACAGGCCACAAAAGAGAGATCAAAGAAGTTAGAAAGACATTTCATTATTCAGTTCTTGAACTGGACAGATGACCGCTTGTCAGACTGTAATTATTCTGAGTTAAACCTAGGAAAGGAATACTCAAGAGAAGTTCATTATAATGCACCTTAACATTGCCTTGAAGCATATAAAATACTGATTTCCAGAGGAAGCAGAGCAGCCTGCTGCTCCACTATCAGGGTTGCTTAGCCTGACAAGCTGAAAGAATGAATTGAATTTTAAATGAGCTTCAGACCAAGCCCTGTATTTGCACGTTGAAGGTAACAGAAGATGAAAATCTGTACCACCGAACAGGAAGTACATTCTGATGGCTCATCAGTTGCACCTGCAAATGTAATCAAATGGCTATGTGCTTTAACAGGCAAGTCACTGGTAAAGTTCCTTAAGTTCGTTTCCCCTAGTGCAGACACATAGGCCAGTTGCAAGGTCAAGTTTCCACCAACATTAGCTAAACTAACAAAATTTGACAGCTATTATTCTACATCAGCCTATGAATTCTACCCAGATATATCCTCAGTTATGGAGAACCTATGTATGCAGTTTGATGTTTTCAGTTTTGAAATGAAATACAGTTTGTTTTTGGCATTATATTTTGCTGCAAAACAACAAGCTTTGTGTGTGATTTACTACATGTTTCATACCAAGTATTTTTCTAATTTTGTACCAGTATGAACTGTGATCAGTCAGGGCTATTTAATGCTTTCATCTCTGAAATGAGACCCTAAAATGTTAATACATCACCCCACTTTCCCCCCCCCCGCCTCCTTTTTTTTTTTTAATTAAATAAAAAAAGAGTTGTTTCCAACAACTTCAAGTGCTGCAAGTAGTGCAGTTGAGCAGCAGTGTTCTATGCAACCTTGCATAATGTAAGGTTATATAAATGCAAATTAAAAACGTAACTATTTTAAAACTACACATATCATGTGCACCATATACGTCTGAAACCATTTTCCTCCATGTAAAACATTAGTTAAAACATCTACTACAGCACTGAAAATATTTATGGATGTCTCTATTTTCATTTCTATGTTTAGAAAACCACAGCTGAACAATTTATTCATGCTGGCTTAAACCCCTGCCTGCCTGCCTGCCTTCCCATCTCCTGCTGTGCCCACAAGAGGAAAGCAGATTGGCTGCTTTGTGAATTAAGTTGGCCTCGTGTAATCTGATCTCTGCAGATTTAAACTGTAATATCATCAAACTTTTTCATTCTCCATTTGGAGTTCAGCTTTAGTAGTTTAGGGAAATAATTTCTCTCTTACAAGTTAGATAACTTTACATATTCTACCTGGCGTTTTTATTTCACGTCCCTATCACCATGGTGTGGGCTTTCAGCCCAGGCCATGGTTTTAGTACCTACCCGAATGTTTTCGACAAATATGCAAGGAATGCAGTGCCTCATATGCAGCAGTATCAGTACAGCTTTTTAGGCTATGCAAAAGGATATTTAAAATAGAACAGTCTGTTGATAAAAACAAACTATTTCTTAAAAGCGTTAAGTAATATATTCTCATTAAACTCAAACCAGAATATTTGAACTGGCCTTGACAATGTAAAAAGTTGGAATTCAGACCTAAGTATTACTTGTTTAAACACAGAGTTAAATAATAAAAAATGTACCATATACAGACTTTCACAGGTGAGATTTTTACGAAAAAAAAAGCAGTAAAAATACTCTTTAAGCTGAAAATAAAATCTCTTACCTTTTATATCACGATCTCAGCTTACAGTCATTAAATTTCTGCTTATTTTATACAAGTGCATATGGCTATGAAGGTCCGGAGAGAATGAGAATAAAGTGGTATTAACCTGATGAAAACTGCTCAAAAGTCTTAACTGCAATATATAGATGTTCCAATACCATTTAAATAAGTCAAGACATTTACCTTTCAGTTATTGCTGATTACTGATTCACAATCTTAGAGTATCAACAAATACTTAAAAGGAAAAAACCCAACTAGTAAATAATAGCAGCAAAGATCCTGATCTGGAGATTGACCAGATACTACATTTTCCTATCATTTGGTGATAATTCTCAGAGACACAAAAGCAACTATTTCAAAGTCAAGTTCAGGCCTACCCTTCTTGTGCCTCACATTAATGATGTGGTAAAGAAAGAGAGAAAGAGAGAGAGAGAGAGAAAGAATAACTTTTAGTTATATTTTGGAGAAAAATATACTATATTTTCCTGGCTTTTTGCTACATTTCATGTCTGCTGACATGTACAATGGTACAAAGCACTACTGCTTCAGAAGTGACCACTGTAAGTCTTCGTAGCAATTTGTATAGGAAACATGCAAATAACCAGTATTAAAATTCTAAAATACTTAAGTAGGGAAAGTCAATGCAGGATCCACTGCTTAGAGCAAGCGACCTGCTGGGTCTTGTTTTGTATTTCCCTCCCCCTTAACCCCACCCCTTCTAGACCAGTCTTTCCCTTCTAATGTAAAGAAAATCACCAGAAGTATATACACATCTATTGCTATGTACCCAAAGAAAGGACTGTGGCTTGGAATATTGCTTTTCATTAAATGGAACAAAGTTCAAGAAGTGAGAAAAGCACTTTGGAAGGGAAAAAAAAAAACAAAAAGGAAAAAGTTCAAATTCCACGTCTGAAGTTGAGAAACCTCAAAACGAGCCACTTTTGTTCTTGCTTTTAAGACATGTACAAAATGCCATTTCGAGCCACACAACCTGATGGTTCTAGAAGTCAGAGAAGAAATCTTGAGGGCCCAAGTGAATAATAAAAGGTGCGATGCTGAGAGGCTGGCAATAGGGACTGTCAATGAAAAAACCACCTACAGTGGGAAAAGAGCAGAGAAGCAAAACTTCATGTTAATTTCAGAGAGTGGCTGAAGCTAAAGCTTCATTTAAATTTCTCTGCTCTTTCAGCTGCAAGTGGAATTTTCATTGTAAAATGGGCACTTTGAATTCTGTGAAGGTATTGAAACATCTAACACTTTCCAAGGTTACCACTTTCTAAACAAAGAACTGACAGCTCATTCATATTTCCAGTAAAGCAGAGAAATGTAAAATATGCAGCAAGGGGGGCAAGTTTACAATGTGGTTAGTAACTCCCAACAAATGACAAAAAAAAAAAAAAAAGACTTTTATCAATTGTCTGAAATGACTGCCATCATGTTGGAAAAGAGCATAGCGCCCTCCTTGTTTTTGAAATAAGGAACAAGTTCTTTGGTATACAAATGTTTATTGTATACAATTGGTTCAGACATTATTTTGTTAGAAAATTTTACAAATCTGGGGATTAATGAAAAAGAAAACAGTTGCCAATTGGGAACTCCAAAACAGGGGCCAGGGGGGAGGAGGGGCGGGAGGGAAAGGGGAAAAACGTGTGCAGAGGAAATATTCCTTTAATGAATATTTGATTAACAAAAATGGGCTCTTATCAGCCATGCTTTTTCTGCTCCGTGATGGCTTCCTTTCATCCATAGGCCAGCAAAATGTGTTGGTGATTTATGAGCACCACTCAATTTGGTTACATCCTCCAGACCCTGCTCTTTATTTCAACACTAATGCGTGTATGACAACAGCAGGCTCATCACTGCTTGTCAGTAGATCTTCATTTTTTATTAAAGTACCACCAGCACCAAACAAAAGTGAGAGCTACAGCAGAAGAAAAAACATTTAAGATAGAAATATTTCTAGGTACAAATACTTAGCTTAACAGCTGCAGTTAATTCCAAGAAGAGCAGCTTGTTATATAAGCCATCCCTTATTAAGCTGTTCTGTAATTTCTTTCCCTATAATGGAGGGGATGGAAGAAAGGAGGAACTTTACATTGCTTTAAGCAGTTCTTAGATCCTCTTCATAAATAAAGCACCCCTCTGCCTCAACAGGAAAGTCTGTTGGGGAACAGTGCATACAGACAATCTTTAAAAGAGCATGACCTAAAAGCAAACCTCTGGAAAAACAACTGGTGAGGTCTGAGAGAAGTACAACCAGCAGTCTGCTTATTTTGTGGGGGTGATACCTTAATAAAGACTACTTGAAGCCTACAGCAGGTTTTCTGCATGATTCTAAAATACATGGAGACAGCATGGAGCTGGGACCTGTCTGGGATTCTAGGACAGGTGCGCACGCTCCTTTATCTGAAAAAGATTTCATTTGGTTTGAGCACTAACTCTTAAGAAAAGTACTGGCCTATGGCTGAAGTGTGTCACTTTCCACAGCAGCACTCAACAAGAACTGGGACAATTAAATAGCAAGTTTTCATGGGGACCTTGTTGCTGCTTTAGATTCTTATAAATGTAAGGGGAAAAAGGAGAACCTTTTGTTTTCATAAGAGATTAACAAATAAAACCCTTACTGAAAAAATAGTGAATGGAAAATCAAGGGTGGGCAGACAATCTTAAGAGTGAAGAAGGCCACAAGAACAATTGCATTTTTTCTTTTTCTTTTTTTTTGTAAAAAATGAAAGGAAAACAAGCAGTTTTTGAGTTCTAAAGAATCTGACTGTAATGTTATTGTTGTCCTTTCTCTGGGCAATACGGACTTAATTGTGTGTAGCTGTAATTACATAATGAGTCCTTTTGTGGGAAATTCCATTGTTTTTCACAGAATGTAACCTAACACAAAGAGACGGTCTAAGATTAATTCCTTTTGTTTGCTTTTCAATATTCTGTATACAAGTGAAAAGTCTTCTTGGATAATTAAGACTGTCTGAAGTCACTGAGAGTTTCAGTATGGTGACTTTCAGGGTTCTAAGGAAACTCAGGTACTGATGCTTGGGTCTATAAAATAAGATAAAACAATACCTAACCCATATTTTACTAAGTTTATTACAGACCATAATATTTACAAAGTTGTATTTTAACTGTGAAGTTTCTGTTGTGTGGTTGGTTGTTGTTTTTTTTAATTTATTATTATTTTTTAAAGAACTATGCCCTACTTTAAGTAACCCTACAACAAGTACAGGTCATTAACTGAATCTGTGCGACTGCATTAGGAAACAGGCAGTACTCTTGTGTTACAACAAAACAGTTTATTTGTGATCAGTGTTTTATATTCTATACATCCTTCACAAATTTAATTTTACATAATTGGATACTTCATTTAAAACGTAAGGTTTAAGCTTCTAGTTCTTCCCTATAACAGAAGGCTGGTATAAGTTATTTGAAAATGAGGTAACATTTCACAGAACATTTTTTTTCAAGTTTTAGAGAACTAAATTTGCATTTTGTTAAAATCAAAAAGTAGGAAAAAGATGTTTCTTTACAAATGACTTTGCTCAAGTATGTGTTCAAAGGAAACAGGATAAAAAGGCTTTTTTCTTCTAACATTCTGTACTGTACTGTGTTGTTCAATCAATAGGAATTAGCTTCTGCCATTTGCTAAAAGAATGAGTAGTGGGGAACAGGATAAGTTGGGAATTTCATAACTGGTAACAGAACCATTCTCTTGGGTAAACCTACAGAGAGAAAAAAGGGAGAGGACTCCAAATAAGTTCAGTGATCCAAGAAAGTCAGATAAGAGCTTATAATCACGTTTTCATTAACCTTTTCCAGATCAGTCGATGTCATTTTAGGGTGCAGAGTCTCAAACAGTAACATTTCAACACTTTGTGCTATTTCAAACAGATGGTTAGCATTAAGTTTGCTTTTATTTTTGTCCCTGTATTTTGTAAAATTAAGCAGTATTCTCAAAAGAGAATGTGTTTTGTTGAAAAGAGGTTGGATTTTAACTATCATTTTGAAATAGCTTCATCTCTACTACCTCATTCTGTTTTCTAACTTCATAGCCCAGTTACAACTGCAGATATTCTAGACAGGAACTGCTACACATAGAAGAAAATTCACAGGGAAGCTGCAGTTCTGATAAGCATCTATGTAGATCAGTCAGAAATCAAGCACCTACAGTAAATTCTGTATCTTCTTCATTTTACATTTGCTATCCTGCATTGAAGTTGCAAGTCTGGAAAGATATATGCCTGATTTCATGATTATTATAGAGTTCTTGTGGCCTCACAAGCTTCTGCACAATTAAATGCTTTTTAAAATTATTCTTTCCTATTTATATACTAGTTTTTAACCTACGTATCCATTTAGAAATCACAAAGCAGCAACAGCAGGTATTCCAGAGCATCAAATGATCAAAGTGAAGTTTCCCAACATGCAACAGCTTACAAAGGCAGAGAGACGTTTACCTTACAGCCAAAAAGCATTATCCCAGTACTTTGCATCACAATCATAAGACATTAAAAACAGAAACTCTTTATGTGAAAAATGGGGGCATCCAATTCCACAATGCTCTGAAGTCAGTGATATGTCACATATACACAAATAAGTGATTAGAATCCAGCTTCCAAAATAAGCATCATGAGAAAAACATGAAACAGAAGGAATGAAGAAAGGAATATAAGAAGCCGCAAGTAAAACTCATACTGCAGGAACACTGGTAACAGTTGTTCTGTCTTCAGCTGGGAAAGGATTTGTGTTATGTCACTATATGCTCTGGCTTGTAAAAATACATATGGGCAGGTATCTACTGATGTAAGTTATAGCCACTCACTACAGGTTGGAAAGAAGTAAAGGGATTTTTTTTTTAATTTTGTTTTTAAATGCATGCCATGAAATAAGCTATAAACTTAATTTCCTTTTATTTTCCCTTGAAAAAACATGAAAAAAAAAAAAAGGACAGTGTACAGAATACACTCAATAGGAAAGCACAGCTGTCAGCTGCCATTTTTCAAAGCACCTGGCCAGTCACTGAGACAGGATTTGCAGAGTTAGAGAGGTTTACTTGAATTTACAGGGGAGAATTCCACACTTGTAAGTGCGGCCCTCTGTCCACTGTAGTTCCCCTTTCCACTGCAGAAGTATAGAATAGGACCATCTAGTCTTAGTCAAGCAAAGTGAACATTTTCAATAAAGCGGCAGCATTCTTCCAATGCTTATAGCTCGTACCTCTAAAAGAAGGTGATGAAATAAGTATTTGAAACTCTTTCTACCTTTTACAGTGCTATCTGGGGAGTTGGTATTTTCCAAGCTGTACCTGGAACTGGAAAGGAACAAGTATTATAACTACAACAAAAGCTAGGAAATAGGAATGCAAGCTTGGTTTCCCATGTGAAAAAAAAACTGCAGACCTTGAAACGTACCCAGCTTGTCATTTGAGTAGCAGGATTTCCCTCCTGCCCTGTGACAAGTGAGGACATTGGTACCAGTTCCAGTAGATGCAGGGTTTGTCTTTTTTTGCGTGCCAGGACATATCACTGACTCCAAGCTCCTTTGCTCCCATTGCCACATAAACCTCATTCAAAGTAACCAAAAGGGCCAGATAGAGGTAAATATGCTAAGTTAGTCTAGCATTAAAAAAAAAAGGTGGGTAGGGAGAAGTTGAAGTAAGAAAAACCTTTCCCATCATTGCAAAATTTTAGTTATTTTACTGTCTTCATGAAACCAATCCTTTACCAACCTGATTTTACTGTGTTTCTTAGTAAAAAGCATTGTGGCAAATGACCATATATTACCATCCTTGCAGCCTAATCACAGTATAAGCTACACAAAATCATTCTACTTGTCCTAGGTAGCAGTGGTTTTAGCCTGCAGCAAGGGGGTGTGCGTGTTGGGGATTGGCTTGTGTATGCACATAGACTTAGACTGTACTGGGTATTTCATGGAGTTGACTGTATTAAGGGAGCTTAGTCTACAAGCCAGTTAAACTTGTAGACAAATATTTTGCCAATGATTTTAATGTCACTTAGATAAATATTGCTCAGAGATGCTGACATAGGCCCTTCGGTAGTCTTTGAATGGAGCACAGATTGGCTGTAAAAAGTAAGAAAACTACTTCAGTTTCAGTATGAGAGGGAACAGGCAATTAGAACAAGCAGTCCTTCCACAAGATCAGGCAAAGCATAGGCAAAAAAGCTACTCCAACCAAAAAAGAACCACAAGGTTATGGCATAGAAGTGTTCTTGTAGTCACGGTTTAAGAGCTTTAATCTCTTAAATTTCTACTGTAAACCCTAAGCCAACTTGGACTGCCACATTTGGACTGGCACAAGAATTTCTGTATATTTTCTAATTTGTTAATTACTGGTCTGTACGTACCGTAAGCTGGTGCAGCTGTACTATACCCATACGGTGCTCCATAGCCTGCAATACAAACAGATGAGGGATGTGTTTCATTTCCCCTGATAACTGCAGACAGTTGGTATTTGCACACCAAAACACGTGTACCCTTTCTGGTACATAGCTTTTCTTCAACTTCCACAAAAAGGAAGGTAGTGCTAGATGCCTGTGGCAGATGCCATGTCATTATCAGTGAAGTTCCTATGTGAATTCAGCATTTTCTGATACTTGACAGCTAAAAGAAAGTTTCAGAAAGAACATCTGAACATCTAGATGCAAACCGAGAACAGGAACCTTTTTCCAAAAAGTAGGCATTACTGTGCAGTGAGATACAGAAACAGTGCATAACACCAATCTTAGTAACAGCATCTCAATAATTGAGGCTTTACAGGTTGTGTCCCTCATCTACTTTATCTGGTGGGATCACCTGTCCATCACAAAAAGCAACAGATTTCTGAGAGGAGGATGAAGAGAAATACTGTGTGTCGGCCAAGACCAATAAAAGCTTAACAACTGCAGTGACTGGGAAAGTAAACCTATTTCTGGAGTAATTCCATGCTGGCAAAGAACATGCCCCTGACAGGTTCAAGTGTCTCATAAATGACTCCTCAGGCAGAAAGACAGTTCCAAAACCAATGTTAACAGCCATTAAAAATGAATTACTGCTTTTTTAATATTTATGATTACATCAACATACAGGAACAATGAAGACATCATGCTGTTTTACTGTGTTCTACTGTGCCAGGAAGGAGGTCTACCAAACAATAGGGCTTTGCTATTGGTATGTGTGAATAGCTGAAATTAGAACTTATACTATAATCTGAAAAGGAGAAAGTGAATATTAAAATTTTCTTGCAGTTCTGTAACACTTTACAGTGCATGCCTTTCAAACCCGCTTGCAATCTATTGGTTAAACAAACAAACCAATCATTCATCACTATATTGGATGAGTCACTAGTAGCTGAGCATCTAACCTTTCAAGCTTAAACAATTTTGCTTCTGATGGTTGCAAATCTGCCCTGAAGAATCAACAGTAAGATAACCTGATTAATAATTCAGTTTCTCTATACAGTAAGTATGACACACAGATGTGAACTACGAGGCCTCTAGATTCCAGAAGATCCAGTGGTCATTGCTAACCAGAATGGTACAACCAAGATGATAAATTAACATCAGCCAGAGTACAAAAGGAAATTCTTTTAATTATTTTTTAATCACTACAGAAGGTAATGTTAGAATCTGTGTTTGTATGCCAAATTTGTATGGACAACTTCTGGGATCACAGTGACTCCTAATCCTGTCAGATTTTTCCCTGCAAGAGGTACTTAAGAGGGCCACTCATAATGCTAAAGGTCCATAATCTAAGAGGTTTCTTACTTAGGAAAAAAGCTTTGTGAATTGTGCCATAGTAGAGAACTATGGAAAAAAAACAACAGAATAAAGCCCAGAAAGCCATCGTGGGGATAGCTGTTTTCTCTTACTCTGTGTACATGGAGTCCCAGGTTGCAGACTTGTGAAGGATAAGTACTGCCAGTTTTTGAGCTCTGATTTATTTAAAGCCCCAAGAATTCTCTCTTCTGCTTTATCTTAGATGACTGAAGTTGAATAGGCGACTAACACAGAGAATGGAAAACACCAGCAGGCAGAATTGAAGTATTACCTATTTCTGCTGTGCCTTACCTGGTGTTATGTATCCAGTAGCAGCAGCTGCCCCAACAAATGCACCTCTTGTTAAAGCACCTCGTCCTCTACCTCGCACAGCCTGGACTGCTGCAGAAACAGCTGTATTGACAACTCCTTTAGTCTGCTTGGAGTAATAATAATACCAATTCAGAATGTTAAAACGTTGCTGGAAATACAGGGCCATCTACATTAAATCACTATCTTTCCTGAATCTCTTAACCATGCATGATGCACTGTCCTTGCTTAAGGCAGAGTACAGAATGGAAAAGTAATGTCAAAAGAATGACTGACAGAAACTGAGTCCCTTCAGCAAACATGTTCTAGTTCTAAATCAGGACTGTGTTCACCTTACTCAGACCTTGTAGTCAGCATGATCAGGGTATGTTTCATTTCCCGGAGTTGTGGTTGTGTGGTCATGACCTACCCCAGTGGTTTCTGCACCTTTCTTTGTTATGCCTCTCTGCTGTCTTTCCCTACAAACTGCCTCTCACTGATTTACAAAAAGGCCTTCACTTTTCTCCTACCACCCTGAATCCATGTATCTTCAGCAAGGTCAGGACTTCACTGTAAAGACAAATAACCACCTCACAGAAACACTAGACTGCTTTAGATCAGCATTTTCTTTTCCACTGTCAAAAGATCTCAGAATACTGCAAGGAGTTGCAGAAGCTGTTATTGCTTACTGCATCAGAGCAAAGCTTTGTGTTACTAGATGCCCCCCTGGTTGTCTTCTAGAAACACTGTAAGATCATGCATATCCTCTTAATTCAAAGAGAAGTTATTGCCATTGTTGCCTTCTGCAAAAAAGAGAACAAGTGAACACAGAAGGAAAAAAAAAAAAAAAATAGTCAATTTAGAAGATGCCTGAATCATAAGTCTTCGTATCTCAGCTGCCTGTGGAACATTGTCTTATGAGGTAGCATTTTTCTGATCTTGTAAACTTTCAGCACAGTAATGGAAGTTGAAATACTGCTAACCAAAAGTCTTAGTAAAATGAGGAGGATTGTGATTAGCAACCTAAGGCAAAAAGAGTTGACATGCCTTTTAAGTCAATTTTATGATACATTCTGCTCCTAAAATGGCAAGAAAATTTGAATGTTAATGTATTTGTACAAAAGAGACCCAGATAGTAATCGGTAATCCTCATGGGTTTTTTTGTTTTTGGTTTTTTGGTATTGTTTTGTCTTTTTTTTTTTTCCCTCTGTCAGCAGTTCTCTGTAGAAAAGACATTGTTGATAGTTTCTGCTCTGTTCAGCCTTAAACTTGAGTGATCATCGGGGCTGTTAAACCTAATAGACAAGACCAAGATTATTTTTTGTTTGTTTTTTAAAATTTTAGAAGTGTTCCTCACTAAGTGAAATGTCTCGTTTGCAAAGTCTGGTACAGAAATCTCAGCCTACTCCAGAACCTAGAAATAATGCCTTTACCAAACTATACGCGATTTATTCTCTAAGTCTATGTATGTAAGTGATGGAGTAGCACAGTATGTCTGACATAGACTTCCCTGTTATCACTCAACCACTGAACTTAATATATTTTCTCCAGCTCATCGCCAGCTCTTTGTGCCACATTTTCTACTGTGTTTCCTTCAGCTTAAACTCCTTAATAATATGAAAACATTTCATAGTGGCAATTAGTACATTGTGGTCCCAAATATCATACTGTATTGTTATGCTACTGTAGTTACTGTCAAAGAATAAAAGTCAGAAGTCTTACTGCAAGCCCATAAGCCAAAACACTGAAATTACTTCCTGTAGAGACTCTTGTACCATAAAAGACACAGAGCTGTGGTAACAGAATGCAAGTAACAACTCTTACCTGAGGAAGAATTTTCTTTTTCTTGTTGTTTGCTGCATTAGGTCCAGAAAACAGTTTCTCAAGTGCTGCTAATGCAGCACTTGCTTTTGCTACTTTCTTATTTGGGCCTGCACCTCTGAATTTCTGGCCATCTACTTCTACCTGAAAATTGAGATAAAAGTTTATGTCTATTATATACCCTTGGGAATACCATGCTATACCTGCTGGTCAGCGATGAGACAGCTTCAGTAGTTAAAAAGCAAGAACTCTGTTGCTTCTGAAACATAGTAAAGAATACTGAAGTGATCACATGAACCACTGTTATCACCATATCAGGAACCTAGAAACTACAACTGGAATTAGAAGAGGACCAATGTATCTATTTGATAATAAATTTAACCAATATGCTTTAAGTTCAACAAAAAAGTGATGCTGCTTGGAAATGGGATTTTGGAGTCAAATTTTGATGCCCCCCTCCTCTCTAACAGTGCCTCATATACCAACATCTTTGCTTACATTATACTGACATTATTTATATGAAGTCCTACCTCATACCTCTTCTAAAGCTCAGTGCTACTTCAAATATAGCAGAAGTAGGTGATGTAGAAGAGGGAAAACAAATTTAATCTCTCCCAGTCATTTCAAATAATACTGCTAAGATGACAACATAAGATTCAAACTGTGAGTTTACCAAGCCTGTTTGCAGTGCTTGCTAATCAGATATTCTTGTTTTCCGGGTTGTGGATCTTACTTGTCTCTTACTTATGTCAAGATATAATATAGCTTAGGGCTTTTGAAGTTCAGTTTTAATTCTCATTTTGTTTTCCTAAAGCATTCTCTTCTGCAAGTAAAGGGAGCAGTAAGAGATACAAAAAGCAAAATCAAAAGAAATCTAAACTGTAGCAACAAGCAACTCCAAGAACTGAAGCACTATTAGTAAAACCACTTACCAACTCTACAATTATGTTTTTCTCACCTCCATCACAAAGCGCTTGTCATGGCTTCCACCTGTTTCAGAGATGAGCTCATACTTCAGACCTCTTCTTTTTTCATTGAGCTCCATCACTGGATTTTTGCCACTTGCTGTCAGTATAGGACCCTGAGTTCTTACCTAAAGAGACATTCAGGGGGTGCTGTAGAGCCTTATGTCTTCAAACAGTGCACAAATATCTGCAGCACTATAGCATACATTGTCAGTGGTCAGCTATTTGGCAGCATTTCAATTTTTAAAGCCTCTGCAGTAGCATGTTGTTCTCAATACATTAGAATTCTCGCTAGAATTTCCAGGAGCAGACCTGTATCAAACACTGCCTTGATAACATGATGCACTAGAACAGCAGATAGAAAGTCTCTTCTCTAGCATGATAGCAAGCTAGTGGTTTCAGAGCTTAGTCTGGTGTCTACATATCACCAGGCATCACACCAGCTGCACTTGGAATTTAAACCCTCAAGGTATCCAGGACTGAAGTCATGGTGTCAAGTTCTTTGAAATCAAATGCTGATACAGGGGACACTGGCCTTCACAACCTTGCACACTTCTCTGCTGCTTGATTTAATCACTTTCTGGTGCTACTGAAAGCTCTGACTGAAGACATTTCAGCACAGGTAACGTGTTGAAACCAACATATCTGGAAGCAAGGAAGATTGTGCTTAGATCTAAGTGCACTAGCATGTGAGCCTGCATTATAGTGCACTCAGCTACAGGTGCAAATGACCACTCACTAGTAAAGAACGATGGATTGAGAGAAATTTACAAACGTAAGTTCTAATTTTGGATAAGGATCAAGAGTCCTAGTCCTAGGAACTGTCCTTTGAAAGTAAATTAATATACTAGAGGCCCACCATGATTTCAGATATGTTCAGTCAGGACTGCTAAAATTACTGGAATTTTTTTATTTGAGGAAAACTGTATTTTTCACAACTTCAGTGAGGAAACAAGCACAGCTTTCTTCATTATAGCAACTGACGTAGGTAGAAGTGGCAAAATTAACATCGACTATGCTGAAATTGATTCCTTTTCCATGCAGCTTTTTCCAAGTCATTTGATATGCATAGAGGTATTAGGTTTATGCTTCTTAACATCTCCTAATGAATTTTTAAAATATTTTTATTGGTCACACAGATCTATCATTAAGTTATTGTCTATAGAACCATACCTTTTTGACAAGCCTATTATAGAAGAGAAAGTGCCAGATTTCCATTACTAAGACCCAAAAGTAGCAAACAAAATGCTGTCCTGTCCCTTGGACCATATGTGAGCAAAGTAGGAAAGAATATCTGTCAAAAAGAATTTACTATCTGAAGAGCACAATATGGCTACTCCACCAGAAAAAGCAGCACAAAAATCAAATTATCAGTCCGCAGCCTATGGTAGGGCGGGTCTGAGCCTGGAAACTCTTCAATTTCTCAACCACTGCTGTAATTAATACGTCATCCTCTTCCAGGACAGGAAAGAAGGAAACAAACAAACAAAAAACGTTATACTTCTTCATCACTTTGACTTTTCTATGGACTACTCACCTCTAGGGTAGCAGAGGTGTCAGCTGTAGAATTTCCAGTATTATTGCTTGAGATTGAAGACACTGTTTCATTTTTACCTTCGTTATCTGATTTTTCATCAGAACTCACACACTCAACATCTGCATCAAAACCAGTTGGATAGCCCATTGCTTGTAAAACCTACAACGAAAATACAGGTAATTGACTGTAAAATAGGTAATAGTACAGAAACAAAAACAAACATAGAAGGCTGATCACAACAGGAAGAACGGCCAGCACACAATTAGTAAAGGAACACTGCTTAGAAAATGTATTTTCTCCTATCTTAAAATGGAGAAAAGGAGATTAGCAATAGGGAAAATAGTCCCAGGTTTCCAGAAGTAGAATCAACACAAACAGAACTTTTTGTCTCTTTTTGCTGTACATTTAGCTGAATTTTTGGGGCTCCTAGTTTTTAAAAAGGTCAGATCTAGAAACTGAAATATTAAGAGTAAGCTCCGTTTTCAGTACAGGAAACCAGGGCCCAGATTTGGGGTACGGGGGATAGTGAGGGTGCGATGCTGGCGGCCAGGGAAAGCTAGTCTGCTGCACCATCCATTTGTCCTTGGTGTGAATTAGGGATGTTTTTAAATGCAGCCCAGGATATGTGTGTGTAGATAGAGAACAGAGCTGGGTAGGTACCAGCAAAGATCTGTCAAACACGGCGAAGTTCAAGGGCAGAGAAGTTACAGCCCTTCAGAGTAAGCCTTATTTCCCCCCTCCCCACTCCCTCTCTTTTACTTCCCTGCAAACAACTGAAGGGAATGAGGTAAAATAAAGGTATGAAGAAGAAAGTCAGGAAGGACACACATGCAGAGTTGCCTTTCGTGGGGAAGAGGAAAAATACATTCCCTCAGATACTTTCGGACTCTTTGAACTTGAAAGCACAAAGGACAATGGGATTTTCAATACTGGAATCAAAAGACAGCACAAAGTTGCCAAATGAAGCTTCTGAAAAATGCAGTTCTTCTTAAAAACACACAGAATGAAGCACAGAATGACAGAACTTGTTTTTATCATAATTGCAGTTAAGAGGTTCTCCTACAGATAATTCATGTGAAAGAAACCTCCCTTTTTCCACAAACCCAACAGACTTCATCTGTTTTAACATCTCAACTACCTCTTTGTCGTGCAGTAAAGGTACTCAAATTGGGCATTCCAGTCTACTAATGTTTGAAATACGAGAGCTCTGCCAATGTACAGTACTTACAAGAAGTAAGTCAACCAGTGAGTGTATTTTAGTCTTTTATTGAAAAGCTGACTGGAGACCAATCATTATGCATAGTGTTTACCACTGTGCATGAAGGTATTCCAGTACTGAAGACAGGAAACAGCTCCTTGTTTCAAGGAGTTTAACTGTCCGTGAATTGAGAGATTTGGAGAAGAAAGGGGTCAAAGAAGGAGCCACCAACATGCTGTCTTCTAATCAACAAGAACAAGAAGTAAAACAAAACTGACATACAGACACCCCTCCCACCACTGATGCAGAACTTAAGTACCACATTCAGTCCATGAGCTGACACGTAGAACCATAGGAGATTTTCCTTCCACATTGTTCCTCTCCACTATTCTAAAATCAGTGATGCTTTTTCATCCAATTGCCCAACCACATTCTGATTACATAGGTATAACTCAGCCTCACTCAGTTATTACTGAATTTCACTAGCATTACTATTTCTGACAACCACATTTCATGCTCTGTGTTCCAGGATCTGAGGTTAGCAGATTACTTTAGGCTGCCTTACCTTCACTGCCACATGGAGCTTGGCTGTTTTCTTAGAAGGTCCTGATGCTTCATATGTTGTACCATCAACATCTACAGACATTGTGAAGACTGGGGCATGGACTGGACCAGACTGGGACAGCAGTTTATACTGAAGCCCCGGCCTGATTTGGTTCAGCCTCATCAGAGCATTCATGAGATCTATTGCTTTACTATCTAGTACTAAGTGGGGGGAGAAGAAAGGAGGGAGATTAACAGGATGAATAAAAAAACAAAACAATTTGTGTAAGTTTGCATTTAAGTGCATTCTGTTAGTATAAAGGTGCAAAACAACCTCCCGGTCTCTGGAAGATTAAGGGTAGTCACAACATTTGCACATTCACAACATGTCTGCAGTAAGCTATTTCACATTTGGATAACTATAGTTATCCATATTTTAAAATGAAAACGACTCTCTTACAGCTTATCTGTATTCTTCCTGGCCTTCATAATAAAAGTTGTGTAAGTAGTGAAGAAACCGACGCAGAACTGGCACCAATGATAGCACAATCAAAATATCCTCTAAATATTCCTAGATATCCTCTAGATATAGATATCCTCAACGCTGAGATATTTTTATTCTGCGCATAAATTCAATGTCAGTGTTTTGTAGATGAAGCGTTTTATGTTTTTCTTGTGAGAGGCTATTGAGAGACCAGTAGCTATCTCAAGAAGGGAGTGCAACAAGGCAAATCTTCACACTGCAGTATTACTGGGGAAAAATCAGTAGAGGGAATTCATCAATAAAATACTTCGATCACTTAGGAAACCTAAATTTTCCATGACCTGACAGGTTATTCCATTTAAAACACAAATGACTGAGTTATTAGTACACGTCAGGAGACATCCAAATACACAATAAGAACTGTACAACTCTTGCAGTGCTGGACACTAGCAACATCATCTTTTGTTCCAAAGACTTTTTCATACAGTATTCCACACCAGCATAGAGAAGCTTTTACAGCAGTTCCTACTGTGCGTTGTATCTCTGAAAACAGAATGGGGGGAAGTGTTGCACTTACTTTTCCTCAGGTTACGCTTCATCTTTTTATTTGGATCTTTATCATCCCCAACACCATCTTCAAATGGTCTCTTGAGAGCAGATGAGCCTGTACCTAGGGTATAAGTTCTCTTGTAATATGAATGTACTATTAGAAAAACAGAATTCTGTAACAGGATTCACAACAGTCCCATACCGTTCTTTCCATGTTTATAACTATGAAAAAAAACGTCAGCCTTCAGTCAAAGCTTTCTTATGTGTACATGTGAGCCAACAGTAGCTTGTTACTCGTTGTATAAGCCATGGAAGACGTCTGTTTCCAATATTATGTGCCATATAAGTAATGAAATTCTTGTTACGGACGTTCATTATATGCTTTTCCATCAGTCTAAATTCTCCCCTTCCCATTCATAAAAATCATAACTACTATTTATCTTTAGGTCCCAAATAGCTGTACTGCTACTGCTCTGTTGGTAGTTCTGGAGAAGAGAACTTCCACACTTTCTCCTAACAACAAATAGTTAGGTAAAAGACAAAAACAAACAAATTTAACATAAAGGAAAGCTTTTGCCTTACGTTTATAGCATGTAACTCAGGAATTTTTTTCATTCTACATTAATTCCTAGTTTACTTCCAAATTAGTAATTTTTGGAGCAAACAGTACCTACCTTCTTTGTCAGCTACTGACCAGGAGTATTTCTGAAATGACTTATTTGATGGGAGGGGATCCATTTCCAAAACCTTATAAATCTGACCAAAGGCTGATAATCTGAGGGCATGCTACAAAGTGACAGTAGAAATAAAAGTTACATCACAGTGCTGTTTTTTCTACAGTTGTCTACATTTCTAAGTAGCTTTGCATACACAGTCATTCCCTTTATGTGGAATGACAGCTATAGAAAACCGTTTATTTATAAGAATCTAAAACTTTTTCCATAATACAAAGTGCAGGCCTCATTGACAGGGAGCCTACTCTAGGACTCTGGGCTGTGAGCACTTGAGATAGGATGCAGATGGTGTGCACGCAGTGGGCTGCTAAAGGATTTATTTCATCTCTGTTAAACTCTTGCACTCCTAACATATCATCTTCTCATTATAGGGCACTAGAAGAACCACTGGGACTGCTTTTAAAATATGCCACCCTGTCAGAAAATAAATTGAATTAATTAGGTGAAATCTTCAGTGTTACAGCATCTAGCTCTTTACTATGAGTTCTGTACCTGAGCACTGTGCGTAATGGCTTCTTTTTGTTGAACTGTCATATCAGACAAAGCATCTGTTGGCTCCCGTTCACAGGGGTCATGTAGACCAGGGCCTCCTGTGAAGGAAGAAGATAAAATGAGATTATTGGGAGTAAACATGAAACAATATGAAAATAGGGACTGTTGGATTTTGCATGTGTTGGTCTCTATCTTCAGCAGCACTCCTCTTCCAAGAAGGAATAAAAATATCATAGAAAGCAAGCTAACCCTTGTAGCAGGAGGCCACGGTATTAATCTTTGTAAAAAAAAAAAACAACCTGCATATGTACAACTCTGTGAACTAAAAGTAAGAGGTTTAATAACAGTAATGATTTGGGTAGACGTGTTGATTTCAGTTTAACAGTAGAAAGCAGGTAGTCATTAGGTCAGTATTTATACGTAACCCCTTAATGAAATAGAAGTTTATTTATAAGCAAACCTAGCATTTCCCTAGAAGTGTTCACAGTTGGATGGGGGCATGGGCAACCTGGTCTAGTGCCCGATTTAGTGTTTGGCAACCCTGCCCTGCAGGGGGTTGAAACCTGATGACCTTTGAAGTTCTTCCCTACTCAGGTCTTCCTGAGATTCCCCATGAACTCCTGACTGCATTGGAAATACTTCATTCAAGCAATTACGACCGTGCAACCTTCCCTTTGTCTTTTAATTTTAAACAAGTCATTAATTTAGTCCCACAGCAGGCAGTGAGTACAAGGTAAACATTTTTCACCTAATCATACAGCAAGCAGCAGCATGCTATTATACAGGTGAGGGCTGCCTGATAACTCTTTTGTATTCCTGAAGTTAATCCAGCCCCTTACCAGGAAGCAGAATTCCAGATGCCAAGCACTCCATCACTCGTCGTAATGCTTCCCCAGCGCCCAAAGGTCTATTACAAGTACCTATAGATTTTTCACATATAAGCTCGAGTGGCTAGAAGACATTAAATTACGATTAGTATGGACACAAGGGTAACTATATCTGTAGTTAAAAACCGAGAAGTTGAGGGGAAGAACATTGACATCAGTTTACTCCAGTTTCAATGCACTATGGTTCTAACTGCAGATACTGCCATTCCAGCACATATAATTATTCCCTGCTCTAAGTTAGTTATCTTCTGAGGAAACAAATGCTCTCCATTAACTGAATGAGAAAGTCTAAAAGGATGAGCCTTTTACAGCTAAATCATGAATATTCTCCTCCTGTCTAAGGCATATCCAAGGGGGTTGGACTTGATGACCTCTTCGAATTCATACCATTCTTTGATTCTGTGATATCAGTTCTACACAAGAGAAAAGACTGCCTTCTGTGACCTGTGAAGTGTTCCCTTCTGGACATGCAGAGTACCTGGCCCTCTCCAAACCTGCTAACATGGAATACTGTGGTCTGATAGGACCACCATTGCCACTGTAGCAGGGGACTCTGAATAGCTGAAGTTGGAGGTAACATGGGAAATTCTATTGTAAATCCATAACAGTGTGCAAGTCCCCACAGTGTCATTCCTCCATCCATAGTAAAGGAACACGTAATAGACTAAACAAATGTTCATACCCTTTTTCCTTCCTGTAAGCACATTCCTATGCAGGCAGCAGTTACTGGAAAGTTCAGAGAGTTGGGAGAGAAGCTAAAGGGAGACACGTCATACAGTTTCCCCAGGTTAAACACCGCTACAATCCTTAAACAAAATCTGAGATCTGAGCAGGTTGACCTTCAACTCTTTTTGTACTTACCCATCCTTTCAGTGGTGCCCATGTGGGGACTCTGTTGCACAAATCCCGCAGAATACGAAGCACAATTACACATGATTTTAGTCCATTTGCCCTGGCCTAAAACAAACAAAATGGTTCCAATATACCTGCAAAAAACCGTGCCTTCACTTCTGCTTTTCTTTTTAAATGCACAGAGTCCCAGGATAGGCTTTTTTTTTTTAAATGGTAACTACTTAATACTTAATCAGACTCATGCAAAATAAGAACAGTTATTGAAAGTAAAATATTTCAATTTATAGAGAGACAAAGAAAAGGAAGCAAAATGTCGAGATTGCTTTCGTAGTCTCACAACTCTAGACCAGTTGGCTGTGTACCTCTCATGCCTGCCCTTATACAGTACAGCACTGAATTTGGAATTGTAGACCTTTGCTCTACTAGGGACTAATCAGAAATTAAAGAGGCATTAAAATTAAATATCTCAAATTAAACCTCGTAAGGCTACAGTAACAACAAGGTAAGAACAAATAGCCAACCTGAAACCATTTGGCGTGCCGCAGAGACGCCAAGGCCTCCAGGCATTTCTGCCTGTCCAATAAGTCCGGAGGATCTTTCATCGCAACACTGTCTACTGGTAAAAATGGGATAAAAAGAGACAGATACAATTTGACCAAGGGGTTTCTGTCACAATACAAAAAGAGCGGCAGCATTTCAAAGAGGTAATAAGACTCCCAGAATTTAAGTGCACTGTTATTTAATTTAAACAAGCCATTAAAGGTAGTAAATGTGCACGTGTGCAACAGAAGCAAAGGCATTCGCTCCTCATAAAATGATAGTAATAATAAAGATGGCCACTGCTATAGACAATCTGGGATCTTATTAAAAATGTAGAACACATTTCAGGGCAGAAAACAGCTATATAGCACTTTTTTTGGTGGTTCTTTCCCTTCTTTGTGACTTTTAAGTGCAGAAAAATGGCACAGAATTTCAGAGACAAGCTTCTTTTGACAAGGGGAAGATTTTCGTGAGAGGGGTAGAATATAAAAAAAAAAAAACAACAGTCAGTACAAAGTACTCTGAGGATATTTCTATGCAAGTGTTGGTAATTTTTAAAATTTGAATTTATTTGAAATATTTTTTATTGAACAGTATTAGCAGTATTGAACAGTAATTCACTGAGAGAACCATGTAAGAAATGCTAATGGAAAATTATTGCAGTTTGATTAATCTCTCATATAGCCAAAACATATGAAAGAAAGAAGTTTGGTAAATTACAGATTATTAACATATTGAGATGTAGCCCCCACTTGTAAAAATCTTCACTCTCAACAGCAACCAAAAGCAGACAGATGAAATTCAAAGAAGGATTTTAGAGACAAGACATTTTCTGTTGAGCTTTACACTTTTCTCACATCTCTTCCTCTTTTTTTTAATCCATCATGCAAGACTGCTCTTCGCAGTCACATCCAATTCTATAACAAGAAATATTGTAACAGTCCTTTCCTCCCTCATTTTTATTTTTTCTTAAAAGGAGCAATCAGCTTCCAGACTTTCTGGAAATTCTACAAATGACAGATTGTACATATCTGAGAGCATATCGATTCAGATTTTCTGTGACATGAGAACATCATAATGGAAGAAAAATGAATTCATGGCTCAGCTGTAACCTTGAACATGTTGTTTTTCCATGAATACACAACTATTCTTCAAAGTAAATATTTTGGAAAAACTGAAACAACCTTTTCATCATTCCTGATGGACAACTCTACAGCTTGCAAGAGAGATTATGAATGTCTGGATGAAATACAGCATCCAGTCCAAAATCTATGCTGGATTCAGTATCCAGAAACACTTTTAAAATATCAGGATGTTAGGAGAAAAAGTACAGTTGGTGTTGTACGTTGAAAGAAGTACTTTTCCATAGGCTACTTTCAGCAGCATTGTTTGTAAGTGGAATTGCACCTTTAATGTTAAGCTGCTCTACCTCCTGTGCCAGCAATGGGAAAGTTACTCTAGCTAAAGCACATTATGTTACAATGGATAAAAGAGCCCAAAGGCAAAAAAAAGTGTAAAACTGAACAGAACCAGGTGTCTTGTCTGATAATTCATAGTTGCATTTTGCACCTGCTTGTTCTGCTGTCAGCAGAAGACTGAAGTGCTATAAGCTTATTTTCTGACCCTGATGAACTTCACAGCAGATATTTGCATTGTTTCTTATTGCCCTTAACAACACCATTATAATATTGAGATTAATCACTTCTCTTGCATGTTCTCCAAATAAAGGCTGCAGTCTCAAGGTACTTGATTGCTGTGAGAATAAAAGGTCGCTTACGAACACAAAGCTTGCTTCTAAATTTTGCAGTTCCATTTATTTTCAGGAGTAGTTTCATGACACAATTACTAAATATACATCTGTGTAGTTGCATAAAAAGATCCTTTATTTTGGACAATAAAAACATCTGCTTAAAGCTCACATATTTTATAAAACAACTACTGTCAATGAATGATCAGAATCTTATTTTAAACGTTAGAAATAGCAAAGATGACTGACTGCAAACTCATTAGATTTTGTCAAGATACAGTTCATTGCCAAGCTAGTCTATTGCACAAGACTGCTAAAGCACATTGCATCTAGTGGTAAAGAAGTTTGCCTTAAAACTATAAGGCCATAGACAGAATACGTCATCAGTCGTTCAGGTGAATGAAAAGGCTTTTCTATTCTCTTAAGATCTGTTTTCAGCAAACTGAAATCTTAATTCTCCAGTACAAATGAGACCTACTATTTCGAAATGCTTACATTAGAAATAACTTGGAGAATTCTGCTAATTACAGTTTCAGTACTAGTGTTCTGAGTACTTTGTGCAGATGCTGCAGTCAGCCAACTTCTGGTGCTATTAAACAGGAGGATGAAGAGAACAGGCAGTGAAGAGGGTGAGCAGCTTGTAGCAGACTGCCTTTCAACATCCTCAGTAGAATGGCATGTTTCTTCATGCTCTGCCAGTCAGGAAAGTGAGACCCAATCAAAATTTTTCAAGTGTGGTTGCAAAGCATTTTTTTTTTCCTCACGGTTTTAACAAAAGCAATGATACAAAGAGTTTGAACAAACAGATAATAATAAAGCCCTGACATCAGCTCACACACTGCAACATAAACCCAATCTTTAGTAAATCTCTCCCCACTTGCTGTATTTACTCCCTCCTTACGGCGGCTGCCAACTTCATTCACTTAAGTCAGCCACACAAGGAGTGTTGTGTTCTCCACAGAGGCAAGGTTCCTCTGTTCTGGAGCATCACTGGCTGCCAGCAAAGGCATGTTGTTTATGTGGAAGGTGCTCAGTTACAGAGCGGGGTTGACTCCAGCATCACTTTGGTAACGGAACTGATTTATTATTACATAAAGTTCTGTGACTATTGCTCAGTAGCAAGAACTGATTTGCAAGGTACTGCATTCTGGTCTGGAGAGCTCAATTCATATTTGATGTTATGGCTAAAAATTAGTTTCAGTTTAATCTGAAGCAAAAATGCAAGCATTTAGATGCTTATCTTCTTAACATGAGAAAGCAGAGCTTTATGGATAGCCATTTGAGAAACACTGAAATGCACGCGCGCACACACACACAGTAGTCCACTACTTATTTTTGCTAACAAGCAGCAAAAACAAATAGGGCAAACACCACAGTTTAAACATGAACACTTTTCCAAAGAGGTGGGGACTGAAGAGAAATCCAGAAATGCTTTTGATACATTCTGACATCAGGGCATGAAGGTACACACAGCATTCCTACAGAACAGATGGGAGCACTGAGAAGGAGGCCCATTACCCTAACCTCACTGATTTGGTTAGAGGAGGATTAGTGGCTCACCACCGAACAGTGAAACC
Source organism: Perdix hodgsoniae (assembly GCA_035772895.1). Classification (NCBI taxonomy): domain Eukaryota; kingdom Metazoa; phylum Chordata; class Aves; order Galliformes; family Phasianidae; genus Perdix; species Perdix hodgsoniae. Next base: position 1,539,018 of record JAPSGF010000020.1, on the reverse strand, counting down.
TTGGTCAGTTTCGTGTGACCTCTGCACCCCAGGGGAGGTTTGCAGGACGCCTGGATGCAGGCAGCCTGTCTTACACTAAAGATGAAAGGCAAAATGACAAGTATTTAATTCATCAAAAAGGAAGCATGGCATAAACTTGGAACAGTTTTTAAAATTGCACAATGTTGTAATTAAGTTTGGTTGGCATTTTTTCCAGAAGTATTGAGAAAAAAAAAAGGCACTATTTTCATTGGAGATCAAGGTATTTTTAGATGAAAATTTTTCTGAATATTTTCCCTTGGTAAAAGGGACTCGAAGAATTGCAAACATTGTGAAAAAACATGAATTTATATTTACCACTTTAATTTACATATCAATATTTGCATACCTTTTATAAAGGGAGACAATATATTTGCTTCACTTGGGATGAATCAAGATCCATTTACCTACCTATTCTTACAGCTTTACAGAAAGAACAGCGAAATACTGCTCCAGAAGCAGTAACAGAGTTTTATGTTTCAAAAAAATAGAGTATCTAAGACATAGGAAACTATTAAAATTAAAATCCTCATCCATTTTAAGATGAATTCCGGAGTCTTAAGAGTTCACTGCCACAATAGCATCCCGTTTTTTTTTGGTTTTTTTTTTTTTGGTAGCAAGAACATATTTGGATGGAAGTCTTTGCAGAACACTATCACCTTGTGGGCATATCACAAATGCTTTATCATTGAAACTTCGTGCATCTCCTCATAAACATCCATCAGCTGCAGAAATAACAAGCCTGACCAATGTCTTGTGGAAAGTTGAAGAACAACTAAAGTAATATGCAGGTTTTTTTTAGTGGCCTTGCAAAAGAGCATAATTACTAATTTGAGAATAAACAGACACCGCAATTAGGAAATCTTTGCCATTCATCTGTTTTGTAAGATTTTTCTGCATCCAGCTGCTGCCTGAGCACTAAGTTTTCTTCCAAAATGAGCCTTCCTGCCCTTCCCTCAAACAAAAATTAAGGGAAACTGACCAACATTTCATATTGTATCGGTAGTTCATGTGGGAGAGGGGAGGAAGCAAAGGACTTGTGGCAAGTCTAGAATGGGAAGAAAGCAACAGGGAGTTCCCTAGCCCACATGGGCCCAGCTGCCTCAGTTGTCATGACAGAGAATGGCCAGTTGGTCAAAGGTCTGACATCATCCAGTGGCAAAGTCTCTAGGGATTGGCTTGGGAAGCGAAGCAGAAATTACTGACATGAATTAAAAAAATAAAATATGGCTACATTTGCTCTTCTCTATTTCTCTGTTTCCAGCCTCATTGATGCTACCAGTCAGCAGTTCTTTAAAAAGGGGCTTATGACTAGATTGGAGGTCAGGCAGTTGGGGAGAAGAAATAGAAAGAAACTAAGTTACAGTTTTCTAAATCTATTTTGCACCAAGGATATGAGGTACAACATTTAATTCAGAAGCAAAAGTACTCCATTATGGCACTCTAACTTCAATTGAATCCAAGTTAGGAAACTCTTAAAGCTAGAAACATACACATGTATCAAGAACAAAAATTGAGGGTCAGGAGTATATGCTTGCAAGCTTTGCAGGAAAGTTATTATATAGGAAGAGAAACGGTTTTATGAGTTCTTCAAGATACTACAAACCAATCCCACTTGACTGACTGAATTTAAAAAAAGACTGTGCAGCGCTGGGGTGCTCAAGAATCAACTAGCAAGTCTGAAAGAAATAAGAACTAAGATATCATTCTGTGTCCAAGTTAACGCTACCAATACTGCTTGCAAATGAAAGCTAATGCATAGTTACATGACAATTAAGTGACTATTGTCTTCTTAAGGCATATGTAATGTAACCAGCTGTGGCAATAGCCAGCCTAGTTAGTACAAAATACACAATCAAAAACCTACTTGCTAATTAACCCTGTGCTGCACAGTCAGGGTATTTAGATAAAATTTAGATAGAAAAGTCTTAAAAACAAGTTAAAATGCTCTGTGTACCTCCTTCCTTCTTCTCTGCTTCATCTCGAATGAGAGGGGACGTAAGTATCACCTTCAAGGTTAGCTTGGGCTCCTTTGTGTTACGAATAATAATAGCTGCCTCATTTACATGCTCCTCCACGAGATACTTCTCTTCTGTAAGTTTCTGAAAGTCACCAAGAAAGATTTCAAGAATCTCCTAATCAACTGAAAAACTGTGGTTTCTGTACCTGCAACACACCTCTTGAATTAACGAGAAGGCTACAAAAGATTGCAGTAACAAGTATGGCCCTACCTTCTTCATTAAAAACAAACTGAAACATCCCAGTAACACGCTTGAAAAAATACTCTGCAGCAAATTTAGTTACAGTGCTAAGTAGCTTCCCTATGAAAGGACACTGTATTATCACATCTTTCTTTATTTTAATCAAAAGAGAGAAGCTGACTTTTGTAGCTGCTGTTATGGGAAATACATCTACTATTAGTCTTAGAAAATGCATGCCTGCCCAGTAATGCTGCCTCTAACTGTAGCTCTTGTGTGCAGTATGACCAACACAACCATAAATGTCAGCACACACTCCAGAACATGCGTGGCTCATGAAGTCCATTTCTTACCAACTCTAAGCCACCCTTCAAATCCCAACAGATAGTTTGGAGAAGTGGTGAAATATCTGCTGATTCTTATCCATGCAATTCTGATGGCCTGTTTTGCAACAAAACTGCCCCTTGCTACACTTCCAAATACATGGATTCCACTTTAAACTATTTTTGGTAGCCATAGGAGGTACCGAATCCCTGTCCGTTTATAAATAATCATTGACATCTTTTAGAAACTCACAGTTCCATTCCATCTTGCATTTTTCCAAACACAAACATATTAATCTTTCTTCAGAGGCTGAAGGTGCTCGCTCTTTTCTGATTTTGTCTCTTGCTCCCTTATACCCATAGCACTCGAAACTGAATGCAAGACTCCACTGTTACCCTCTGCACTCACTGATACCAGCCCCAGAAGAGATTCCTGAGAATGCCTAGAAAACCTGACCTTCCTATCCTGACAGCACATTAGTAAGTCAAGAGTGTCTTTTTAAATTGATCTATTTTCAGACATTTTTCTCTTGCTTAATTACTACCTACAAAAGAATTTAATGTATAATTTGTCCTAACTAACATCAAAATTATCTCAACTGATCTGTATCTCTCACCCTTAAGACCTGCACAGAAAACTACAAATTAATTCTAAAGCTAACTCCTTGTATTTGTATGTTTCGGCAAGATTATGAGGTTAGAACATTAGTAATTGGAACATTTCTAACTGCTTTTCCTGTTGTGACTTGCACTCCAACTCCAATAGTGTTGAGACGAAATCACTTAAGCATCTGCTCATGCTTAGCCTACAAGGCAAAATAAAGCAGAAGCTAATATCTATGTACATGAAGTGCAGGTTTCGCCCACTAACAAACATACACCTTCCTTTTGTGTCCTTATCTGGCATGTCTGCAAAACCTCTTTATTTTCATGATAGTTATAAGCTGGTTTCATGATTTAGATCCCTCTTAACTCAACTTTAAAATAAAACCAATAATAACAAAAAAAGCAAACCAAAAAACCCAAGCATACACCAGCTTTTCTTATCACTATCAACCTTTCTCAGTTCACATCATCTATGGACCAGGCCACATCTGCAAACACAGTATTTACTATCTCATAACTCTTTATGTGAACAAAGGAGCAGTGAGAACCAACAGCTGTCAAAAGTGGCAGAACACATATAGTCTATGTGGAAATAAACACAAGACAGAAAAACAGGAGAGAAACAAATCCTGTTTAGATCTGGTTTGGAGAGAGGCACTTGCAGTGAAATATTTTGGGCACAGTTTCTCAGTAACAGTACATGTTTCAATCTGGATTGGACTTAAAGGTATTAACCCTAGCTGCTTTCAAGAGACTAGTGTTAACTCTTAAGTGCTGGATGCCAAAATTAAAATGAAATAGCCATAAATAAAAACAATTATAAGCTCATGAATAAAATAAGCTAAAATGAGTGACTATCTAAATTGACTTTTTTCACACTTCAGATGTACAGAGGCACTTATTTTGGGGAAGCCTAAGGAAAGCAAAGCTACTACATTGTATAGAACTTTAAAAAGTTCAGGCAGGGAAGCAGAGAACAACAATGATCACGTTTGAGCAGGGAGTTATTTCTGAGACTACCGATTAGCTCACATTAGTGATTGGAGCAGAGAACAAAAATCAGCAATATTATTTACTAAATAGAAAGGTTAGCTATCAGAATAGGAAAACTGACATCACAAAAAGGGATTAGGACAGCACCATGAGCAAGACATTAAATTTTGTGAGTAGCTACTTCATAACAACACATTAGAGATGTTGTCGTCTAGAGATGTTGTCCTAGATTCAAAGTATGCTTTTTAATCTTTAACACATTTCTCTTCTCCTGGAAGGAATTACAGTCTTTACCCAAACACATCTTGCAGTGCTATCAGCCATTACTACAGGACTACCCTAAATTAACTCACCTGAATTTGAACGGGGAGATTGTCTTTGACTATACATAATAAGGTCTTTGTGGGTTTTTCTTTGCACATGAGAACCAGCTCCAAATCCATATCATCTTTTATCAGCAAACCCTTTGCAACCAAGCCAATTCTCATAACACCACACAAGGTCCGACCACTCTGATCCCTGGAAATGAAATAATTCTGAGTAATTAAAATGATATTTTTATATTTTCAAAATTACTTGTATTATTCTCTATCAGTGAGGAGACAAATGGATGGGACTGATTACTGTGCTGAAGTGGCATATTACTTATCAGAAAATTAAGCATAGAATGCTTTTATAAAAGTGGTTCCTATGAAAAAAACAATCAAAGCATTGATTTGCAATTCACATGAATGCAGAAGATGCCTAGCTCAAGTCACAAAGCACAAAAAAAAAAGCAAAATTAACTATCTGCAAAACTACCAAAAGAATACAGTAATTATGATCTAGACAAGCTCTGACACTTCCCATTAGCAGGAGTGATCTGAGCTTTAAGTGATGCTCCAAGTTTAAACATGGCCATAGCCCTTTATAATGTTTTGTTTAATTTGTATATTCAAACCTTTACCTTAAAATTTATATTAAAAATTATTATTATTATTATTATTATTTTAATTTTAGCATCTCCTGCATACTGATTTTTCAGGAAAAGTCCTGGTTCCAGAAAGCCTTCCAGGCCTAATTCCTTCAACAGGTCTCACCAGTGGAACCTACAGGAATAGAGGTTTGAGTACTAGGTACTAGATTCCAGTCCCCAGATAATGTTTAGGGGAACATTTAAGGACCACAGCAAACAACTTGCAAAGCAATGTAAGAACATTTTAGTTCTGAGTATTGAGAAGAAAACTGCAACAAAAACCAGTTTAGTAGGCTAAAGAAAAACCATAAAACTTGCATAATAAACAGCAAGGAAAATGCAAGAAATGCACCTTTGACAGTTCAAAACCAGCTACTGCCACGACTCATCTCACATACTGTGGCACCAACTAGCGGCACATCCCCCTTACAAAAACAACAGAAAGCACATAATCAGTAAAAGTAGTAAATCATCTCAGCCAGCAAGGCAGCATCCCTGTTCCTGTCATTCTTACCATCCAGTAGGTTAGACTGGATAAAAAAAACAACAAAGCATATCACATTGTAATTCAAGATCATCAAATAGATCTTGAAGAGATCCTACGCTTCACTCAATAAATAATATCATCTAACCATTTCACAGATTTTGTCCAAGTATTTTAAGTGGAAATGCTGTGACAGGTGTTTGCACAAACAGAAGAAAAGAAGGTCGGTCTGGTGGCAATCCCACTATCCCTGGAACAGCTAGAAGCAACCAAGCTTTGGCTTTTTTGTAACTGCTGTTACAAAAGCAAACAGTATCTCAACTTCTAGCCTGAAACTATGCTACTTAACCAGTATCTGGATGCAGATAATTCCTTTAAATATGGTTTGTAGCTAGCAATGAAGATAATTTACATTGTAGGGAAATATACTTTCACCCCTTTTAGCTTGTAAGCGATTAGTAAAATAATCTGCCCCCAGGCAAATGCATAAATAAACAAATTGTTCTATAGGTATAAATAATGCATGGACATTTACAGTAACTGTACTCCAGATTTATAATAGAGCAGAAGCAAAAAACATACCACATGCAAAGGTGTGAATAGCAAGGCTATCCAGTTGTCTCAAAAGTGCTTAATGCAAGCATGGAACTTTACTTTTTTAAAATTTATTTTTAAAGAATCCATTCCGTGGTCTGTGTTGTCCACATCAGAAGACATGTGGAAACACAGCCACCACTTAGACTTTTTCTGTGGGAATCTGAACTTAAATACCTTCTTCAGTAAGATAAAATTTAATTGTCCATTTGTAGAAAAGCAGCCTTTCAATACACCACAATTATTCTGCAGTGGCAATACAAGTGGCTGTCTAAAATAATTTTTTACATTAGTTTATGTAACAATATTCATGAATTTACGTGTCTTGCTATTTCTGTTTGAATACATTTCACGCCAAAGAAGTGATACACCACAGCTCAGCCTAACACAAAAATGCCAGTGCTCGTGTGTCTGGTAAATATTTATTACAGGAAACATAAAGCCACAGGAATCAAAATGAATAAATTTCTACATTTACTTGTCAAAGCTATTATATTATGATCTTCATACAGCTGAACATTTCCTATGTAGATAGTCTATCCTAAGAAGGTGGTACCCCATTTAAACTTCACACAGAACAAGCAGTTCTTATGATAGTTCCCAGGCCCATAACTTTGTATTAGACACAGTCAAATGCAACTATAAATACTAAAAAAAAATAAAAATCTGCAGAAAAATGCTATTAATACTTGAGGAATTTTCTGTAGAATCCACAATGCTACTTGGAAATAGCAAGATACCAAGTCATGAATGCTTGCTGCTCCTCCCACCCATGAAGGATTTTTCCCAGTTAATACAGAAGCAGATTTCTTGTTTCTAAATTGGAGTACATTCAGATAGTGAGGCACAGCAGAGCTTCATACTGCATTTCCTGAATGTTTTATGAGACCTGGAAAGAGCTAAGAGCCACATTACAATAACAAAACAAGAAGCAGCATTTTTAAAATTTCAAAGATACCCCGCTACGAATTTAGGAATAACTGATAAGTATAATGGTTATCAGCGTCTCTTTCACCTTAAGCAAGTATACTGTATTTTCCATCAAACTGATAAAACTCTGAATTAGGAAGTCTCTTCTTCCATTATCCACACTGAATTTTATCTCACTCCAGAAGTACATAGTTAAGCGCAATAGCATTCTTCTGCTGCTAAAGTAGTTTGTATTACACCCTGACCCCACATGTAAACAACTTTAAATATGTGTTATTTACCAGGATACCAAAAAAAGGCCTCACAGTAGAACTTTCACTAGCATAAAAGGTGTCAGAAAACATAAGGAATGCGTATGGATAAAGAATACACCATTTATCAGTTTTAAGAACAGAACTTACTGGGCAAAGCCCATGTAGCCGCAGACTTTCTTAATATTCCACACACCATAGGAAAGGAAATTGGAAGAGTCCTTTGGCTACATCTCTAGTGCAGGTTACGTTATGGATGTAACCAGATTAGAATCCCGAGAAGTTCAGTGGAGAAGTATTATCTAACAGGAAGAGCAGAGAACTGGAAATCAGGTTTTTCAGGTCGTGACATATTTGCTGTTTGTCTTCTAGTGCTTCACTTCCTCATCTGCAAACTGGAGAGAATACTTACCAGAGCTGGAGAGCATATGAAACAGGAAGCCCAAGTTCTGGTTTTAAGTGCCCGAGTTATAAAGTTATACACCAAGAAACCTAAAATAAGGAGCCAGTTGTTTCAGATTCTTCTTCAACTACTGGAGTTATGCTAGAACAAGAAAACTTGGCACCATGTCAAGGAGTAGACTGGGACATACAGCAAATAGATGTTTCACTCAGAGCACAATATAACAGAAGAAAATGGATCCTTAGAAAAGCTGGTTTGCTAAGTAGATGGTAAGTTCATAAAAATCTTTTGTTTCTTAAATGGAAGGAGTCCCTAAGCTACATACATGACTGTGAATTTGCATTCATGTGTTACAGGCACATATATACACTTATTGCTGAAACATTTAACTGCTAAAAAGCAACTTCACGTTACATGAAAGTAAGAGAGCAACTGCTGCCTAAATCTTGCTTATTCCTATTTCTTGCACTCACTCTGTACGTTCCCACCTCAAGCAGTGCAAATATATCCACTTCCTCCTATGAATATTTGTACGCAACAGAATCAAAGCACACTACAACTCTTATTTAGTAGGAAAGGAACCTATTCAGAGCTGCACAGTAACATATTATGAGGCTCAACTCACTCACTTGGCATTGCTTTCTGCAGCTTCCTCCTTTGCTTCCACATCACCCTCACATTTTACAGACTTGTTCTTTTCATCCATCCAGTCAGACACATGCTTAAGGGCACATTCTACTGTTGATACCATGTTCTGGACAGCTTCAAGTTCTTCTGGAGATGGATAAATGGTTGAATGTTTCACCATAACATGGCGGTCATCGTTAGCAAAAGATCGGATAGATCTCTGTTACAGAGTGGTAAAGGAGAGGAAAAAGAACAAAATTATTCAATTATCAATAGAAAGACAACCTGAATGGCAGTCCTCACTGATAGATGTAAGAAAAGGTTTTATGATGAACATCTATTGCAATCTGGCAGGACTGATTTCTTATCAGAGAGAGACACAGACACCAAAGACTACCATGGAATCAGCATTAAGCTGGCAAAACTTAAGGTGGGGTTTCTTTTTGACACCTAGCATTAGATGCCTAAAAGCCTTTACTGGCCAGTAATACTGGCTGCTAATACTGGCACATCTGGAGCACAATTTATGTTTATGTCCACAGTAGAATGAGATTAACTGTGCTCTGGAGGTACATCCCTTGGATCCTGGGCAACTCATTTCACTTTCAGATGTCTTTAACTTCCCTTGTTCTTTGTCTTGCTTGTTAATTTAGATCAGATTTTCAAAGTCAGGGAAAGAACGCTTAGACCCCAATCTTGCCTAAAGCACCTGTATATAAAGGAGATACAAATTGTGAGTAACAGTACTTAAGGAAATACCCTACCCAGCAACACCTGCAGGAACTTAGATCCTGAATTTCAGTGACCTTTCCTGAATTGTCTCAAGCTTCAGTAGCTGGATAGCTCAAAGCAAAGGGAAAAGCCTAGGCACCTTGATTTCAAAAGGTAACCACATTTTAAAGTAGGCAAATTCAGAACATAAGTAGCCCAGGATGAAAGCAGAGGGCTGACAAGGATAATATGGAGATGACTCTCTAAATACAACTTTGTGTATTCTAGATGCATGGAGTGCAGCTGTCTGCCCTCGATTTTTGCTAGAGACAATGGCAACTCCTTTAGAATAAAGCAAGTAAATAGCCACTCCCCTATCATTTTGTTACTGCTGCAGATGAAGTCATAGACACTACATATTACTAAGTGCAGCTTAGCAAACAGCACTAGGATTTACAAAGGCATGAACAAAAATGAGGATAGGGATAAGCTGGCAGGGAATGCAAAAATAATTTCTTAAAAAAGTGATGAGTTGGCAGTGAAGACCTGAGCAATACTGCTGAAGGACATAAACACATCAACTGGTTAAATGACTTGTGCCAAGAGGTTACAGTTTGCTACACTCTATCCAACTGAAACTTAGCTGATCTAAACAGTGATCTGGACCAGCTGCACAGCACAGACCTCCAACAAGTGCACCTCTAAACATTCTCTAGACTCATGCCAGTCACTACTGAAAGTCCCCTGAAACTTAAAATCATCAACCAGAACTCTGTCCTCCTACACATTAAAGCATTTGCAGTTTTTTACCCCCTAGTTCATGGGTTTGTTAACAGCACATACTCTGCAATAGCACACATTTTTCAGGTCATAGAAAATCATGGAACTGCTCAGGTTGGAAAAGACCTTAAAGATCAAGTCCAACCACAGAACGGGCCTGTGAAGGACGTGGAAGGCTTTTGGGTCTAGTAGTTGTTAATCAACAGGTTGTGGCTTCCTAGGTTATTACATTCAAAGGTCGGCACTACAATTACTACTTTAACTTCTTCACGCCTACTCACAACAACAATTCAAGTAGTAAAAACTCATCAGCCAGGGGTCTGGTGTTACTCCAGTACTTTCCTCTGATTACAAAAATATTTCCAGAAAGTTCCTCTTGAGGCTAATCTGCAGCTTGGGTATACAAAGAAGCTACAGTTCTGCAGTGAAAACTGACAAAGTGGATTTATTCATTTATCCCTACCATCTCAAATATCATGAAATATCAATCAGGAAAAACAGTCAAACAGCAACAAACTATTAACTCAGATATGAAGACTTTTCCGTTCTTTTTCTAATAGATAAGCATTGGCAAGATCAATTATTCATTACAATTTAGGCCAAAATTAATAGCAAAAGAAGACTTTATATTGACAACTCTGCTGTGTCAAGTGTTCTTCCTCCCTTTGTGCTCTATAACAGGTAAAAATCTTGTCTTGAATCATATACATGTGTAAATAGTTATTTAAACATAAACACACATCCTGGCTATCATCAACCACAGCTATACAAGTGTTTAACAGCCTTTAACATTTATTGCATTTGTTCTCATTTCCTTTCTCTCAGCAATAATGCTTAAGAGGACTTACAATCTATCAGCATGCTTAAACTGCTCTCCACAGTGTTTTTCAGAACTGGGTAGGGTTACTGCCCTTTTGTGAACACATCTTCAGAATCTTACCATCACAATACTTCACATTTATACAGCTTGATAATTTAATCATCTCTGATGTTCCCAATCTGGGAGAAGCACCAGGTAGACTAGAAATGACTCCTTATTTAGTTAAATACACTTGGTGCATATCCTTTACTTACATCTCATTTATGTTTTTAATGAAAAGTGCATAGATCACATGCATTCAGCTTTTCATACACGTGTACAAAAATATGAATAATTTTTGTATTATAATTTTTGAGTAACACTTGCTTTTGTGAGCAAGGAGTGGAAGAGGAATAGCAGCATTCGGTTACGCAGTCTGCAGGTTCAAGGTCACCATTTGCTACAGCTTGCTAATGCTAGTTTTATTAGAAAAACTTATGAGCATCCCCTTCATTCACATTTAATAATTCATGTAACGTAACTCTCTGGTTTGAAATGGCTGATAAAATATCAAACCTCGTCTGCTTTGCTCAAAGTAGATAATCTGCTCAAAGGAGATATTCCGACCTTGCAGTGAATTGGAGATGGTAATGCACATCTCCAATTTAGTGCAAGGTCAGAATATCTCCTTGCTTGTTTCATCAGGCCCCATGCAAGACCATCAGATAATATTATTAATGTGACCCTATGAAAGATAGGGATACCAACCATGATTCGTTACTGTTTCAGCTCTCTCTTTCTCCTTTTCCCTCCTCCTTGGTGTCTTTGCTAAGAGCTGTTTTGCTTGACAGAACCTCTTCATAAGCCTCTCAGTCCCTTGACAGCTCTAGAGTTCATAGAGCTAAGATGCTGTAAGAGTCACTTTCTGTAAACCACCTGCAAAAAAGAAAGAAAAAAAAAGAGAAAAACAACTTGAAACCAGAAGAAACATGTTAATTCCAATGGGTGCTCAATGCAGAACACTAAGTCAAACTACTGACTAAAGCAAGCTGGCTTCACAGTAGAGAAGAGCTCACCAAATCATTCTTCCCAGAACAATAGCAGATGTCACTACAGGAAGCAACTTCATGTGATGTGCCCACACGTATGTAACTGCTTTCCCATGCCAGTCAGAGCTTCTCTCAGTACACTATCAGCCAATTGGCAATCTACATTTCTGATGCAAGGAAGATTGGAAATCTAAAGTCTCAAATACATTCCATATGAAACCAGTTTGAAAAGATAGCTATTGTTAACACTAATTTAATCATTAAAAACTAATTAGCAGCTGAAATCCTCTGTGCAGCCTTTGATTCTGAATGTGTCAGATGCTGTACTTCGGGTGGCAATAACTAATTTCGTATTAAAAAAAGATGTACGTTATAATAAACTGAAGACATAAGAATTGTGATCATGTTTGGCTGAAATCATTCATGGTGCTTTTTCTGCCCTTGCACTGCTTTTTGCAGTACATAACAGCTAAAAAAGCCTCTAGAGCTGTCCTCTTGTACTATACTAGGAGAATGACAGAGCAGGTAGTGCTAGAGAAAAAAGTATAAGCTTACTGCATAGTCCTTGAAACTAGTTCTTGTAGGAAACTCCTGTTTTCCTTTCATTGTATATATTATTGCATCAGCTTTCTGGCAACATTCTGAAGTAACTGGAAAACCCAGTCAAAATTTCTGCAGGTTGACACACATACACAAAATGTTTTCCTTCTGTATGTCAGTCTTTACTTCTCCAGCAGTATGCTGCATGTTGCTTGTCAAAAAATCCTGGTGGTTCTGGAGATTAAAAGCAAGTTTGGCAGCAACACAGAGACACAGGTGAGATGACTTATGTTCATACTAAAAATACCTGGAAAAAGCAAGTTAATAAAAGCCCCGAAGGACCTCTTTTCTTATCACAAAGGCTATGTATTGTACTAAGTTCCTTAACACTCTACTATATTGCTTCCAAGAAATAAGATATTCTTTAATGGGACCAGTTTCCTATCTTAGGTAATCTTGAAAGGCAAGCAGGGACAGCTGGAAGCACAAGTAAGCACCAAGATTACTACTTCAGCACTACTTAGTACATGAGCTAGTCATAAGCTCATTCAAACTTAATAGCTTTTCACCATCTCTAGAACCAGACTCTTGATGAGGTTGTTTTTTTTTACTTTGCTTTTTCTATAATAGTCATAATAATAATTAATATGCTTTAGAGTCAGCAGATGGCAAGCTAGAGATGCTTATCAGACATGTTTCCAGATCATCACTTTCAAATTAGATGGAGAACCACCTTCACATAATCCTTCTTCCTTGTGACTCCAGCACTTCACATTTTCTGTTTGCTGTCTTCTCTGTAATTTGGCAGATCAAGGCAGAGGACACTGGAATGTGTTGCTGACTTTAGCATGCACCCAGCATGACATCTCCAGACTCCAAGCAACGCCCCAGCCTGGACTCCCTCCTAAGTCTACTGCAAGCTGTTGCTTATCAGCTCGTACAGTATATTGAAAGCAGATGGACAAAGATAGCTGGCTGAGTAAATTCTGGTGCTTCAGAAAAACTGCAAGCAGACTGTTGTCTGGAGGACAAACCTGCAATCTACCTCACAAGTCCTGAAGACAGCCATACTCCAGGGTGCAATTGTAGATATATTCAGTGCTTTTCGGTGTTCTTTAAAAATCTAGAGCAGCTGCAAAACATTCATTTTCAGTCTATGATTTGGACATTGGAGTTGAAGCAAAAATCACCAAAACCTCTCAGAAGTCTGCTTTAAAAGGGTAGTAACCATCTTATCGTAAAAGAGGTTCAAGTTTCAACAACATGCAATAGATCCAGATGAAGATATTTATTCATGAGTTTGATTCTACCTGCCCTTTTTCTCATCCATGAGTGGCTGAGGTCTGAGCATACACAGTTGAATTACAGAGGGACTTAGATTGCTACCAGTACTTTTATCATAATAACTTGAAGTTTAAAAAAAAACTTCCTGAATGATGAGCTGGAGCTAACATACCTGCAAATCATGCTAATTAACATTCTAAGAATATTTCAGAGAAACACGCACAGGAATGAAATGAAAACCAAATATAGTTCAAACTTTAAGAGGAAATTTTCAATAAAAGCACTAAATAGGATGTTTGCTACAAAAATACAGATGCAATATAAAAACAAAATATGTTTTAAAACATGCAGAAATAAGGAAAACTAAAAAAAAAAAACAGAAAACATTTTAATTCTAGATCCCTGTGTCCCTGTGTGCTCATGGAAATAACAGCTGAGGTCCAGACTAAAGGTACAATAATAATGTGTGGTTGCTGTATGCAGGGGTTTCCACCTACACTTGTAACAAAACTCTAGAGAAAGCTACCAGCAATAACAAGACCGTGGTGAGCTTGAGAAAGTCACTTTACCTCTGTATCACATGGCTCTAAAGTGTAAACCAGGGCCAGTACTTGCTGTCTCTAAACCATGCTATGGAGCAGTTGAGTAGAGCCTGCAGTGTGGTTTAATGTCACTGGGGATTTGACACAGTAGAAATGTTACTGAAACACCATGACAGTCTAACAGCGTTTCCATTAAACATCCCATCCTTCACAGAGGAAGTTTATGCTTTGGTGCAAGACAAACAAGGAAAAGAATTTCAGATGAGGCTTTTGTCTTGTGGCAGTTCTGTTCCCAAGAGAGACATTTAAAGCCAGAAATAATGAATATGCTTATGTATGTTCAGGTGCTTGGGAACAGCACAGAGAAAAGCAGGAGAAACAGGTACTTGTCTTCTTTAAGGAGAGTGTTGTAGCATCCAAACCTGAGAGCTGTAACCTTCTAGAATGCAGAACTATTCTGGCGTTCTGAGAGCCTCTCACAGCACACAGCAGTACTTGCACAGAACTGCTGCAGAAATGGCTTAACAGAGGAGGAAACTGGGGTCACTGTGCTCCATGCCTTCGCTTCAGTGTGCTGCTGTTAAAGGCACAGATGCCATGCCATTTATTACATTGTAAAAACTGGTCTTAAATGGTACAGCAAAAGGCACAGGCCAGAAATATTTATCTGAAGGAAAAATAACCTCCACCCTCATTATCTGCCCTTACACCAGCATCTGCTCACAAGAGCTCCATTTACAGCATACACACACCACCCTGATATCCCTCTGAGTTTATGTTAACAGAGTAGCAAGGACAACTACAGTTGCTGATAGCAAATGAGCAAACATCTAACAGCCTGAGGTGCATCAGACCATAACGAAAAATAACTTGAATTTGCACAGAATGGGTAAGAAGTAGGATTTATATCATTTTTTGGTTCTTTCAAAAATCATAATAAGAGGACTGTAGCTTTAAATTGCAACTTTATTTTAACTTTGCTTTGCATCTAGGAGACAGGTAATTTTCCGTCACACTGTATATAGCGCTGCTGAAAATATGCTGTTTTTTTCTGTAGTATAATTTTATTGCTGGCCTCCTGCCAAGAGTCTTTCTGGCAGCATCTCCCACAGTTGGAAACTGTGTATCTGGGTCAGAAAAGACAAGTTGCTTTTCAGAACAGCTCAATACATTTGGCAGAGATGCTGATATTATAATTGAACTCTTTCAGCAACTCTTTTTGTGATGTACGTAGACATCAAACAAAACAAGATCTGCAAAGTTGATTAGTGTCAGAATAACTGACAGCAAAATAGCAAAATAGTTTTCTACCATGTTAAAAGTATCAACAAACCAGGAGATACAGATAAGAAATACAATTCAAAAGGATCCTGCGAGGAGCGTGGGGCAGAGAAACCTGCAGAGTACGATCAACCCTTGTGCAGATGTTTGCTGTTTTAAATGCAAACTCCCTGTGTGCTGTACAGAACTGGTTTCCTCATTCTGCATAACCAAATAAGAGAAACTCTTGCCAATTGCAACCATAAAAGCAGTCTGTAAAGAAATGCAACCATAACACTAGGATATGTATTTACTAAGACTCAGATTGAAAGAATATTCTCAGCATCCATCCAGTTTCACCTGGAGACTATACATCCACATGAGTTCTGTTGTTTTTAAAGTTCCTGGGAAAGCTGCATCTGGCTTAACCTTTAGAAGACTGCAATTTTCCAGCCAGATAGAAAATTAAAAAGCAACACTACAGCTGAGTGCTGGAAAGGTACTTCCTCCGACGCTCTTACCCTGCGCACAATAAATACTGACCTAGTATCACTCCTGCTTGTTCAGTTCTTACAACAGTTGGACAAGAGGCTCCCACGCTCAGATCTCTTCTGGGTAGGCAGCCCCAGCACCCCACTTCTACAGTTGCCAAAGACAGGTTAGGTGCTCATTTGATAAACAGAATAGAAGAATCACCCAAGTCATTCTTCCTGGGAGCCTGGGAGAACTTTTGGCTCTTAAATAACAAATTGACACATGAACACAAAGTACAATGAACTTAATTAACATTCAGCCTGTCAGTAACATCCAGAACAGAACTTTCCGTAAAACAGCACTGTAAGAATATATATACATACATAAATAACAAAGGGAGAACTTCTTGGCACAGTCTTAAAAAAACAACACAAAAAAACCCCACAATTACATACTACATAAATAAATAATAGCAAAGTATTCATCTTCAGACTAGACAGAAACCATGACTAGACTCTCCATGTCTGAAATGTTTAACTGATTTCTAACTTCCAGCACCTAACACATGCATTCCGCTCTTCTCGCTAAACTGGACACTGGAAACCTGGAGCTACTTTGCAGTACAGGTCTGCTGGTGAAGCAGTCATAATTTGACATCAACATTCAAAAAAAAAATCACAGTAATTTCAAAACAGACTGCATTCATTTACAGTTGAAGAATTAACTAAATTAATAAAAAGGATTACTTTACACTAAAAAGACTCCATCTGCACTGTCAGTTTTCCCAGAGACAGATATGACTTGAGTAAATTTCTGGATCTAGGTCTGAAATAATATAAAATTCTCCAAAACAGAACCACATGTTCTACCTCCTCAAGTACACAGTGCGCTTTGGTACCACGCTGGGCTTCCTACTGCCTAAGCCATGCCTTGCCTTCTGATCTCAATTCCACAGTTGTGTAGACCTTCAAACTCTGACATTTTTCCATCCTCATGTCATTTCTGTCCACATCCTTAGCTTTGTGTTTTTCGTTGCTCCAGAACCATAGTGGGAAGCAGCCACAGTGAAGGACAGGATAAGAACTGGGACATTCTTTCCCCAGCATCCTTCAACTTAACTCAAAAAGCTGCAGTGCCCCAGTTTCCTTCCTGCTATGATTCATATCCCATTGCCTGCAGGCTAGCCTAAGCTACAAATTTTGTTCCTTTCAAGACAAAACCACCTAAACACCATAGGAAACACCTATGCAGTTTGGATTCCTAGAAGACAGTCTCTGCAGGTACCATCTAGCACCTAGGCTTATTGCAGTGAAGTATCACTAGACACTTTCTGGGCACTCCAAGAGGTCAGACTAATGTCACCACTCACCAACACAGAAGAAAATGTTTTTAAAACTCCCATGTAAAAGAGGAAGACCCTTTTCCTTCAAGGAATCAGGATGAGCCTCTCCCCTAGAATTTCTTCCTTGATGTCCCCAGTGGCAACACATGAAGAACCTGGCATTTTCAATATTGCAAATTCACACTGGATGGCATGCACATCAGCCAGTTTAAACATTCATGACTCTCCACTTAGGTGCATTTTCTGATATGTCAGTCTTGCTGCCTCACTGATTTTTTTTTTTTTTAAGAGAGAAGATTCACAAGGATTTGGAAGAGAAGACTGTTAGTGTCTGCAAGTGCTGTGCAAAGAGCTCTTCTGTTCTCTGCCAATACACATCTACCATCAGACTTGACCATGTTCTAGTTCCACTCTGATGACCAAATGAGATTTTGTTTTCAGTTTCTGTATCATTGGTATTTCCTGAGTTGAGAACTAAATTTCTTAACTGCTTATTTATGACAGGATATCAAAGCTTTATATATCGAAATATCTGTAGCATCATACTCTAATTTCTTTAGAAAACACAGGTAAGTAATTAGGCTTGAACTTGAGAAACTACATTAAAATCCAAATAAAGATGTTTAGAATCTGGGGAAAAACAAACAAACCCCAAGGAGCTGTCAGCATAAATCCACCAACCTCACCTGGCTGTCATTTTAAGGACATAAGCACAACTTTGTTGCTTTGGTTCATTTCCCTTAAATGTCATGAAGTGCTATGAATTTGTTTAATCCCTCCTCACAGCTAATGATACCATCTCTAACATACCACTTCACTCAGAACAGCATAAAATATACCAGTGGTTCTTCAATCTTTGACATTCACCACTGTTTTCTCTCCATCATGTAATTACCATCTCAGTTCGCTCTCTCAACAGAAAGCAATATGTCTGAACAACAAAATAGACGGCTATGATGAACACCAATGTCTTGCAGGCAACCTGCCTGCCACCACAAGCCAAAGGCACCAGCATTTCAGTGAATGTATGGAGGTTAGTAAGATGTCATCCAGGTTAGGAAGCAGAAGTGCACTGACAGCAAGCTGTTGCAATTCCAGTGTAAAAGAGGGTGTATACCCGTTTTTCCACCAAAGGAAGCAAATAAACCATGCAATCAACAGCAGCATTCAGAATGCTCTTGGCTTTGCAGGGAGATTGATTTACAACAACCAACACCACCTCACTTTCTGCCCAAGGCTCCCTCCATACACTGTAGTTGCTAGAAGTAACACCTGAAGTTGCTGTCAGGGGAAGGACTGGAGAAAAACTGATTTTGTATATTTGGGGCCATTAACTGTATCTTGCGACTAGACATTTCAGTTTCCCCTGATCACAGGAAACCTACAATTCCTAAAAGCGATAGTGAAGGGATTTCTGTTTTTATTTGTTTAAAGAAGGCACCCTGGAAAAGCTGCAGTGTTTCAGGGTAGGAGTGCACAGTTCAAAATGCAGGGCACAGGATCAGCGAACACTGAACTCTAATCTTCAGAGCACAAAAAAAACTTCTTAGTCTTTACAGTCAAAAACCATATTTTAGTGTTAAAAGAATTTCAGGTTCTCACGTTGTCTAAATAGCTTCTTCCACCTATGGAGAAGCCTCAATGAAAGAACAGTGAGTGCCTGGAATTCAGTGGACAAACACTACCAGACAGTTTCGTACTTCACTGAGACAAAATCTGTGAGTTAAATTTAGACTGACGACTTCTGCAGGCACTCAGATGTTTCTGCTTTAAGTTTTCTAGAAATTGCAAATTAGAACTTGGCAGACTTTAAATTGACCCAGCATGTTTCTTCTGGAATCCAAATCATATTCTGTCCTATTACTCTGCAAAACTGTTAAAAAAAAAATCATGCTTTTCAACACATGGTTTCAGACAACTGACAGACATTCCATTTGTTTTTGTGCTGAAAAAAAAAAAAACACAGGTACAGTGATTTTTTCTTCTTCTTCAAAAACCACTATGAAAATTAATAGAGGAATCAAAGTTAGCTACATGGCAGCATAAGCATAGTTTGCTGAATAACACCACTTAGGTAACTATATTAATTCAAATATGGCTGCGATTATCTTTTTTCCATTTACCATGGGAAAAATATATTGCACTTGGAAGACTCTGATCTCATTCTTAAACACCAGAACTAGATATTTAGCAGAGCATGCAGGCATCACCAAGCTGTTTTGTGGATGCAGCTGGCAATCCTTGCAAATTTATTTGCAATCCCTGAATGGCAGCAGGGACATTGTGTTGTGGGTTTTTTTGTTTTGTTTTTTTGTTTGTTTTTTTTGCAATACCATGAACAGTTGATTGAAAAAGCTCAGAGCTTACAAACTAAAGAAATATAGGTCGTTACTTCTCCATCTACTGGTAAACAGGCAGTACTACCCAATGCCCCATTGCTAACCTATAGGATATTGTAATACTCAGATCAACTTAACAGCAAAGACTAAAATGCAATAAGCTCTTCCCTTTCGTTTGCAGTATGAGGTTTCAGTGTGCTTTCATCACAGAGAGCAAGACACTATCAGACTAAGCTGTACTCACAAGGGTTTCACAGCACTTTCATAAACATTACTTTTCTAATCCCTACAACAGGAATAAATTTGATAGTTTCCATTTGGAAGAGACCCCATCCACCAAAGTCTAAAGTGAATTTCTTAATATCATAATAAATCTGTGGTAAAACTTCGAAAATAAATCAATTTTCCATTTACCATACACATTAAGTTGCAGAATATGGCACCACTCTCACCCCTCAGCTTTTACTTAAACTTTTTTAGTTTAATTTTAACAGACTGCTGCTGGCTGCTTCTGCTATTCCATTTCTTCTTCATAGGACCAGACCCATCCTTCAAAGGCCAGCTTGGCAAAAAGTCACAATAAATGCTTGACAACAATTACCTGTAGATGCATGAGATTCAAATTAGCAATTCTGTATCTGAGTATGGTGTGATTAAACTCAAGAATCTAATTCAGAATGTGTCCTATTTTCAGACATTAGATTTTTTTAACCACTGTACTCTTTGGAAAGTCAGGCGGACATGGACTCAGAGACCTTGTGGCTTTTGAAAACGAGCACAGTGGAGTCCTTTTGTTAGTCAGCACAAGGCACAGGGTCTGTTCTCAGGAAGAATAGAAGCCAGAGAAATGAGAACATTTCAGGACACTGGTAAAGGACCTGTGCCATTCTGGAAGGTAAGGAGAAGCCACACATCCCCACTGTGCAAAAGCAATCCACTCCTTAGCATCGAGCTTCTTTCTCTGGGAACCAAGTTTTAGCATATTGTTTTGGCTTTGAATGTTGGATTTCATGCATACTCCACAATTCGGAGTCCAAGGCAGTATTAACATTAGACACAAGCCACAGAGAAACTCCTTGTCATTCAAGAGCCATGGTCCTGCTTTCTCATAGATACTGAGCTCCAAAAGATGTCCTCTGATAACTGCAAATATGTAGAACTTTTCCCCGTTCTTGGGCATTTAACTCTTAGATTTTCAGCTATTGCTTATAAATGCTGTTGCTTCTGAGAATGGACAAACATTTATGGCTTCACTGCATAAGCCCTCCAAAAATAACTTGGAAGTCAGTAGTTAAAACCTATCAGTGTATCATGTTTATTTCTCAGATCTGTTACCAACTCCTAACATAGAAACTCTGCCAAAGATTAAACTTCTAAGAATTCTTTCACTATTGATTTCGGCTCTTAAAGGCTCTCCAAATTCCTCTTCCAGCACCACCGCTGGGAAAAGGAGGGGAAACAAAACAACTGTTTTTGTTTGTTTTGTTTTTTTAAATTACTGGCCTGTTTTTGTCACCATAAGTGAAGTTGATGCACTGACAGGCAACTGCTTGTCAACACACAGAAGCATTTGGCCACTGCATTTTTTCTTCAATGGTTTCTTCAAGATTCTGATGCCAGTTTACATTCAAAATAGCAATGGGTGACAAAGCGATATCACCTGGTAGGATAGTCCCCTATTTCAGGGGCATGAGTGAAGAGATGTTTGAGCTCACAGCACCATCTCTCAGTGCAGATTTTCCTTGACCAGAAGTGTCATATCCTCGCCATCAAGTCTCTCTTATCTGTGATAGAAAATGAGTGAAGAAAAAAAAAAATGATGCATGCACTTAAAGACCAAAAGACACACTGAGACCCACCAGACAAGAAAAAAATGTAACTTCTCAAAAGGCATTCAGGCACTATAGGTTAACTCAAATAACCAATTGGCAGGATACATTCCAGAACAAAAGCATGAGCATGTTTGCACTGGGTCTTGCTGGGAGACACTTTTCTGTCATGAACCTCTGGATGGTTTCATCAAGTTTTTTTTCCCCTCTTACAAAGATTCACTGAAAACTCAGCATGCAAGAGGTAAAACAAGATGTTAATCAAGATAAATGACACAGAAGTTGGACAGTTGCCTCCTTTAGAGCAATAAAGCAATCATGC
The DNA here is from genome assembly GCA_035772895.1 of Perdix hodgsoniae. Taxonomy (NCBI): domain Eukaryota; kingdom Metazoa; phylum Chordata; class Aves; order Galliformes; family Phasianidae; genus Perdix; species Perdix hodgsoniae. The sequence continues at coordinate 1,517,365 of JAPSGF010000020.1, read as the reverse complement.
CCCATAGATATAAATAATTGTTCTAAAAACTCCAATCTGCACAATTGCAAAACCACCAACTACTCAGTTGGGAAAGAGTGACTGAAAGAGGTTTATTAATTACCAGTTAATTGCAGAAGGAATAAACACTTTTTCAAGAAGTGCATTATTGAGATAACAGAGACACGACATGCAATGTCATGTTTTACCCCATCACCAGACCTACTGCTACCAGTCCCAGAGCAGTGACAGCTGGCTCACCGTGAAGCATCCACAGTTTGAAACAACGCAGGACTGTCAAACCTCACGTAATGAAGTACAGTGGTACACTCTGAACTCTGCACATAAGGTTTTCTCCCCTGTACTGCAGAGAAACAGAGTGCTCCAAGAGCTTTTCTCTCTTCTCCCCACATAGCAGGCTGTACAGCTGCCCTGTTCCATCGCTGCTGTGCTGAGTATCTGCAAGCTGCTCCCGCGCTGCAGTGCTGGACAGCCACAGCCCAGCAGGGGAAGCGGTTTGGAGCTCCTGCAGCTCACAGGAGGAGCACAGCAGGCAGCCTGGCCCCACCAGCCAGCTCTGCCCCACATTCTGCCTCCCCATCCTCCAGCCTCCCATTCTTTACACATGAGGATGACAGCAAGCTTTTGCAACCACGACAGTCTTAAGAGAGATTTTTCTTTCCCAACAGGAGTAGCCAAAAAGCACTTTTAAAAAATCTTTTCCACACCACCAACCTTCTCTTGAAACGTCTCTGTGAAAGAACACTACCGTCCTTTCACAGCATAAAGGATGACAGTTTTCTGATCTTCTCCAAAATTCTGAAGTATGAAGAAAACTTAGGACTACATTTTGTGGATAATATGTATGCAGTCAACCAGCTACACACACACAGTTTTTACAGGAAATATTCTGAGCTTTGTAAACACAAGGAGCACAAATGAAAACAGAACAAGGAAAAGAAAAGAGGGGAAGTACAACAAATCCCTGCACTCCTCAGCTCTCAGCCAAAATTCAGTCTTCTGTGTACTGAGCATGAGACTTGCTAGTGTATCTACTGTGCAGTGAGGGTAAAGAGACTCATTGAGACACAGCACACCTGCTAAAATTGGCAGTAAAATCAGTCAACTCCTGCAAATCGGTAGTGCCCAGTGCAAACAGAAAGCAAGTCTTCATTTCTCTGGCACAAGATTATGGCAAGTACCACATACAGATCAAACATTTATGAACAAAAGTAAAGAACCTAGTCAAGGCATTTACATTAAAGTAAAGATTACATTTCACTGTGAGGGAAAAAAAACAGTAAGTATACCAGAGTCCTAAGCTCAGATGAGCTCTCCTGAACAGTTCTTCCTAGGAGAAGCTGCATGGAGACGGCCTGAGCCAACTACACCCACTGCAGAAGCACTGGGATGATATTCAGGCATTGCAATAACTGCTACAGCATCCATAGTAAAGGGATACATGAAATAAGGAGTGAACTTTTGACAGTTTCATCTGGACTTCACCCACCTACAGGCAACTCATTGATCCGCATCAACTCAATTCTGTATTTGAGTGTTTCTACTCTGAATCCTTTCCTGCCTTAACATTCTTTCAGTACACATGCTCTCCACCAAATATCATCAAACTTGACAGAGTCAGAGAAAGTTTTGTAGACATATTGCTGAAAGGATGACCAACATCAGCCTGTAAGGAAGAGACCAGTGGCACCTTTGCACAGTACTGCTGCAACTTCTCACCAAGGATGGAATGCTGTTATGACAATGCTGTGTTTGTGCTGCATTACTAAAAGCACATTTGGAAACATCTCAACAGAAACCAAAACAGAGGTATGTTACTACCCAGCTACACAGAAGAAGATTCATTTGTAACATGCAGTCAGTTTAACAATTGCAGATTCCACGTTAAAGAGCACGAAATGTTCCACCTATGCACTAGTTAAGTTTGACTAAGAAGTACAACTTACTGAGTAATGCTCAAAGCAGGCCGTACCGTTCCCCTTTTAAGAATCTCCATCAGTAAGTCACAATTTCTAACAGCTGTAGCTTTATCAGTAGTTCTGTTCAAGCCCACTCTGCAAATTTTCTCAGCTCTGCTATCCTATTTTGTTTCTCACTGAAACTAAACATGAAGCTCAGGCTCCAGACCCACAGCAAGAAATTAAACAACAGAACTTTGTTCATTTGTTTATGAAAGAACCAGGAGGTCTCCAATTTCAGGTACTTGAGTGTTCTGGTTAGGGTGGAAACATCATAAGGGTCAAAATTTAGGAGCGTTCAGTTTTTAATCAGAGACCTGCTCAAGATGCATGCTGCCTTTTACTATAATTACCACAGATAGCGTCATCACTATTTAGATGGCAACAGATTCTTTTCTCTAAGACAGTACTGTGAAATCTAAAATGGAAGAGTATCACACTGATTAGCTGTTACAGCATAAGCATGCAAAGAATTGTTCTAAATCAAATTTATTCCTTAGCAGAATAGTTTTGAAAGGAACAGTCCAGTCCCAGTCAGTCATCTTTAAGTACAAAAAAAAGTAAAATGTATTTAGAAGCTACAGTGTCAGGATTCACACAATTTACTAGGACTGGAAATTCCACCAAACTTCTTAAATTTGGTTGAAATACTTGAGTTACAAGAGGTTCTTATGCACTTTCAAGGTGGGAGTAGTGATTCTTTTCTCTTACACAAATTTAGACAACTGTGTTCTCTTTTCAGCCTCCTGGCCATCTGTAGAGATAGGGAGGTGTGTGCAGATGTGGGCTCAGAGCAGAATGAACTACTTGTCTCAGCTCATATTTTTGGCAGCCACCAATTTCACCCTCACCCACCAGAAGCAGAGCAGTTATCAGCCTTATCTTCAACCCCTTTTCTAAGTATTTGCCTTTCTTCCTGGCTTTGCTAGAACACTTGTCACCATATTTGCCCCAGTACAATAATTAGTGGCTTTAAACTAACAGTTTTTGTGATGGAAACATTTGAAGTCTTTAAAAGAGGGAAAAGACTGGGATTGAAAGTGGAAGAGGAGTAGATGTCCAAGTTCTCTAAGTTCATACCATATACATTTGACAAATAACTCCAGAAGATATCAGAGATTAGATCTGAAATCTCATTTCTCTATCTAATGATGTCCTTAGTCTTCATAGGGCAACTAAGATGAGCTCAACTTCCTTTGTTTTAGTTAGGATCCAGCTGCTAGTTCCAACAGGGACTTAGGTAGGACTTCAGTCTACGTTGATTAAATAAAAACTGGAGGAAACTTCCATTCTCACTGCACTTGTCTATAAGGAAAGGAACCGGGGCCATAGAAATTTCTTCTCTCCGTTCATTTCAAAGTACAGAGTTGAGCAACTGACATTCATCTACAGTATTTCTAACTTTAATTAACAGGAGACCCCCCACCAGGCATACTTGTCATACCTTTATACAAAAAGCCAAGAAGCCACAGAATCATATAGCATGTGCTGGAATAAAGATACCACATGAAAGTTTCTAAAACTTTACCCATTTCAACGACGACAATTAAATTCTGTAGGGTGCATCACACTGCCTGGTATCCAATGCCCTACAGCAAATAGCAACATTTTTCATGTCTCCTCCAAGATCAACTCTGTGACTCAACAAAATCCCAGTGCTAAAGATTCATCTCCCTAAAAAAATAATAATTCATAGTATTGTTGCCAGTAGGATAAATCACTTCGTAGTGAAGTCTCACCAGACAAGATCTGCAGCATTGCGTGCCCATGAAGATCCTGATCCCAAGCCTCAAGTCTCCTCATCTTCTGTGACTGTTGAGCTAAAGCTCATTTCTAGAAACAGGCAATACTTGTTCCCAAACCAGCTCCACATAGCTTCATGCTCACTTGTAGTCCCTTAATGCTTTTCCAGGAAGGCAGACACTGTCAGCTGAGAACTATGATTAGGGGAAGACTGTTTAGGGTTATAGACAACTGAATTAACACAGTGGCTTGGGAGAAACATTTCCATGTGTAACATCGTATTTGTACCTCAGAGGATACTTAAGGACACCTCAGGGCCCAACGCTTTAAACACTACACTACTACTCAGATTTGCTGTGCTACAAGTCAAATGAGTGTCTCCCCTCCCAAGAATAAAAGGAAGGAGAGAAATAAAGGCCTTCCAAATCAACTTGCTCTTTGCTGCTCCTCCTCTGGGAGTGTATAAGGGGCAACGGCAGTTCCTCACCGCTGGGTTCATTTGCTGTTAAGACAAACAGCCAGTTCAGCTTCAGTCATTGCTTCACTTCTGACTATATCAGGAGGTTTAAGATCTAAAACTTTAATGGATTCTGTTTTCTAAGATTTCTCCAGGTTCTGTGACATCTCATGATTACCCACTAATGACAGTGTTGTTCCCAATCAGATATTCAAACATTTAATTTTTCAATAAAGTCAATTTGAAGTAAATGGGCAGTAAGAATGTGAAGTAGCAAAATTTAATTTAATGTGCTAGCCAGACATGCCCCAAATTTATTTTTAAGGATACAATTAAGAGTAATTTAATTTCCTTATGCAGATATTACATAGAAGAGAAACACTGCCGTAAAAAGAATTTACTGCTATTGGTACACAAAGCTTACGACAGATAAATTAGAGTCTAGTAACAAAATGTAAAGTATATGCTGCTTTATGTCAATCACAAGCAGCATTTTGGGGCTATTCAGTAGTTTGCCAAACTACAGTATAAGAGAACTGCTTTAAATCAACCCATGCAACAGGATCACTTCAGTTTCCACAATCCAAGAGACCTCCTAAAATAGTTAGCAAATGGATTTCATAAGATTATTCCTCTTCAACATCCACCAACACCTTCAGTTTGCCAGCATATTAAGAAAGCATTTTATTACGAAAAGAGAAAAATTTTGCATAGCTGTGGAAAAATTCCATGAAGTGAAACAATGAGGGCATGGCTTTTAATAATCCATGGCCTTTACTACTTGAGAAACCAATCAGCAAATGTGCAGATGGCCCAGTAACAGAGCAGCTCCGGTTGGCTGCACAGAAAATCCACACATAGGATTAGTCTCAATTCTTGGTTTTAGCTGGCAGAGGACAGACACAGCAGTCCAGTACCATGCTTTACATACCTTTCAGTAGCAGCAGAACAAACCACATGCTCTGAATTTTTTCTTATGTTTCCCCTATAACTAGCACCTTGCCTGCATTCCTGCACTGCATAGGAAATTAACAGAAAGGTCAAAATATGCATTGCAAAGCATAACTACGAATGTGGGGCAACAGACCAGCATGGAGTGGAGTCCAAAAATTCTCAGTCCTTCATTCCATGACACTTAGAGGACCAGAAACATAAGGTAATCTTGCTACAAAATAAAGTTTTTAAAAAAAAAGTGCAAGCAGTTTAACTTACCCATATGATTCGTAACAGTTCCTACACAGACTTTTTCTTAAAGAGACATAAATTTAGAGTTATTCAAAGAAGTGGAGCAGGAACATGATCTGTGTGTGAGCTGACACAGTGCACCACTATCTGCATTTTCTGTCGTCATCGCTCTGTGAAAGGCTCACACATAAGAATGAAAACTTCACAAGTGCCAAGAAATGCAGAACAACTGAAAAAATATTGTCTCCGGTCTCGTCATTTTTATTAACCACTGCTTTAAATAGAAATAGAAGCAAATGTTTTCAGGTAGGGCATCTTAGGCTTTTCTTTCCAGAAACTTTGTAGAAGAAAATTATATTTGTCATATGCATACAAGTATGACATCTGTAGTAAAACAATTATTTTCTTAGAAGTGTTTGAGATTTGCATTTCTCTGCTATTTAAATCTGTAATTGTAATGTTCATGTTACTTTTAACAGGATTTTTCCCTTTAATTTCATGGCTGCTACATATATAGCAGTAAAATAACCTTCACTTGCCAATACTGCTCATTTTATAGGAAATCCAGGACACTACATCAGCCAAGCTTTCCTCACGCATATGTTGTTAGAACAGAAGAGCCTTCTCTCCCTGACCTCAATACAAACTAAGTTACAGAAACGTGATGCTGAAGTCCTCTGTTGGCATGGCTACACTTATCTTAAGCCCTAACTCACCAACAGCTGCCAGTTAGCATAGCAGGGCACAGACTGAAGCGCGCATTCTCACTTCCCTAGCACCTCCCTCAGACAGCCAGGGCTGCATCCTTGCAGTCGCCCCAGGGATGCTCCCTCATCCAGACCAGGCAGTATGAATACTCAAACTGCCTCCTTCTTACAGTTCTTTTACATCTAGAAGTGCCAGCATATCTACGTGCATTCCCCACAACCAAGGACAAGACTGAAAACTTTACAGTTTTTAACAGATATATAATACCAATCACAGTGGCTTTTTCCACACATAAGCTTGTTAACCAGCCAGGGCATCTCCCCCTCCTTTCTTTCCAGCCATGGACATGCTCTTCAAAGAGCTCTATTTACATGCCAAGTTACAAAGTTCAGCTGCTTCCAGAGTGACATGGAAAAAGTGCAGCTTTTATGATTATACAGCGAGGCTTTTTCACAACACGAAGCAGCCTGGACTGGTTCCTTTTCTCCCACAGCCTTCTTCCCTCCCCACCTCAACAGGATTCACTTCATAGATGACAGACAGCTTAAAAGAAAAAGCTTCCAAAGAAAAGAGCTCTGCAACCTTAAGCATCACTGTTACTGAATGAACATTCAAGGAAAATACTGCTTACAAGCCAGAAACAGGGGTTCCCAAGATCTGCACATCCACCACAATTTAAAGTGCTTCACAAACAGGTACAGAAGGCATGGCTTCTGCCCTCTGCTCTCATTGCTCTGCTCCTCTTTTCCCAATGGCCTTCTATACAACTGCTCAGCTAACTTCAGACTCTGCTTTAAGTATAAGGTTCTGCACACACGGTGTCGATCTTCTGCAATCGCCTTCCGTTTGCCTACACCTTCTTCTTAATTCCTTCTGAACCTTTGGTATGAAACCAATTGCATCTGCAGCGCCATCTCAGAGAAGCCATGAGGCTGGATTCAGTCACTCACCGGAGGCTCCCCCAACACACAAGGATTTCTAGAAAAAACCTTCCTCAAGTTCCTCAAGAAATTCATTCCTGGATTCCTTCCTTGCATTTAAGCTCCTGAACCCTCTGAAGCAAGAACTGGTGCTTCATCAGCATCCTTTTTGTGGAGAGACAATATTGTCAGTAGTTCAATAATAATGATTCATGTGGAAGAACAGCCCCCCCCCCACTCCCCCCCTTATTATTATTATTTTTAATTTACAAACAGGCATACAAATTCTGCAAAGACAGAAGACTCTAAAAGGAATGTGAGAACAAGCACTGGACTTGCACTATCAATGACAAGATAATGAGAAGCAGAAAAATGAAAATATTAAAACCATATCATTAGCAATCCATACCCACTCTTTTCCCCATTCCTCCCTTCTGCACCAATGCAAAGCAGAGAAAAACTGGAAAGTTCCAAAGAGAAAAGAAAAAAAAAAAAAAGACGCATGCATCCTAAACACAACCAAGAACGTAGCACAGGTTGCAGCTCTCATGGCCTTCCTCTCCCTCCCCAAACTTGCAGGAATGACTGCAACCCATCTTTTCTGATGGTTCACCTCAGAGGCAGACTGTCCACCTTCTGGGGGAATGCAGAGAGGCCACGAGTAACCACCATGCACATACAGAGGAGTACACCAACACAGTGCCTACAGACACCACAGGCCTGCCTTCCTCCCATCCCATCCCGCTTTTCCCTGTTATGTACCAAAGGCTCCCCTACAGCCCCTGCACGTCTCCATCTCCCTTCCTTCCTGCCAACACCAGGCCCTCCCTGCCCCCTCCACTGCTTCCTTTGGGTGCTCCAAAAACAGTTACTGCATTCTCAGAAAGAAAATCTGCTACGTCCAGTTCTTCACAGAGCCCTGCCTTCTCCGCTCTTTCCAAATTACTCCGCATGAATGAAGGGGAGGATTTTAATTTTCTGTTTCTTTGTCCCCACTGCACACAGCCACGTTTCTTACAGCAGGAGATGCGGACCACCTGACAGCAACATCCACCACAGTCCTGCACTACGTTAGCTGCGCTTCTTTACAGGAGACGTAAAAATCCTATTTTAAACTTCACAGAAGTCAAAGGGCGGCAGCAGGCAGCGCAGAGCCCCGGCGCAGGACCGCTCCATTTCACGCCCGTTTCCAGCGCTCCGTTCGGTGCCACGGGGCGCAGCGCTCGGCGCAGGACATTTTCTTACTTTCCGCAAATCACACAGCGCCATTTGCAGGGGGTGTAAATAAATAATGCCGTTTCGCCAGGTAACGCGCGTTTCTACTCCAATTCCAAACTCGGGACCCCGTCCGTCCTCCCGGCTGCTCACCGCCATTCGAACCACCGGCTTCGCGATCCTCAGAGCGCAGCCGGCGCCGGGGGACGCAAAGCACGAACCGGCGGCGCTCCGCTCGGCGCGGCGGGCAGCAGAGCGGGGGACAACTTCGCGGAGGGCCCCCGGCCCCCGCCCGGCACCTGCCCGCCGCCGGCCCGCCTCCTCCGCCTCTCCGTCCCCGTCCGAGGACGCTTCCGCCCCGCCGCCCGCCCGCGCCCGGCCCCGGCCCCGGCCGCCCGCACCTGCGCCCGCCGCCAGGTACGGCCGCGCCTCCGCGGGGAGCGGAGCGCACA